>CM053772.1:3792065-4050268 GCA_028658325.1 Potorous gilbertii
ATGTCAGTGCGACTACATAACATCACTATAGTGCAAATATGCTCAATAGGAAAGTATATGTTGAACCTATACAGAATTGTATGCTGTCATGGGGAGGGAGGGAGGTTGGGGGGGAGGGTGTGGGGGGATAAAATCTTAATCTTAAGGAAGTGATTGTAGAACATTTATAAATAAATAAAATAAAAATTAAAAAAAAGAAAACATTCTTCTCCTAATTGACTTTTTGAACCTCTTTTGCCAATTGAGTTAGCCTATTTTTCAAGGTGTTATTTTCTTCAGCATTTTTTTGTGTCTCTTTTAGCAAGGTGTTGACCTGCTTTTCATGATTTTCTTGCATCTCTCTCTTTTCTCTTCTCAGTTTTTCCTCTACCTCTCTGACTTGATTTTCAAAATCCTTTTTTAGTTCTTCCATGGCCTGAGCACATTGAATATTTATTTTGAATGTTTGGGATACAGAAGCCTTGACTTCTATGTCTTTCCCTCATGGTAAGCATTGTTCTTCCTCATCGGAAAGAAAGGGAGGAGATATCTGTTCACCAAGAAAGTAACCTTCTATGGTCTTATTTTTTTCCCCTTTTCTGAGCATTTTCCCAGCCAGTTACTAGACTTCTGAGATTCCTTTCCACAACCACCTCGCCTCCAGATCTGCCCAGCTGGTGCTTGGGGTCTGAGATTCAAATGCTGCTTCCTAGCCTCAGGGCTTTCAGCGGGGGCAGGGCTGCTATTCAGTGTAAGATTAAATTCAGGTGCTCAGGTGGGAGCAGGAATGCTATTCAGTGTGAGATTAAGTTCAGCTGCTCAGGTTGGGGCAGGGCCATCACCAGGGGCTCAGTTCCCTCAGGGGGTTTATTCAGAGACCTTCAATAATGGATCTGAGCTCCTGCCTGCTTTGGGAGCCCCTGTCAGCTGCTGCCCCTGCTGTTGCCTCCCGAGGGGGCCTGAGTTATGGAGATACCCCACTCCCCTCTAGGCCAGCCAAACAGGATCTCTCACTGACCTTTGTGCCTGTGGGTGGAGGGACCTTCGCAGTCACTGGAGATTCAGTCCCTGAAGCCTGCTTGGATCTGATCTTCTCAGTGCCACGGCCAAGGCAGGGCTGAGCTCTGCTCTGGGTTCAGTGTGTGAAGGACCTTTGGTGTTGGTTTTTCAGGTCTCTCTGGAACAGATATCTCCACTCTGTTGTTGTGTAGCTTCTGCTGCTCCAGAATTTGTTGGGAGTTCTTCTTTACAGGTATTTTATGGGCTGTGGGTTTGGAGCTAGCATATGTGAATCTTTCCACTCCACCATCTTGGCTCCTCCCCCCTGGATTTTTTTTTAAAGCTGATCTTAATTTGAATAAGTCCCACTCTGAAATAGCATATATGCATATGTAGTCCTTCCTGCTCTCTGAGTCCCCAGTTATTCCCAAACTTCCATCCACAGGTAGCCAAAATCATCTACAAGTAAAAAGACTTCTCTTTCTAACAATCAATGAGACCAGAGAAGCAGGCCTTCCTCTTGCCCTACATCCTCGGATCAGTGAGAAGCTCTGAGCACGCAGACTAACCCTGGCATTGAAACAGCTAGCTGACCATAGCTGAGCATAACAGCCAAGCAATTCAAGGGAAGGAAATGGACTATGGCATCAAGATCAGAGGCCGGAACAAAGGCCCAGTGTGCCAGGCAGCCAGGAGGGCAGCCAGCACTCTGAGCAGAGCAGAAAACTTACCCCCAAGAGCTGGAGTGTTCTGGAGTGTGAGGGAAAGCAGGGTTTCAGTCAGAGCCCATAAAATACAGGGCAGTGCATGTGTTTTGGAGCTGGGGGAGGGAAAGGTGGGAGAAGAAAGGGGAAGATGGCCCTGAGCGGAGGGGTGGTGGGGTGGAGTTCTCTCCATGACTGTACCCATTGTACCCATGCCAAAGCATCAAAACCAAATGGAAGTCTGGTCAGCTGATTTCAGCTCCAGTGCTGAAATCCATGGTCCCAGTTAACACCACTCCATCTACTGCCCCTTCAGATTCCCAGCAACCTCCCCAGGAAACCAGTGACTGTGCTGTTCAAGCCATGCCCCTTGGGTTAGACCAGACTTGGTCTCTACTTTCCTTCTGTTACTTCTAAGGTCACCATAGTCTACACTACCATTTGTGGGCTATAGAGGGGAAGGGTGGTAAAGGGGAGTTTAGATGGGGAGTCAAGAGACCTGCCGCCCAGGGCATCTTGTCATCTTGCTGCATCACTTCATGACTCAAAACTCTCATTTAGTCTTCTGCAAAATGGAGATAATTGTGCTTGTTTGACCCACAAAGGGGCACTATTGGCCACTAGGCTGATGCTGTTCAAAGATAAGAACCAGGCAATGGAGAGCCCAGCACTTTCTTGGCTAGTGATGTATACTACACCAAACACCAGGGGGATGTATTGTGGGAGGTGGGAAATGCCACACTCCCGGGGTTCTCAGAGAGCTGTTGTCTGCCCCATCTGTGGCTGGCAGAGCTTGTGATGAGTCACTAATTTGGAGCTTGTGGCTGGAGGACACCCCCCACCCCAACCCCGGCCCCCTGAAAGACTCTGCTTCTCTCTCAGCTTATTGTGCTTCAATAGTCCTCATTACCTGAGCTTGGCACAATGGGATGGATGTGGTGAGAAGGGTATAAGGGTGTATTCTAAAAGAAATAAAATCCAAATTCTCTCTTCTCTCATTCTAGACATTGCATGCTACCAGAGCATGAAGAGGCCCTAACTAAGGGTGACTGTGGTGGCTCCCAGAGTCACTGGGCAGCTCTTCTGCCCCCAGGGTGGCAGGGGAGGCTGGATCTTTGAATTGAGCTGCCACCATTCCTGGAAAATAGCCTAATCCTCCCAGCAGGCCTCTCTGAAAGGGTCACTGGACTCCACATTCCAGGTTAACCATCAGCTGTCCAGATGCCATGGTGGTTTCTAAGGGAGCTTCTTATTTAGCCTGGGGAAGGAAGGAAAGAAGGAAGGAAGGAAGGAAGGAAGGAAGGAAGGAAGGAAGGAAGGAAGGAGCAGTTGTCAAATACTATGAACCAAGCGTTGTGCTAAATGCTGAAATGTCAAACAGAAAAATGAGCCAGCCCCTGCCCCCAGAGGTTTACACTCCTGTTGGAGACAGTGAATGGTGGGGTATCTGGTGCCCAGCACAGAACAGACAACTACGTATTTGTTGATAAATGGGTGAGCTCCAGTGCAGATCAGAGGCCCCTGGTCTCCAGGCACTTTGGGGGAGAATTTCTAGCAAAGACTATGGTTAGGGCTCAAGGTCAGGGCTCTCTTTTGGTCCTCAGACTCCATTTCCTAATGGAGTGCCTGGTACACAACAGGGGCTTAATAGACGCTGAACAGAGCACAGAGCTTGCAGTCAGAAGGACCAAGTTTCAAATCCTCCCTCAAATACTTACTTGTTGGCTGCGTGACCCTTAAGGGACTTACCTTTCCCAGCAAGCTAGCCTCAATTTCCTCATTTGTAGATGACATTTGGTCTTAGGTCTTTCAGTGGGCGATCTAATGTTCTACAAATCAAATTGAATTGCTCACTGAACACAACTCTGAAGAAGGACCCCCAGCATGTGTGAACCTAGAACTCCAACAGTATCTCCAGGACACTAGACACACTAGTGACTCCTGCCCCTCAGAGGGGGTTGGGCCCTGGGAGGGAAGAGACCTCGATTCTAATTCTGCTTTTACCACCTACTGGCTCTCTGACCAGCATCCAGCTGATTGGTTTCTCTGAGCTGTAGTTGTTTTCTCTGTAAAATGAGTATAACTATAGCCGCTCTACCCTTCCCACAGAGGGGCTGGTAGGTTCAAGGAGGAAGATCAGTCCTATAAAGTACTGACAAGCCCTTCAATGCCCCACGAGCAGTCAATTACCTGATAGTTGGAGGGGATGGGAGATCCATGGGCAGGAGAGAAGAAGCCAGTATACAAGGCAAGGTGGGGGTGACATCTTGAAGGAGATGGCATGAAGTGGGACAGCTTGTGCGGACAGATGGGGTGGCCTTGGACAGGAGCAGGACTGCCCTTCATGAGAGCCTGGATGAAGGATGAGGAGGAGAGAGAAGGCATCTGGTGGGTGGGAGGTGAGGGGGCCAGAAGGTGAGGGGGCTCTAGGGAAAGGGCTTCAATTTTTCTGGACAAATTCGAGGCAAGTTTCTCGGTGACACAGTGGTGGCTTTGCTTGTTCCTTCCTGTAGACCTGTAGGGGGCTTCATCTGCCAGCTTTGCACCAGGCCTTCCCATAGGCACTCACCCTAGCAGGGCATCTTGGGGTACCAGATAGACCAGACAAGCAACAAGAGTCAATGAGAGGTAACCAGACCTACTTATGAGGATGTGAGCCAGCCATCCCAGAAAGGGACAGGGAGAGCCACAGTGGTGCCTGGAGACCAGGTCTGGTGAGGGTGGACACCCCTCCCCCAGGAGGCCAGACACTGAGTCATCCCCTGCACTGGGACACCCCCAGGGTCCTCAATGACATCCAACTTCAACTAGAAAGTTCTATTCCCCAGCTGGGCCCCTCCCTCCCTTTCCAGCATTCTTGGGCCTGTGTGCTTTGAACAAGGGAACACTGGCCTCTCTGCCATTCTGTGGACACTGCCTCCTAAAGCCTATCTTAGAGCCTTTGCCCTGACTGTCCTCTGTGCCTGGAATGCCCTCTCTCCTCTCTCCACACCTTCCTTTCTCTGGTTTCCTTCCAGACCATGGATGCCCGCAGCCCTGGCCCCCTCAAGCTGCTAGTGCCTTCTTTGGGACTGTCTCCAAATACCATGTACCTAGCCTGCACAGAACTTCTTATTTCTATGCAATCTCTCTCTTTGAAATGTCCATACTCCCCTTGAGGGCAGGCTCCCCCTTCTTGTGCCCCTTATGTCAAACCCCAGTGCTTCCTGGTGCTTGATACATGCAATCATTTCTCAGCCGTGCTCGACTCTCCAGGATCCTGTTTGGGATTGTCTTGGCAGAGATACTGGAGCGCTTTGTCCTTTCTTCCTCCAGCTCATTTTACAGGTAGGTGGTCTGATTGGGTATGGCTGCAGGGATGCCCAAGCAAAGGCCTGGAGATGTGACGGTGAGGCACTCCCCTGGAAGTTGGGAAGCAGTCTCCATCAGTCAAATGCTGAGGTTCATGACCTCGGGGCCAGAGGAGCTGTACGGAGGACAAGCCAGCTCCCAGGGCTTCGGAGGCAGGAGAAATCCAATGCAGCTCGATAGAAGGAAAACAAATTTTGGAGAACCAGGGAAGGCATTGTGGCAGGAGAACAACATCAGCAAAGTCAGGGCAATGGGAAAACCCCAGACCTGCTCACTGGGGACAAAGCAGCCTGGTCAGACGTGTGGGAAGTGAGACTGTGGCAGGCAGGGAATTCTAGGTGGGCACTGGGGAGCCAGCAAAGGTTCATGAGCAGGAGAGCTTAACATCACCAATGGAGCATTTTAGGAAGAGTTTCCCCTCGGCCCCTCTGGGATGGAGGCAGTCGACTCTCAAAGGCTCTGCCAGGGCAGCTGGAGATACCCCATCCAGAGCTGAGTTTGGGCTCAGCAAGGGCTGGTCAAAGGGCACTTTCTCTGGGTTTCAGCATCTTCCCAAATGTTCAGCTGAGGTACCGAAATGGGTTCAAGCTTTGTCAGAAGGGAGAACCCTGACAGAGTTGAAGTCACAGACTCTGGACAGCTTGGAGCATGCCTGGCATCCATCTGGTGGGGGGGACTTGGGACTGGGTGACAAGACCCTGAGTGGGAAGGGAGGTTGGGGGTGGGGGGACCTAGAAAGATCGGAGAGCCCTCATGAAGGGAGAACCAAAAACACAGTAAGGTGGGTGGAGAGGGGATGGAGGAGGACAAGGAGGAAGAGGCCAAAATCAGGAACCTGGGTGACTGGGAGGCTGCGAGTACTGCCAACGGAAGTGAGAGCTGGGGGTACAGACAGGAATTTCAGGTGGTAGAAGAACAAAGATGAAAGGGCAGCAATTGGTTGGATGTGGGTCAGGACCTATGAGATGCCCAGCTTGGCTCATCCTTCCCTTTTCAAACTGCACAGTCTGTCTGGAGAAGGGCAACCCCTCAGCCCCTTGGCACTCTGCCTCTGGGCCTATCAGGTAGCACTGAGTTTCTGGGACTAAGTAATAGCTCTTGTTAACATTACAGAGAGCAGCTAAGAGGTGCCACAGTGCATAGAGTTCCAGGCCTGAAGTCAGGAAGGCCTGAGTTCAAATCCAACTTTAAAAAGCCCTTACCAACTGAGTGACCCTGGGCAAGTCATTTAACCCTATTTGCCTCAGTTTCCTCATCTGTAAAATGAACTAGAGAAGGGAATGGCCAACCTCTCCAATATCCTTGCCAAGAAAACCCCAAATGGGAAAATGACCCCCAAAATACCCCCTTTGGAGTTGTTTTCTGAGGCATTTGTGGGTGGCAGAAGGAATACCAGGCAGGTCTAACCTGTCAGTGGCACTCACCAATGAATTCAGGAAAGGCCCAGGCTACATAAAATGATGAAAGCAGCAGGAATGATTACTAAAGATCCCTCAGAAACCATCCAGCCAGGGCCCTGAGGGCTTCGGGACAATTGGATTGACAGCTGGATGATTCACCTGCATGGTGGAAGAGAGAGTGGCAGGGGTAAATGATGGGAGAGCTTCTAGGTATCCTGAGTGTGGAGGGTGGCAGGGAGGCTGTAAATGTGAGCGCCTCCTCAGCAACCACCAGTGCATGGAAAGCCATGATGAAAACCGAAAGACTAGGTGTGTCTGCCCTCTCACTTCTCTGACATGTGGGCAGCTGAACTCATCCCCAGGTTCCTGTTTCAGACAGAGGGCATCCAGGGCAGGGACACAAGGTGATGACCCACAAGATTTCAGTTCTGTCCTGAGGGCTCCCTGCCCAGTGTGCTGCTGCTGCTTTCTATTCCTCATGGGCTCCTGGATGCTGGGCCCTTTCTTTTAGTTTCCCCTCTAGAGGCTGCAGTTGGGGAGACTGCTCAGGCCTCAGCAGGAAATCATCACTATAGTAAGTGACCGCCAGAACCCAGGGCCCTTTGCAGAGTCAGGTGGAGAGCTGAGATAGAGGAGGTGGAAAGTATTACTCAGCTGCCAGCCCAATGAGGCAGTGAGAGACCCTGGGGGCACCTCAAGGAAAACTCTGGGCATTCCCTATCTCGGAGTAGCCTCAGGTAAGAGTCTAATGATTGTGTAGAAGGTCCTACCCAAAGGCATCTCCTGGGGGCTAAGGTGTTCTGGCCTCGATAGGCAGTGTAGAGAGGCCTCAGGCTGCTTGGATGGGCAGGGGTGATCCTTCCATGGGTCAGTCAGTGGAATCAGAGCTCAGGGCACCTCAGAAGCCATGGAGGCCAACCCTCTCATTTTACAAATGCTGGGTGCCTTGCCTTTGGTCACATAGGTCAGAAGTTTCCAAGGCAGTATTTAAAGCAGGATTCTGTGTCTAGGCCAGTGTTCCTGCCATTGGGCAACACTGCCTCCTCGCTCCATGCCCTCCATCTTCCCTAATGGGCTCTAGAATCTTTGGGCAGGGGGCCAAACTGCTTATAAAACAGGGCAGTTGGGCCCAATGAATCTTGAGGTCCCTCACAGTCCAGCTCCATGATTTGAAGTCATGGGACTCCTTCGTTCTCTTGCCAACCCCAGAGGCCACCATCACTTAGGTGGATCATCAGAATTCACACTGTCTTGAGTATCCTCAGAATCCTGGTTTCAGGAGTCAGAAGAGCTGTGGGGGATGGGGAACCTGTGGCTTCAAGGCTACATATGGCCCTCTGTTCTCAAGTATGGCCCTTATTTGAATTCAGTCAAAGGGCAACAATGAGGACCTAGAAGGCCACATGTGGCCTCCAGGCTGCAGGTGCCTCATCCCTGGCCCCATCCCTTCTATCCCAGAACATATAAGTGCTTCTCTAGTTTTGGCTTGAAGACCTCCAAGGAGGGGGAGCCCACTCTCACACTCAATATCATCCTCAGATCAGGAAGTCTTTTCCCCAAAGCCTCCACTGTCTGGGTGTTCCACCCATGGTTTCTCACTCTACCCTCGAGGGGCCATGATCAGATCCAGGCTAATCTGACAGCCTTCTAACCAAGCTGGAAGAGGAGCCATCATGTCTCCACCCTTCTCCCAGCTACATCCTCTCAGTTCCATCATCTGATTCTCACAAGACACCAACTTCTGGCCCCTCACCATCCCAGTGCCTTTCTCTAGAAACCCTTTGGCTTATCTGTGTCCTTCCTGAAACGTAACTCCTGAAGTGAATACACTCCTCCAGGCTTGGTGGGCCAGGGTAGAAGACAGTAGGAATGTTACCTTTTTACTCCTGGAAGCCACACTTCTCTTACTGAGACCAAGGTCACACAGTATTCTGGCTGCCATATTATACTGTGGACTCAGACTGAACTTGCAGTCCACTAAGACCAGCTGATCCTTTTCAGATAAATACCTCTTCTTCTTGTACTTGTGAAGATAAATTTTTTTAACCCAAATGCAAGCCTTTGCATCTATCCTGATAATGTTTAATATAAAATTTTGGAATAATCTCTTTGTTCTCTCTGAAGCAAACTCAGAGAATGCCTCTTCCTATGTCAACAAAAACCAGCCAAGGTTGACTTAACGTTCCTTAAGAGACCTTTAACCTAAGACACTCTCTTGAATAATGGGATGTTTTCCATATCTTAATATTTGTAGATATATACTATGTTATGGCATGTTAATGGTAAAATAAATACAGACATCTTAGGTTGTAATTTCTATTTGGAACTTTGTCCAATTTTATTGTATTTACAATCTATGCAATTAAGAAATTCCTTTCTAATGGTTTAGTTAATCACTTAGGGAGATCATAAATCTGAAGGACACAGAACACTTCTTTTCCTAAAACAGATTTAAGGCTGCCCAATTCTTTGTATCAGTAACCAGAACATTTTTCTGGCTCCATAATGCATTATGTTACTGTTTTCTTTAATAGGGAATTGATCAATTAATTAATTAAATCATAAAATGTATGCATTTAGCCTGTTGCCTTTTCTTTAACCAAGTTCTCAGGTTAACAATCCCTAGTCAATATCATCATATTGGATTTACACTAACTTTCCCTTCTAGCTTTGTTTCATCTGCAAATATGATGAGCTTGCCTCCTTTGTCTAAGTCACTGATAAAAAAAGTAAAGCAGCAAGGTGCCCAAGGAAGAAAAGCTTGGAGCCCTCCATGGAAGCCTCTTTCAAGGACAACGTACCACCCATCCAACCAGTCCAGAGTTGTTCTAGCTCTGAGTTGGCCCTTCCCATACCTTCTATAAGGGATGGCATGACAGGTGCTGCAACCGAGAGTCTGAGCAGAAGCCCCATCCTCCTGTTGTGGCGGTCTGCTCTCTCTCGTTTTTTTGTGCAAGCAAGCCATGAGAGTAAGGCAACCACAACCAGTGGGCTCCATTCACCCCACAGCCCCCCATCCAGCAGGACAGAGCAGTGCTGCAGGCAGGGAGAGCAGTCAGTGGATGGGAGATTGACTTCCTGAGCGGCCCACAGACAGGGATTTCCTGGGGACAGATGAGACCTTCATGGTAGGCTGCCTCTGAGAGTGACAGGGGACAGGGAAACTTTAGAGGCCATTGACAGTGTGAGGAGCAGAGGCCTGCCATGTACTGCTGGCCTGAGGGGTGCTCAACATCTACCTCCCCTTTAGCACACTCACATGTACCACACACCAAACACACATCCTCATGCTCTGGGCACCCTTGGGCGAGCCCAGTGAAGCAAGTGATCCCTCATCAGGCATATCCAGTGCAGGAGCCTGCCCGGCTGGCCCTTCTTCAAAGCCCTATTCATCCCAATAATGTGTCTGGGCAGGTTGCTAGTGGTCTGACCCACTGTAGGCCCTTAATGAATGCTTGTTGACTGACTGATTGATCACACGTGAAAGGGGCCGTATGTTTTTTTTCTCTGATCTTCAGACTGATGTGGGGTTGATGATCAGTGTCTTGGAAGACGGTAGAGTGTCATCAAAAATGACAGAACCCTGTGGTTTGTTGTGGAAAGCTTAAGGGGACCTGGGAAGCAGTGTGAGGGACGAAGCATCCAGGCATGGGGAGGCAGTGGCCCCCTCCACTCTGCCCTGGTCAGACCTCCTTTGGAGGATTGTGCTCTGGTCTGGGGGCAAAGCCTCAGGGAGCTTGTGGATAATGGAGAGGATAGAGAGGAGAGCTGTGACCAAGGCAAGGATGGGGGAGGGAAGGTTTAGCTGAAGGAATTGGGGACCTTTAACTTGACTAGAGCAGTGTCCTGGACAGCAGGGTCATGTTCTCAAGGACTCCAAGCTCTGTCCTGTGGAAGAGAGGACACTCGACCCCTGGGGGCAGAACCAGGATGGGGGGCAGTCTTTAAGAGGCAGATTCAGGCAGGATGCCAGAACTTCCTGAAGTGGGAGCTGCTGCAGGACAGAAAGGGCTGATGGTGCAGATGGGGAGGCCCCCTCCTTAGAGGTCTGTGAGGAAGGCCTCCTAAGGACAAGTAGAGAGAGCCTGCTAGACCAGATACCTCAGACACGCCCAGTGCTCTGTGTTTTCATTGTTTTGGGTCTGAGATAAAAGTGAGGGTTAAAAAGACTGGAGAGGTGAGGTTGGGGACCCCAGGATGGAGAGATACATCCAGGAGACCGGGAGGCACCTGATCCAGGGCTGGAGCAGCAGCCTAAACAACCTGTAGCCAGCTGGGCTCTCTGGGAATCAGGCTGCACATACCCAACCGCAGATGCACGGACTCCTCTGCTCCCCCATGCTGTCCTTCCTCTGTGTAGGTGGGGGCCTCTTCCTGCTGGGGCTACAAGACTGCACCCTCCTGCCCCGCACCTGCCCCTCACACCCAGGGACAGACTTGGTCCATTCTGCAGATGGAGAAGCTGGAGCCCAAAGAGTTAGAGGGTCCAATGTGGCTCAGGGAACCTGGGGTGGGGAAGCCAGAGAGGGAGGTTGAGTCTGGGCCAGATCAAGACCCTCTCAGCCTTTTCTTGTCTATGCATTTCTCAGGATGGGCCAAGTGCCATCCCCAAGGCCTTTTCTGGGAATCCTCTTCCCCTCCAGAAGGGATCTGCTACACCACCAGGCGAGGCTACTTAAAGGTTTGCCAAGCTCCTTACATCTCAAGCTCAATAGAGCCTTCCAGGCACCCCCAGAATTAATCAAACAATCAGTCTGTATTAATCCCCCCTGTGTGCCCAGACTGTGCTAAGCATTTCAGTCAGGGGCCCATGAGTATCACTGTTCCTGTTTTACACAGGAGGAAACTGAGGCTTACAACATGTGCAGCGCTATAGTGCTCTTAGGCTCATGAGATGACCAATTTTGCCCCGAAGAGTCTTCTGAGGTCACCTGGTCTAACTCCCTCAGGATCCAAAGGAGAATCCAGACAACCAGAGTGGGGAAATGACTTAGCCAAGGCTACATGGGTAATAATGCCAGGGTAGAACTGGAGCCCTCTACCCCAAGCAGTTCTGTTTCCCAGTCCGAGTTTCATAATGCTTTCAGATTTGAGAAGCCTTTCACCTCCCTTCCGGGTGGTAAGTTCAGACTATGCAAATAACCTTGAGGTCCCAGAAGCCTCTGAGGGGCTAAGTGGTGCTTGACTTCTGAGATAGGCTTTGGGAGCAGCAGCCCTTTGGAGCAGCTGAGGCTGGGGCTCGTTACCAAGAGACTGCGCACCTTTTCTAAGTCCTGTTTAGTTAAGAAGAACTCCCAAGAGCCGAACACCCACTGAAGGCAAAGGGAGCGTGGCATCATGTGATCCAGGTCACTTCCAGAGCTGCTGTTTGTAAAACACTTATGGGCATGATTACATGTGAGTTTCATAACAGTCCTGAGGGACTAGATGGCTGCTGTCATTGCTCCCATTTTATAGACAGGAAAACTGAGTCTCGGGGAGGTAAAGTAGATGGCTATGAATTAACCTCTTCCTGACTAAGGGCCAGGGACTGTGCTCACTGGGCCACATTAGCCCCCACAGTAGGCAGAGGGACAGTGGGCTCCTTATACACCTTTCAAGGGCAAAGGCCTCTGCAGCCCTGTACCATCACCACCACCCTAACCCCTTCCTGCAGTCTCATGGCCCTTGGAAAATCTGAACCATTAACAAAGAATTCACCAGGAGACCTAGGAAAACAGCTGAGTTTGCTAGGAGACCTTGGCTCTGGACACTTACTAGCTCTGTGATCATGGCCAAGCATACCCCGCTTAGGGCCTTAGTTTCCTCATATGTAGTATGGGCATGACCCTCTTTTCACATCCTCTCACAGAGCAGCTGTGGGAACCTTGTGTTTATTAAACTGCTATAAAGATGGGAATAAAAATCACCAGGAGCCGGCTTTTAAGCTGTAAAACACCCTAGAGATTACTAATGGGATAGGAACAGACCTCTAGGCCCAGTGCCTTTATGGATACATGGAATGACCCAGGCTTCCAGGAAGACAGCTACAGGTTCCAGGCTGCACACAGTGCCAGGCCTGGAGTCAGGAAGACCTAAGTTCAAATCTAGCCTTGGCTATTTCATACTTATGTGATCCTGGGCTAGTTTTTTCCCTTGTCTGCCTCAGTTTCCTTAACTATAAATGGAATACTAATCATGCCCACCTCCTTAGGGTGGCTGTGGGGATGGAATCTCTGCAAACCATAAAGTACTATAGAAATCCACGCTATTTATTATTCATTATTGTCCCGAAGCCTCCCTGGAGAAACTCCAGAGCTGAGGCAGCTCCATGTTGGATCATAATGCCCTAGATCTCCTAGGGATCTTAGAAATCACTGCATCAGAACCCTTTAGTAATAGCCCGGGATATTTCTATCCTTTGTAGGGATTCCTCCAAAGGCCAGATCCAAGGCAAAGTGAGGGAAGTCAGTAAGGCTGGCCATGGGGCCCATTGTCAGGGTGGGAAATGGGGAGGAGAGATGACTGTCAAGTCTCCATAGGGCATTGACTGGAATTCCTTTCTCCCAAAGTGTGGACATCACAGTCAGTAGAGGCTGTGGTCGTCAGAATCCCAGGGAGTCAGGACATAAGAGAGTTTTGGCTGGGGAGGTTGGGGGGGTGGTGGTGCTGTCTCTGAATCATACCTCTCTTTCCTGCCCTCCCTTTCTCTGCTGTGGATCAAATGATGGGCTGGGCCTCTCCAGGAGAGAGGGGAGCTGGGACCTGATTACAAATCTTTCCTGTTGGGGAAGGGGGAGAAGGGTGTGCCGTCCAAGGTTCTGACCAGGAATTATCTTAGGAGGTTTCAGATCCAAGCAGGGGGTACCTTTGTCAAGGCTGGGCTGGCAGCTGATGGAAGGTGGGAACTCTACCTTAGGAGCAATGTGGTAATCAGGGCCTGATCAGCTTTCAGACTGGCCCACCCTGCCCCCTGTTCAGAGTCTGCTCTTGAACCGGCTCCGGGCTGGGGCTACCCTTCACACTACAGGCCTTGGGTCGGTGGCACTTAGACGCAGGCAAGGTTCCAGTCCCTGCAGGTCTGACCTTTGCTCTCTGGGGTTTTCACAATGGAAAATTTCCTTGTCCTCCTCCAGCTGATGACGTTGAGGGGTGATGGTGGATCCCAAAATACCAACAGTCTGGGTCGTGCTCGAATGAATTCAACTCAAGCCTCCTTAAAGCCAAAGAAAAACAAAGTTTATTAAAGATTCACCAAATTGGGTTGCCTCTTAAGGAGCCTAAGCATTTGTGACGCTTGTATTCACAAGCAGGCCAGATAGAATCCCAGCTAGACAAGAGTCTGAGTTGGATTGGATCTGAGCACCTTCATGGAGGCAAGATGGAACTTAAATACAGAAAACAGTATAGGAGGGATCTGAGGGTGGTCTGGTAGACCAGGGGATGAGAGGAGGGGTTTAGGAAGGGCCTTGAGAAAAAGTCTAAGGAGGGAATCCAAGGAGGGTCAAAGGCTGGAAACAGCTGGAGACCATCAGGAGATATCAGACTATGGGGTGCCTAGGTGGGAAGCAGGTGGGGCAATCCAGAGATCTTGATAGGGGCAGTATGGGAATGGATACAGATCTTGATGGCAGCCTGGGGAATGAGGTTTTGATGGGATCAAGGGTGGGGGGTGCAACAGAGACCAGAAATGATAATGAAAAGCCCGTGGGCTTCCTGAGACTGCTGAAACAAATGGGAAGAATAGACTTGAGTAAGAAAGGCCAGATTAAGTGGGAAGATTCAAGGGGAGCTCCAGGAGGCTCCTAGGGTCTGAACCCCATCACAGCCACAGGAATCGCAAAGTGTAGCTGACATAGGTGGTTAGGCAGCTACGGAGCGACGCTGAATTGGGGAAGGGTGAGCACCCCTTCTGGGACCTTGAAGACCTGTCTGGAGCAAACTTAGAAAGAAGAGGGTCACAGAAAAAGATAAAAACAGTCCCTCTCGGACCCTGGGGATCTCCAGCAAGAAAACCTATTAATCCCCACGGAGAACTGAACCCAAACTGCAGGTCAGAACAAGCAGCACACCCATGGCAGCAGTGGGTGCTTCTTAGAAAGAGGGGGCTTTGAAGGCTGAGCCTTATGGGTCCTGGAGGAGGAGCTTAAAGCCCCAAGAACCATGAGATGTTTGCAACAAGAGTGAGCCCTCTCTGAGATGCCCAGAAGAGGGATGGATGACAGAACAGGAGTGGGGAGCTATGTTATGGGCAGGGACTCTTCTCTGTGCAAGGGAGGAGAAGGGGGAGGCCCAAGGCCAGACTTTGAGTGGGCTCTGGTTTTTTATTTTGAATTATACAAATGACTTCGTTGGAGGTCGTCTGAAGTGCTATTTAGTCCGATGCAAACTTTCCCTGTGGCCCCTCTGAGCCCTCCAACCTCTGTGGCTAGGCAAGGCTTTTTCAGAAGGTTCAAGGTCACACACAGAGATACACAGTCACACTCATACACACAGACACATACATACACAAATGTAGACACACACACACACACACACACACACACACACACACACACACAGGACATTCTAACCACAGTGACCTCATTGCGGGGCCCCAGACTCGGCTTCTCCCTCCAGACTCTGTCCTTTCTGTCTGAGGCCCAAACCATTCCACACAGGCCTGCACCGGAGCATGCTGGAAAGCTCAGCTCAGGTGCCACCCTCTCCAGAAAGAACCTCCTGGATCCCATGGCCATGGTTTCTCTTCCCCTCCTCTAGTTACCTTGTGTTTTCTTATCTATAAGCTTTGTATGCCCTGCCCTGCCCCAGAGCCCCTCCATGAGGGTGGGGAGAGCTTTGTATGGGTCTTTGCTCTGCCAGGGTCCAGTGCCTGGCATACTGTAGGTATTCAATAAATGTTGAAAGAAAGCAAGGCTACACTCCCATACATACTGTCTATTCTCAAACAGCCCCACCCAGAGACTTTTTCCAAGGGGCGGTCAAAAGTCCAGCAGAAAACTACCTCAGGTTTGGGATATCCAGATCATCTCTGCCCCACCCTGGAAGTTCCCTTGGGGGCTCCCTGGTCAGGTCTGGCTGCGTGCTGGGTGTGGGCCCTCGGAACCCTCAACCTTCTCCCCCTCCTGCAGAGCTTGGCATTCTCAGAGGAAGCTTTGCTGTAGACTCTATGATCTCCCTTTTAGAAACAGAAATGAGCTCACTGCAAAGCAGGTTCTGCCCCACCTACCCCAAGAAATACTTTGTGTGGGCACCTTCCCTAGACAAGATGATGAGGGTCGTCCAGGTCAGACCAGGAGTACTGAGACCCAGAGAAGGTGCTTGACTGGGGGCCAGGTAATCCTGGCTTTGAACACCCAGCCCCCTCCTTTGTGAGCTTGAGAAAGTCACTCCCTATGCTGCTCTAAGTCTAGACTCCTCTTCTCTAAAGTTGGAATAAAATAACCATCATCTCAAAGGGTTTCTGTGAAGATCGTATGAGCTAAGGACAGAAGGGCTTGGCAAACCAGGAAGGGACAGCTTTGAAGCCAGAGGACTAGGGTCCAAATCTTGACCTGGGGCCAGTCACTTCTCCATAAAATGAAAGAGCTGGACTCGACCTGTGATGTCCCTGCTTCCTCCGAGGTCTAGAAAAATGTCATCTTTAGTTATTTCTCAGGCCTGTTTCTTTGAGCTGCAGAAATACTCAGAAGGGGCTTCCTGCTCCTCTCCCCAGCCCCCACAAGAGACCTCAGCAGCCCAATCACAGAGCTGAATGGCCCAGCAGACACCCCCACTGTAAATTAAGTTTAAAAGCTGTGATGGATGGGACCTTGGAGAAAAACCAAATTTCTGGGCCTTCCCTTCCAACCCCAGCTCGATCTCTCCAAAGTCTCTTCCGGTCTTACATAAAAAAATGTCTTAATGCAGAGAAAACTGGTGAGAACGTCCGTAAGTTATTTTTAAAAATAGAACACTCTCTCTGACTGTAATTCAGTGTCACAGTGTGTCTGAAGAAGGATATGAACAGGAAATGGGAAACCGTGCTTGAAACCTAGATAAGGTTTTCTAATGTAAGACATATGTCGCTGCTTCTTGGCTAAGGAGCCAGACCCGTTAAAGAAGAGAAAAATGCCTATATTTGTCTTTTACTCTACTCCCACATAAAAACTGAGAAGATTTCAGGAGTGTCCGGTGATTTGAGGGGTGGAGTTCTGAAGGAGGTCGACCAGGGGCAGCTCTGAATGCCTAGACGGGGAAAGTCTGAAGAGAGGGTCTGAGGGGGTGGGATTTGACCTGCCCTAGAAGTCTGTGCTGGAGGAGGGGCTGTCCACAGAGCAGGCCTCCCCCTCTCTGGGCTGGATGGGAGAATCCCTTGTTCCATCAAAGGGCATTCCTTTGGAGGGAAGGTTAATCTCTGAGGTCTGGGGCAGCCCAAAGACGCTAAGAATTTGGCACATTCAGAAAACTGAACAGTGGCACTATTTATGTCTTTATTTCTATTGTGAAAAATAGGGATCGTTCTTGGGGGCTCTGGAAGGGGGCTGGTATTTTCGAAAATGGCCTGATTTGTGGTTGATGGCAAGGGATGGTGCTAGACCGTTTCCATTCTAGGAGACTGTTTCCATGCTAGGAGAAGCATTGGATTTGCTCCGAGGGAAAGGGGATGTCATTTAATTTCTATTAAATCTCTTTTGCTATGATGAGTACTGAAGGGAGGTGACAACCATCCGACCAGCCACTGGGTGGGGGAGGGGCAGCAAAGTTTCTATCTCTCCTCTGGCTAAGAAAATATGAAACTTCCCGAAAACAGCAGCCTAACAGCTGTAAAGGGGCAGACCTAGAGCGTCTGGCTCTTTCGAATTGAATTCCCAAGGAGATATTTGGAGCAAGGTGGAGTGGATGTCCTGGGCATAGGCAGGTAAATAAACACAAAGGATTTGGGAAGCCTATAAGAGTCAGGGCTTTGCCCAAGTTCTAAGGCAGTGTGAGAGCTTGAGCTGGGGCTGCTCATCACCTTAGATGAAGAGCCTTGCTGCCTGGAGCCTGGGAGAGCTAACCCTTGATCCCATAGCAGGCAGCCCTGAGCCCCTCTGGGTCCTGTTTCCTCAGGCTTTTCCCAAGGTCTGGTCTAGTTCTCTAACAGCTATTCTTTGTCTCTGTCAACTACTTCCTTACATTCCCTGCCATTGTATGGACTTGAAAGATAAAGTTCTTGGGATGAGTCCTTCCCAGAGGAAAGTTGTTCAGCTGATCATTTATGGAATCTAGGGAATTGGATTACAGTTGATTCACTCACTCAAAGAGCTAGAGTGTTTCTAGAGCGCTCTCAGGAAGGCGTTCTTGGTCTTTCTGGAACTTTCTGGAACGTTGGGGTTCCCAGTTCCTCAGAAGCTGGGCGCTGGCCTATACTCCACTGGGACAATAACATCTCTGGATGACAGCCAGGAAGTAGAGAAGATGGCCAGTCCGATTTTGAGAAGGAAAGTGCAATTCATTTTGGAGAAAATGAACTTTGAATGTCCACCCAGGCTTTAGATAATCTGGCTTTACCCATCAAATCCCCTCCCCTTGTTGTTCTAAACAGACTCATCGGAATCGGACTTAGATCAGGCAGAACTTCTCATTTGAGAAAGGAAGAAATGGGGGGAAAAGCATTCCTTTAAAGAGCTTAACTGCCTGGGCTAAGTGGTGAAAAGACAAATTTAAGAAACAAACTTTTTTTTTCTCTCCAGGAGCCTGCCTAGTAACTGGGAGAGACAGCACATTTTGCATGACAAATGGAAAGGTTCAAAACTCTTCAGCGCAGTGGTAGAGCCCTTGGAGTCTGGAGGGCATAGAGGTGGGCAGGCCATAAGGCCTGGCGATCTTTCTTCTTGCCAGAAGGCTTGCAGGTGGTGACTTTGGCCAAGTCTCCCTATGGGTCTGGGATGACCCTCAGGGGAAGTTCTTCCCACCCAACTTTGCTTGGGATCTGGGAGGCTTCCAATGATCCCCTTACAGTCTTAGTCTCCAAAAGCCTTTATGCTCAGTTTGTGCTGGAGGTGTTTATAATATTGCTTTCTCTTTCTGGGGATATTCTAGGAGAGCTCCAAAGAAAAACCAGTATTTCAGAGTCACTGGGCCCTCCACCGCCACGGGATACTCCCCAACCTCCATCTGGCCATCCAGCCCTGCCCCCTTTTCAGCTCTTCCCCCATTTAGAATGGAAGTTAGTTGAGGGCTGGGGCCATCTTTCTTTCTGCTTGTGTTTGTATCCCCAGCACATAGCAAGCCCTTGATACTTGCTTGTTGACTAGTTGGTTGACTGAGACCTGACTGGAGCTATCCGGTGAGGGGATCTCACCACCTCCCAGGGGCATCATTACACTATGGGACAGCTCTCAGGGGCAGGGAGTCTCTCCTGATCTCAAACTTCACTTTGCCTCTCAGAGGTTCCCCTTCATGGCTCCTGGTTCCCTCTTCCACTTGACAGACTTCAGAGACTTCTCATGAATCTTTTCTTCCCTAGGCTCCAAGTCCCTAGTTCTTTCCACCATCCTCTTGTGACTTCAACGCGAGGTAGGGGTCCTCCTCCTCATTGCCCTCTCTCTGGCTGTTTAGCTCATTGGGAACCTTCTTCCAAATGAATACCAACGTCCTGGCGGACTAGGGCCAACCCAGGGCATGATGTCACCTCCATTCTTCTCTCTTCAAGTGGCTCAAGGCTATGTGGGAGCTTTTGGTGGCTGCCCAACCACCCTCCCATCTCCTGTTGAACCCTCCCCTTAGATCAGTCTGAGTCACACACCTCCTTCCTCTTCTTCCTATGAAGCTGATTTCTTGAATATAAATGTAAGCCTTTACATTTGTCCATCATGAATTGAATCTTGGATTAAATCCCTTGTAGCCTGTTCAGATGTCTTGGACCCTGTCTGCCGTCTCCTGGGCTAGGTAAACAATGATAACAACAGTGAGACCTAACACATATAGCACCTACTATGTGCTGGGCAATTATTTAAAGAAAAGAGCCAGCCTCTGCACTCCAGGAAGTTAGGGGGAGGCAGCCCCTAGAGGGGCAGGTGACAGAGAAAGGGCGCTTTGCTGGGAGGTCACAGGGATGGTGAATTGAGCTGCCACAGAACTGACTCATGCTCTTGCCATGGAGATATCGATTCCATTGGAGTGCCCAGAGCAAGAGGTGGAAAGGGAGGAGGTAAGGCTCAAGCTTCGCTGCTTGACTGAAACAAGCATGAAGTGAACTGGATCTACCCCAAAGAAAGACCCTCCAGTCATCACATGAAACCGTAGCCAGCATCTTTGCATATCCATGAATCCCTTTCCCCAGTCACCAATGACTGAACAACCCTAAGGAGAGAGGAGGCTGGAGAGGTGAATGACTACCTAAGGTTACCAGGTGCCCCATCTCCTCAGATCTTGCCTTAGGTCCTGGCCACATAGACAGTGGGGCTCCTGCCCTCCTCATCAGAAAGTCCTATGGGGCATTCCTAGGTAAAGTTTCATGTCTGTGGCCTCCTGGTTTCTTCACTTATTCAATGAGGGGTTTACACATTTTTTTGGACTTTCATGCTCTCTTCCAACTCTACATGATTTGAAAAAGAAATCTCCTTCAGGTATAGTAAGCAGAGACTGAAAGATGGGACAAGCTGTGTGAGTGGGAGAGAAATCGATGGTGTCTCCATGGAAAGAGGGTGGAACCAAAGCTGGGTCTTTTGGCAACTCCGTCTGATTACCCAGTGCAAGCAAATTGTGACCCAATTAATCTTCCACTGGAATTAAGATACCTCTTTGGAGATTTTAACAACAATATGCCAAGAGAACAGGTCGATTTTAACTTAGAATGAATTTTGTTAGACCTGTACCTAACTAACTGTTGGACTGAGGGCTCCCAAGACTCTGGGCTCACTAGACTAGATTCAATCCTGAGAGTTGATACTGGCAGCAGGGGGAAGAGAAAAGAGGAAAAGGGAAGGGCAAGAGGAAGGGAAAGGGGGAAAGATGGGGAAGAGGGGTAAGAAGAGAAGGGGAAAGGTGAGAGAGGGAGGCAGACATGGTCTCATAGTTGCTTTTACTGTTGTAATTGGATTCAAGGGAGGCAGAACTGCCTCACTCTCTCCTCCAGGGTCATCAGAATCCAGAGATAGGACCAGCTTCTTTTATAAACTCTCCTCTGAGGCCCACCTTGAGCCAATAATCTTGAGCTCCCTTTGTTGTATTAGGAAGGTAGGAGGGGGTAGGGGGGCATTCACACCCAGAGTCCATGGATAGTTATCCCTCAGGAGTCTCCAAAAAAGGCCCATGCTCTTTTTCCCATAGGGAAATTCATCAAATGAATTCAGGCCTCTCCTGATCAGCTCCCCTCCCCCTTTCAAATGGACCCTGATAAAATTGTTATGAGTAATCTGCATTTTCCTAGGCGCAGATGAAAGCCTGAATGCCACGTCTCATCTTGTGTCTGGGTCCTCCCAGAAATCCCCCACGTAGGGTCTTCCTAAGGGCCCTGCTCTCCTCTTCTTTCTCTAGCTGTGAAGCTTGAACATTGGACGGAGCCCATTAAATGGAATTGATCGTCATGACTGTAGCCCCTTGTTGTACGATCAGGGAATTGGGCTCAGATAAGTCACCCAGGGACTAAGGGGCAGAGCTGGACTCTCAGTCTGGCTCCTCTGACTCCAAACACTGCACCACACAGTGCCTCGCTAAGATGCCTCCATACCTACATGCATGCATGGAAACATACATATGTAGACATGCTATTTGTACATACCTGTACTATATGTCATCTATATATATAATAGAGCATATATATATATGCCCACTGGGTCAGCTCATTAGCATGTAGACATAGATATCAATGCCAATACTGATGTCAGTATAGACATGCACTCAGTGACTTCTGATCCAGTGCTTGGCATCATCTGGCCAATGCAGTATCCTACATGCACCATTGCTGTCCCTTTACAACCCCTAACTCAATTTTCTATTATGATCCTGGGCCCCATGAGAAGGGCCTAGACTGCTCTGAGACCTGATGTGACCTACCCAGCAATGCTGCCAGCAGAATGGAGTCTCAGGAAGACGCCCCCTCTGTGGGGAGTCCCCTCCCTATCTGGAGCCTCTCATGACAGCTTGGCTCAGTTATTTCACAACGTTGTTACTGGACTAGTGCTTCAAACAGAGAATACCCCAAACTAACACATAGTTCACATGGCAGCACGTGAATTAAAAGTTGAAGTTAGGGATTGGGTTCAAACAGTCAGGCACTGTGGGCATTGACCAACCTCTCTGGGCCTCTGTTTACTCATCTGTTAAACAAGGTTAACAATACTTTCCCCCTCTACTTTTCAGAGCTGTTGTGAGGAAAGCCTTTGAGGTTCTACAGAAATAGGACCTGATCTCTCCCCTCTTAGTCAGGACCTGGGATTTCTTCTGCATCAGGCAAAACGAACCTACTAAATCTCATTCCTTTTCAGCAGCTTGTGGCCTTAAGGGTCAGTGACTTGCCCAGGGCCCTCCAGTCAGCAACAATCAGAGGCACCAACAATCAAACTGGTCTTCCTGGCTTTCTAATCATGGCATTACTTTGTCATAGCTATTCTCAGTATGTAAAAGTGATGCCAGGCCAGGCCCTCTGCTCCTTCTCTGCCACTATCACTGCAGAAAAAAAACAGACCAGGGGGCAGGACCAAGGCTGGAGCAATTGTGCTTTTTTGAATTCATAGCTCTTTCTGTGGTCCCCTTGGCCAAAAATTTCACCACCCATTGACTGGCGCTTAGCTCCTGGGCCTGGTCCGTGCGCAGCAGCCCCAGACTGTCGCCAAGGCTAAGGCTTCCAGCTTGGCAGAGCCTGGACTCAGGGGGCATCCCAGGCCAGGATACGGCAGCAGAAAAAGACTCCATGAAGTCCTTTCAATTAATCATTGCAGGAATCTACCACACATCTGGTTCTCCATTTCTTTCCAGGAGTCTACAGGCCCAAAGTTTGATTGGGAACATGATGACACAAAAACACAAAATGGTTCCTGGGTGTGGCTTTCGTAATCTAATGATCTTTCGAACATTTCTAAATGATCTGTTAATTAGCTGTGGTTAAGTAGGGTTGGCATTTGTACCATTTCTCCGGAAGGAGTTCCTTTAAAGTCCAGGCGGGATGAAGGATAAGAACCGAGGCTGCTGAGGTACCCACCTGTGGCCCTCCTAGCCCAGTCCAAAAGCCTGCAGCCAGGGAGGAGGGGGAGGGGGCAGCTCTTACCCAGGGGCCCCCCCTCCCTGCCCCAGGCACTTCCCTCCTGGGTCTTCTTTGTCATTTCTATTTTCCATCCTTTGGTTTCCCCAGTGCCACTTGCTAGCCCTAATCTGGCTCTCCAGCTCACTAGGCTGTAACATGCCAGCTCGTGGAGGGCAGAAACAGTTGTTTTTTGTTGCCTCCCACACCCCCCAGTGCTAGCACAGAGCCTGGCACCGGGTAAGGGCTTCACTGGTGTTTGGTGAATGGAATTTTCCTCTTTGTCCCTCTCCTCCTGGTCCCTGGAGCAGTGAGGGATCCACACTCCACCTGCTCTGAGGCAATCCTCAGGCTAGTCTGGGTGGTTACCAGGATGCAGGTTCTACCCAACAGTGGGTGAGTGAGACAGTGAGAGAGTGAATTCATGGCATTGGCCATGACTCTAAGCCACCTCTGTTCCCTAATCTTCTCCTGCCTAGCCCTGTCCCCACCTAAGTGGAATGCGACTGCACTAGACTGGGGCTCTGAATCCAGAACATCATTGTCCTGACTGGGACCACCTAGTAGGACCATATAGGGTGGAGAGACCAGAGACAGCTGGGAGACTCAGGTGATTAGAGGGCTGGGCCTGCAGTCAAGAACACCTGAGTTCTACTCTGGCTTCAGATACTTAGTTCTACTCTGGCTTCAGATACTTACTATGTGTATGACCCTGGGCAAATCACTTCGACTTTCTCTGCCTCAGTTTCCTCATCAATCAAGTGACAGTAATAGTTGTGAGGCTCAAAGGATATCCTGTTTGTGAAGTCTCAGTGCATGGACTAGCACGTAGTAGGTACTCAATAAATACTTATTTGTGATCCCATTAACCAGGTGCCAGACCAAGCCTCCCTTACCCACAGTGTGGGTTCTGATGGCTCCGAGGGAGTGTAAGTAGTAGCTGTTTGCTGTCCAGACCAGAAACTGGCAGGGTCCTTCCCCTCCCAGACTGGTTCTTTTGTGAAGGCAAACTAGACCCACTTTTGTCTCAATCCTTACTTAGCCAGTCATTACTAACGAGTAAACTTTTTTACCCAGGAACCCTGAGGGTCTTCCCCTCTCAGTTTGCCTTTTTTTTTAAATTAAAGGGACCATCCTTGGAGTAACTGCTTTAAAGAAACCTATTCCTTGTTTGGCTGTATTGCAGTCAAAGTTCGAATGTGATAAAAACTTAGCCTGGATCCTGGGCCATGGCCAGGCATCTCGGCTTTTGTCTTGCCATTGGACACTGGACTATGATGACCCTGGAGGAGACAATGAGGCTGATGACTTTGTGCAGCTTTGCCTCACTTAAATCCAATCCATTCACAAGTCTAGACATCACCCCTCAAGATGTCACTGATCCTCTTCAAGAACCAGAGGAACAAGAGTCTTCCCTCTCCTTTCCTTTCTCTCCTTCTCCCTTCAGCCTCCCTTCCCCCTCTTTGCTTTTCCCCCTGCTCTCTTTTTCTCTCTCCCTCCCCTTCCTCTTCCTCTTCCTCCCTATTTCCCCTCATCTCTCTTCTATCTCCCCATCCCTGTCCCTTTACCCTTTCCCTCTTCCCTCTTATTTCCCCTCCCTCTTCTTCCTCTCTCTTTCTTATCCTGGCAGGTCCTGGGGCATTTGACCCTGGGCTGTGCAGTTCCTCAGACAAGGCAAGGCAAACCCTCGAGGGTCCTCCCTTTTTAGGCTCATTTATCAGACCAGAGGAGGGGTCCTTACTTGTTTAAGAGTCCCTGTTGGGAAGATAATAAATGTTGGAGAAGATGTGGGAGAGTTGGAACACTAATTCATTGTTGGTGGAGCTGTGAGCTGATCCAAACGTTCTGGAGAGTGACTTGGAACTATGCCCTAGTTCTGGCTACAAAAACGTGCATACCCTTTGACCCAGCAATACTACTTCTAGGACTATATCCCCAAGAGATTATAAAAATGGGAAAGGGTCCCTCATGTGCAAAAACATTTATAGCAGCTCTTTGTGGTGGAACTGGAACTGGAAATCAAGGGGATGCCCATCAATTGGGGAAGGGCTGAATAAATTATGGTATATGAATGTAATGGAAGACTATTGCACTATAAGAAATGATGAGCAGGAAGACTTCAGAGAGGCCTGGAAAGACTTACATGAACTGATGCTGAGTGAAGGAAGCAGAAGCAAGAGAACTTTGTACACAGTAACGACCACGGGGTGCGAGGAATTTTTCTGGTAGACTTAGTCCTTCACAGCAATGAAAGGACCTAAAACATTCCTAGTGGACGCTTGAGGCAAAATGCCTTCCACATCCAGAGAAAGAACCATGGAATTAGATCGCAGAATGAAGCCGAATATTTTCTCCTGTGCTATGTTTTATTTTGTTTTGGTTTTTCTCATAGATTTTCCCCATTCATTTTAATTCTTCTACGCAACATGACTAATGTGAAAATGTGTGTAATAAGAATGTACGTGTAGAACCCATATAAGATTGCACGTTGTCTCAGGGACAGAGTAGGGAGGGAGAGAAAATAAAAGACTTATGGAAGTGATTGTAGAAAACTGAAAACTATTAAATTAATAATAAAAAAAGAGTCCCTGTTGGACAGCTTCTCCCTTTGTCCATCCTTCCTTTCAGTTAATGTGGGGACCTGCCCCACTTCCACCCACCCAGTAGGACCAAGGAAACCAATGTCCCTCCCATGTCCTGCCAGATAAGACCCTATCCAGGGCCCTGGATTTGGTTGTTGGTGCCTTGGTTTCCACATTTGGATTCAATGTCAGGAAAAGGTTTCCAAACAAGAGAACTTTCCTAAAGAGGTCAGACTTTCTGGGGAGGTAGTGGGACCCCCTTTTATGTGAGTCTTTAAGCAAAGGTGAGAGGATGTACAGCATGAGATAAAGTGCTGGACCCAGATTCAAATCCTACCTTACACACATACTAGCTACATGACCCTGGGGCAGCTCCTCTTGTACTCAGTCTCATTTTCTGCTTCAGTAGAATGGGGATAGCCTACTTCACAGGGCTGACATGAAATTCAAACGAGATGATGTATGTCAAGTACCATAGAAACACGGGTTACCATTAGCATTATTATGTACACCGGGGTTGGACTCAATGGCCTTGGAGGCTGGGGCTTTCTCTGCCCCTGGGCTGAGTCATCATGGGAAATAGACATCACTATTCAGAGCAAGAGAGAGAGGCAAGTTTGTAAAGAGAAGCCAGGTTTGGTCTTTGTTCTGTACAGTCAAAAGTCCTCTTGAGACAGAAGCCAGGATGAGGTCTTTGGCCGTCCATGCTAACCGAAGATGGCCCAGTCACAAGGGCATGGCGGCCCTTGGCACGAGCAAGAGGAGCCACGGGAAAGAAACCTCAATCCTCCCATTAAGTAGGGTTTTATTGTCAAAGAGGGACCTAACCTTGGGTCCTTTGGGCTCCTGGGTAACCTATCTCTGTCTGACTTCATCTGTTATCAGTCAACAAGCATTTATGGAGAGTCTACTATGTGTCAGGTACTGTGCGAGGTATGGGGGACATGAGTAAAAAAATGAAATGCCCTACAGGCAAAGAGTGTATATTCAAATGGAAGCGATGGATCACACATTTATTGACATCTATAGCAGAGATGTAAAGTGAATAATCTATATGTACATACATGCATACATCTATACACAAAGTATCAACCAATAAATGTTAAATTTTATTAAAATTTAATTTAAAATTTTAAAATTAAATTAAAAAGTAATTAAATTTTAATTTTAATAAAAACATTTAAAATTGATTGAGCACCTACTATGTGTCAGGCCCTGTGTTCAGCTTGAGGATGCAGAAAGAGACAAAAGATGGTCCCAGGCATTAAATAGAAGGTATAGTGTGGAAGGGAGGTAGAGGCAAGGAAGGGATGCATTGCAAGTAGGTAGGACAGTCAGTACAAGGAAGCTAGAGATGAGGCCATGTTGGAGAGATCCTAGTGGGAGAGGAGACCAACAAAACAGATTGGGGCCATGTTGGGGAGGGCTTTAAAAGCACAACAGGAATTTATATTTACAGAGACAACAGTCAGATAGCTGACTGGACCCACCAGGGCAGAGATAATGCACAAACCACAGCAGCCAGACCTCGCAGCCCTGCCATGACCGGGGCTCACAGCCATGGTGTCCAAATGGCAGGAGAAAAGCAGGAAAGTCAAAAGGCTGGCCCCTCCAACTCCCATCCTCCCGAGTCAGGCAGAGCTGCTGACATGGCTAGTCACCCAACCAACAGAGCCAAATGGCCAACCAGCTGTTGAGGAAACGTGGACGTGGGCAGGAAGGTCATGATATCTCCTAATCTCTAGGAATGGGGTCCTAGTGTTTATTTACAAGCTCTTTTCAGGTTGGCAGGGAAGCTAACACAGACTCTCTGCATTCTTGTGTTCCTTTCTAAAGTTTGTAATAGGCTTTGAAATGGGTCCTCAGTGGGGTAAGCTGGGAGTCCTGAGGTTCCCTTTTGGAAAGTCTCTCCTCCAGAGCAATTTGGAACTATATCCAAAATGCAATCAGATGGTGCATATACTTTGCTCCAGCAAAAGCACTACTAGGTCTATATTCCAAAGAGATCAAAAAAAGGGAAAAGGAGCCATATGTATAAAAATATTTATAGCAGCTTGTTTTGTGGTGACAAAAAATTGGAAATTGAAGGGATGCCCATCCATTGGGGAATGGCTGAACAAGTTGTGGTCTCTGAATGTAATGGAATACTATTGTGCTGACAAGCAAGTGGATTTCAGAAAAACCTGAATGACTTCCATGAACTGATGGTGAAGTGAGCAGAGCCAGTGACAGCATGTTGGCCAGGGTGGGCTGCTTTCAGAAGAACTGCTGCTCTGATGATAAGAGCAGAGGTAGTGGGTGGTAGCAGTGGTGCACCAAACCAAGGGTGGCTCCAGATGTCCACCAGGTGATGCAGAGCTTCGTCGGCTGGCCACTGGCCCAGAGTGGGTAGCCGAAGAGACCTGCCAGACAGAAGTCATCCATGTGCAATCGTGTACAATGTTCCATGTAAGGTTTTTAGCAAGTGACTACAAACTGAGTTCTAAGATTTGTGAAGAAGATTGGGGTGGCTCCTGGGGTGGCCAGGACCTCCCTGCTCCATAGCCTTTCGTACATATTTGATGCTCACTGATAGGTCACTGTGGAAGGGGAGAGGGAGGAGAAAAGGGAGGGGAGGAGGTAGGGGAAGGGAGGAGGGAGAGATAGAATTTGGAGCTCAAAACTTAAAAAAAAAACCCATGTTAAAAAATATTGCTTTAACATGTAATTGGGGGAATAAAATATATTCTTAAAAAAGTTTTGCTATCATCATGAATTCTTCACCCTAGAATTTTATGGAGCTGGCCCTGGGCTAGAACATGAAAGGAACAGCTGGACTTTGGACCCCTAACCCCTGCCCCCTTCCCATTCTGTCCACTTTGTTGTGTTATAAAGGGTCCAGTGTGGGCAGACTCCTTTTCACTGCCTCCCATTCAGACTCTTCTCAGTCAGTCAATGAGCCTTTAGGAAGTGCCTACTATGTGCCAGGCACTGTGCTAAGCACTATGTTCTCTTTGTCACAGAGACATGGAAATGACTGACAAGAATAGAAGCCAGTTACTCAAGCAGGAAGCCTGTGTGTTTTTACCAGGATCAAAGGTTTAAGGGGAAGATGGTTTTACCACCTGGGTGGGAGGCTGGTGGCGGGAGGATTTTTGGGTGGAGTACCTACCTATGCACAGAAAGCCCTCCAGGAAAGCTCAGGGCAGCAAAGGTTTCCTCAATCCAATTTCATTCAACAAACGTTGATTAAGGATTATTACACACAAGGCCTTGTGGTAGGCTACGGTAACGTTGGGATGTGTTCCTGTGAGCAGACCGTTTGAATATGCAGATTGCAACCCCCAGGCCTACATCCTGGGGGAGTCTTGTCCATGGCCACCCTTGTTTCCTCCATCAGGGGTTCACCCAACATGTTCTAGAGGCCTCTCTTTCTCTGGATTTTGTTCAGTTTTCTTCATTTTTATTTTTTAACCTCACAGTTACTTTATGCTACACTGCTTTCACATTCCCAGGAAGGTTTCTCTTGTGATAGACCTAAGTCAGACCCTCCACAGTCACCCAGGGACTGTGCCTGACTATATGGGCAACATTTCACCTCTGAGGTCCCTAACTTCTACAAGAAAAGGAGGGAAACACATTTCTCTTCTTGTGTCTCTGGGCAAGGAAGCTTATTCTCATGGGGCAGGTGAGCTTTTCTCTGGCCATTCTTCCCTAAGTTCCTCCCATCTGCCATGTCTCCCAGTACACCTCAGAACTCTCTTGACATAGTTTGAGCACGGGGGAGCATGGAGATTGTCCCCCAGGTATCCTTCCCCGGGGCACTTTCTTGTTTGGCCATGCAGCCTTGTTGTACACTACGCCTCTGGAAGTCCTTGGTCAGGACATGCCAGAGCTCTTCGGCTGACTGTATTTTGGGGGAAATCGATGTTCCATTATTCCCAGACATGTAGGCTGCTAGCATCTCTACCTGCCCTTAGGAAAATCATCACCTAGTAGGGGAGGGATGTGTAGGAATAAGTAAAATCCCTCCTTTTTAGTGCCAATGTGAAAATAGAAAACATTACTAAGCATCCCTAAAGTCCTGCCAGTACAGAGCTCCTTCTAGATCCTTGTGAAGTGCTTTCTATGTGCCTCAATGAGCTGATCTGCACAGAGTCCTCATTTTCCTCAGTGAACAGTGAGTGAGTGTGCATGTGTGCATGCGTCCCTCTCCCAGAGATAGGCTCTCAGGGGCTGGTTCCTCAAAGCCCCTTTCTTTGCACAGCTGAGTTACATCCTAGTACACTGCAGTGTCAGTATTCTAGGGTGCCCATAAGGAGGCCACAACAATGGACAGAAACAAGAGAGCCTTCTTCCCCTGGCACAGTCACTAGGCTGTCAGTGACTGCTTGTGCTTGTGTATTTTTCCCCTAATCTCAAAATCGCTTGTTGACAAGTACTCTGAATGGCTCTGGCAGAGACATTGGGTCAGTGGTTGACTTCTATTTGTGAAAAATGGTGGATTTTCTGGGAGGCACAAATTCAGTCCAGCTTCTGGGAGGCACAGGGACCTCCTGGAGGAAGAGATGATCTTGACCCATCAGTATAGGCTGTCCCCTTAGTGAGATGTAGTCTCTGGGAACCAAGGGGACAAGCTGAGGTAATGTATCAATGGTAGCATTTGAAACTTAGGGTTTAGTGAGCCCAATGCCATCAACAGTGCCATGAAGCCTCTCACAGTATCAATAGGTCAACAAATAGGACCATGTCCTGGGGTTATGAGACTGAGGACTAGCCTCAGGGTCTTGTATATGGTGAAAGCAATATTGTACTGTGATCAAAATGGAGAAGGGACCCGCTATTTCCTTGTCTTCACTCTATGGGACAGTTGTCCTGGACTACATCTGTATCTATATGTCTATATTTATGCCAGGGGAGGGGAACCTGCAGCCTCGAGGCCACATGTGGCCCTCTAGGTCCTCAACTGTGTGGCCCTTAGGCTGAATCCGAACTTCACAGAACAAACCCCCTTAATAAAAGGATTTGTTCTGTAGCTGCACCCAGGGACCTCAGCTTCTTCAGAAAGTCTGGATCAAGCAAAGATGCCGTTGTTAGAGATGGAAGTGACTGGCTTCCTAGCTCAGCTAAAAGGTGGGCTAGGACTCTGAGGTTACTGGGGAACATTTATTTGTCACCTAATGTAGGTTAGTGGAAAGAACTCTGGACTAGAAATCAGCTGGGTCCACACTGTGTCATAGTCTGGGCTTTGCCACTAACCAGCTGTGGAACAAGCATTCTCCTTGTTCTTCTCAAAATGTCTGTGGGCAAGTGGAGACCACCAGGGAGGGAGAGATATATATCTGCCCATGGTTCTTATGCTCATTATTTCTTAACCCAATAATGTTCCATTAGATCAACATACCAAGGACTATTTTTAAATTTGTTAATGGGGACTCACTTTGTTTCTAGTTCTTTGTTAGCCTAAGGAGGGCTGTGGTGAATCTCCTGGAATCCATGACCTCTGACTCTGTCTTTGTCTTCTTCGAGGAGTTGGCCCAGCAGTGGAATTGGTGGCTCAGAGAGCACAGGCGGTTTCCTGAGTTTTCTCATGTAATTAGAACCAGATAACTAGAATGGTGGCAATGCTTCACAGCTTCACAAGCACGGATGAGTTTGCTTGTCTTTGCCAGTCTCTCTCTTCATTATTCTTATTTTGGGGCATCTTTGCCAATTTGCAAGGTGTGAGATTAAAAAAAAAGAGGTGGTTTTTGTGTTGTTTTTGTTTGTACATTTTCCTTACTATTAATGAATTGGAATGTATTTTCATGTAGCCATTTATAGCTTTTTCATTCTTATTTTAAAAATGTTCATTTAACCATGTATATTGAGAAATGTCACATATTTGTGTCAATTCTGCATATAGCTAACATATCAGACTTGGTCATGATATTTGAAGTAAAACATTTTCCCACTCTACCATTTTAAAATTCTATCTCCATTGATTTTATTTGTGCAAAAGTCTTTTAATTTCATGTAATTAAAATTGCTTATTTTATCTTCAATGAACTCCTTTGTTCTTTGTTAGGTTAAGAATTCTCCTCCTCCTATTCCCTTTTATTTATTTATTTTTATCATGCAACCTTTTATGTTCAGGTCATACACATATTTTAAGCTGATTGTGGTATGTGGTGTAACATGGTTGGTCTAAATCTAGTTTCTGCCAAAATGATTTCTAGTTTTCCCAGCAGTTCTTGTAAAAAAGATGAGCCCTACTCCTATGATTTACATTCTTAGGCTTGTCAAACATTAGGTGACTCTTCATTTGCTTCTGGTTCTTTATATTTAGTCTTCCTCTGTTCTGTTTTTCTATTTTTTTTTTTTTGACAGCCAGGGCTACATGGGGCTGGTGACTACTACTTGATAAGGTAATTTGATGTCCAGTAGCACCCACATTTCTTTGATGACATCTTTTACTCCATTTCTTTGTCATCTGTTGCAACCTTCCCACCCATCCCTGGAAATCCCGCAGTGGAAAAAAAAGCTCGGTGACAAGCAGCCCTTTGACTAAAATGTGTTATGACTATTTGAAGCACTCTCCTTCCAGAGGAACAAAAGTCTAAGTAGCAGCCAGCAACCATCACCTCAAAGATGTCCTTTCTTAAACATACTCCAATGTTTAAGTACCTGCTTAAGTCTAATGCTTAAGTCAGGTCCTTTCCACAATGAACACAGAAACCCCTTATCCTCTGGTCAGGCACCTCTTAGTCACTGATCCTGTGTGAGGACAGGAATGATGACCTCTGGTGAATCAGCATCTGGCCAGGCCAGTCTCCATGGCCTTGGGGAAGCTGTCTCCCAAAAACCAAGGATTTTTGCATGTAGGGTTCAGGCTGGATGCATCTGTTTCCTCTCTTGAGTTTCCTGCTTTCCTGGGCATGCATACTTCAGAGATAGGTTTTCAGGAAAAGGCCACCATGGGTCATGGGCTTGCTGAAGGAAGCTTGGCACAGAGTAGTCTGATGCTATGGATATACTAGGCAGAATTCATTTTGTTCGGACTTGTTTAGTCAATATGTCCTCTCTGACTTGAGCTCAGTTGATTGACTTGCATTAGGCTTTTGGATTGGAGGCAGTGAAGAGCTGTTGCCCAGATCAATACATCATCGAGTTTATGCAGGCCGATGGCTCCACTTGAACCATGTCCCCATTTCCCATTCCTGCCCATTTCTGATTCGGCTCTAGTAGTGCTACAAAGGATTGGCAGCTGTGTCCTTGTTACCTCATCCTCAATACTCCCCCACATAAGACAGGGTTTTTTTCCAATCAGGGCATAATGAAGTGTTTGTCCTTACCATGAGGTCATGTCAGAGAGCTGCTGATTTTAGGCTAAGTGAATCTATAGGAGAGGACCAAGGTGAATGTACTCTCCCCATCCCTGGGACACTCCTTAGGGGATATTGGTCCCTTGTTGGGAGCAGGATGTAGCACATAGTAGGGTGCTCGCTAAAGGTAATTCTTTCATTCACTCTTCATGGTTTTGGTGCCAATAGTTCTGTCTATGTTTCTCACAAATTGTTCCTTTCAGGTCAAACTTCAGGCAGTTGAGGATCAAGGTGTTATTGATCAGGGACTATCTTCCCTTTTGCTTTGATTCCCCTGGAGTCATTCAACCTTCAGGGAATGTCTTGGTCTCCTTGGAGCTCCGGCCAATGCCTCTCCCTTATTTCCTTTTTCTTTTCAGATGGTTAGATTTGTTTAAGATAGTCTTAAGATGCCTGGAGCTCATCCAAAGAGAGCCTGGGTAAATACCTGATTTTGTTGAGATAGCTAACATTTGGGCTAACATCACACAGGTCCCCATATGGTGCATAAGGAAGCAGAAATGGCATCAAAGACCAGGACAATGGAACTGGTCTAGACCTAGAATACACAGAGGAGGAGGTCTGTGCTGGGGGCAACATATTTTGGAGGCATTGAGGGATGGGTTCTCAAAATATTGGAAGCAGAGAGAAGACTACCAAAGGCCTGGAAAAGAGCATTCGATTCATTACTTTATGTTAACTATAGGAGAGTGACCTGGAAAATAGAAATATCATCCAGTTTCCCTGCTGTTCCTTACATCTTGCCCCTGGGCTTTTGTATAGATTGTCCCTCATGCTTGAAATGTTTTCTTTCCTCCAAACCCTGGTTTCTTCCAAGCCTCTGCTCAAATCCCACCTTTTGCAGGAGACCCTGGTCCTTGGTTCTCCCACCAGCTCCCACCTTTCCCCTTCCCTTCCCTTCCCTTGGGAGATACTTTTCTCTACTCTATCTATATCTTGTATAGGTATTTACAGATTGCTGCCCACGTTGGAATATGAGGTTCAGGTGCTGCTTTTTTTCCTTTCTCCTCTCCTCTTTTCTTTTTGACAGTGACTGGTAGGGAGGGAAGAACTTCACTAGCCCTTGTGGATGATTCTTGGTAGTCAGCCTTTCCTACTTCTCACTTTTGCCATCTCCAATCTTGCTGCTAAGTTGTGGCTTGGTTGACCTTCCTACCGTTTCACTCAAAAAGCTTCAGTGGACCCTTATTGTCTCTAGGACAAAGTACAAACTTCTTGGTTTCATATTTAAGGGCCTCACAATTTGGCCTGTAGCACAGGGCCTGGCAGATAACTGAGTGAAGGGAGATGAGGTCGAGCCCCAGAACAGAGAGCCCTTGGGCTCCTTAGCTTGGAACAGGGCTGTCTTGGGGAAAAATTCCCCTCTTGGCCTTTGCAGAGGGGCAGACTCCGATGGTCATTTAGAAATATAGGCCAGCATGGTGCCACCTGACTTTGTCAGTTGGCCCCTCCTCACATCCCCCTACACTTTCTTTAATCTGGTACTGAAGGTTGGTCTGATTGCTGGAATGACTCAATGAACTGATGCTTTCTCTTGTTCTCCTACTCTAGGAGGTGACAGGGCCATCTCCAGTGGTCCTGATCCCTATCTTACTACTAGATCTGATGATTCTGGAAAAGAAAGTGAGGCTGGTGACTTGGCACAGCCCTGCCTTACTTAAATCCAATCCACTTGCATGCCAGCGCATCACCTCCCTGCTGTCATGCTCCTCTTTGAGAATGAAGAACAACAACTTCTGTGAGCAGAAAGAAGAGCTGCCCCACTGGAGACCCAAGTGGAACTGGCCAGTTGGGCAAAACAGAACTTTTTCTTCTTTTCTTTTCTTTGTCCACATTACTTGTAGGAGCTCTGACTAAAGGAATATAAATTTTGGTCTCTGAAACTTTTTTTTCTTAAGGACCAGTCTCAAACCCAAGTCATTCTGGCTTTTGTATATTGGCCAACAATTGGTCCTGGGTCAAGGCCTCACTAGGTCACTGTTTCAGCCCTGATTGACTCAGCATCAATGTAAATAGCAATTGTTTCTGTTTTGGCCAGAAATCCTGAGGGTCCTCCCCTCCCTGATTGATATTTTCTTTTTCTTTTTGATTAGGTAAAGAGGCCACTCTCCGCCTCATTTCTTAACTAGCCTTAATCACCAAATGTGTGTTGCTTCAGTCAGACTGAGACCTTTTAAAGACCTTAACTTAAAAAGGCCAGAGTCCCCCACAGCATTTTGGGCTACTTCTAGTCATCCTGAACTCTTATCTTGCCACTGGACCCAGACAGCTTTGGAGGAGAAAGTGAGGTTGGTGACTTTGGACAGCCCTGCCTCACTTAAATCCAATCCACTTACATGTCAGGGCATCACCTCCTGAAGTAATGGTCCTCTTCAGAAGTAAGGACAAGCAACTACAATAGAGGATGGGAAGGTGTGAACCACAGCTTCCTCACAGTTGGCACTGTTCTAAAGTGGCACAAGCTGCTTCAGGGCAGAGGGGGAGGAGAAGTAGTATGCCCCAGTAGGTCTTAGAAAATGTAGTTTTCTGAGTCCTGGGTTCTATTGGGATAACACACCACCTCTTGCACAGGGAAAAAGGCTAAAGCTGGCTTCTGTAGGTTCTCTCTCATGTCAGCCTGAGGGCACCTGGGACAGCAGGGACTTGTCCCAACCTTCTTGGTCTCCCCATAGGTGTAACGCCCTTAGCTACTACAACAGAAAGGCCCAAAGGCTTCTTGAGCTTAAGTTTTCACTTACCTCCGTGGCTTCTTGAGCTTAAGTTTTCACTTACCTCTGTGCCCTGGGGAAGCAGTGACTCCTTCAAAGTTCATTCAGTGTTTGGGGAGGGGAACATAATATTCTTGTACTTATACTTTGGATAAGTTCTCTTAGTGTTCTGAGCTTGAGTGGAGAAGAGAAAATGTCAGCATCCATGCCTATGGAAGTGAGTCATGCCTTAATTTGGTTCAGGTTTAAGAATAAATTACACTTTCATGTTTCATAGAAAAAATTGGCTTCCACTAATTCTGCTTTCCTGAAAGCTGCCACACTCCAGCTCAGGACTGCTATTCTTACCTCCAAGGGAAGAAATAGAAAACACCATCTCTTTCCTTGCCTTACTCTTCCCAGAAGCATAAAATTTAGAGCTGGGAGGGACCTTAGAGCCCTACCCTTTAATTTTATTGATGAGGAAAACCTAGGCCCAGAGTGACTAGGTCACTTAACCAAGGGTACTCAGTTGGTATGTTTCAGGGATAGGATTTGAACCCAGGTCCATTGAGACAAAAAAATCATTTAGCTGCAGGCTTCCTGTCCAGAAAGACTGACATCTCCTTTCCAGATGCTAATTGACACTTGATGTGACTAGACACATCTGTTTGCAAAGAAGTCATTTCCCTCTCAGTTCTTGGGGTCAGCTGGGTCTTAGGGGATCAGAGTTCTCATGACTTCAATAGTGACTTTCTTTGAGCTTTTGGTGGTCCCTGGGTGATGAATTCTCTTGGTTCAGCTTCCTTCCTCTTCTTTATTCAAGTTCATTTAGGGCTTCCAAGTTTCTCTGAATTCCTCCTATTTGTTTCTTATGGTGCAATAATATTCCTTCCTATTTATAATTGGTTTGGCACCCATTTGGGTCACAGTTTTTGTTTGTATAAGCTCTTTTCCTCTCTCTTTTGTCTTCTCCTGTCACTGGGTATGAGCCCAGTAGTGGTAACCCTTGGTCAAAGGATACACACAGTTTAGGGACTTGTCTTTGAGAAGCTTAATAGAGGCTTATCATTCATTCACACTCAGAATGGTTGGGCTTGTACAAAGCTCTTTGGGAAAGTCACTGTTAGAAGTGAGACTGTCTAACAAGCCCCCAACAATGAGAAACATGGTCACCTTAAACAAAGAACAATGCCTGTTGTAAAATCAGGAAAGTCTTTAATCTTTACATCCATTCCCCCTGAATGGACAGGTAGCCTCCCCAGTAAGGTTACAGGAAGACTACAACTCGTGCAGAAAGATGGGGCTTCTTATACTGTTTTCCTAACTTTGGATCTCCCAAGACATTGTCCCCTGGCCATGTGACTCCATGTTCTCTCTAATAGGCCCTTCCTTGCACAGCTCCTTGGGCCTGCGCATTAGTTCCTGACCTCTAACCTGTCCATGCTAGGTCACAACCTAGGAATGTGGACAATAAAATGTTCTTATTTCTCACAGTCACAACTAGAATCTCTTGCCCAAGAAAACTGAATACATCTGCTGGCTTGTGGCAATCTGGCAGGGGATCGGGGCCAGTGACCATGCGTGTCAGGAAGAAAAAGGCTCTGGTCCCTAAGGGTGGCCTAATGTACAGGCCTAGTCATGGCTGTGTAGTTGCTCCTCCTCTTGCCCACCCTTGTGTCCCTGGTGTGCCCCTTCCTTGCCTCTGTCTCTTGGAGGAGCAGATCTCTTCCTCCCCAAAATATCTTTTATATACTTGTCTGTCCACATGCTATGCTCCTCCAATAGTACACACGGTTCTCCAGGGCAGGTCTGTTTGGCAGCTTGTCTTTGTATCTTCAGCACCTAGCCAGGGTTTTCCCAAAGGAAGTGACTTCTGATGCCTACTGGACTGATTTCTTCTGTTGGGAGATACATGCTGGACACGTGTCGCCAGAGGGGAGTATCTGGAGGCAGAAGAAACTAGGATGTGAAGGTAAAATTTAGAACTTTCTGGATCAGTTTGGACTCTTTTATTAAAGTGGGCCTGTGACCTGGGCTGGATCTCTGCTATAGGATGGACACAGGGCTGTGATGATTTCCTATGTGGGAGAAAAATCCCTCTGCCCATGCAGACAGGCACCATCTCTGGGACTTAGACTCTTTTTCCCCCCACTCCCAAACTTGTACAAGTGGATAGTTACGAAAAGATATAGAAGAGACAGAAATATAAACATTTTCCCTGATCCTGGGGGCCACACCTTGCTCCCTGGGGGCAGTGGGCTCAACTTTAACATGGTTGCTCCAAAGCATTCACTGCCCTGGTGGCCTAGTTGGGGGCAAACTGCCCTCATGGCTGCCTCTGATTCACCTCTAGACTGAGTCAAGCAGGTCTTCAGGGACTTTTTTCCTTCTTGGGCTCAGTTGTCTTTGAAATCGGGGAGAGCCTCCTGCTCCCAGACCCCTGATGGCTTGCCCTCCCAACCTTTTGAAGCTCACAAGGTTGCAGCTTAGTCTGATACCTACAGATATGAGAAAATGAACAAAAGAGAAAGAAAACAGCCTTGCCACATGTGTAGCCACATGCCAGCAGCCCAACTGGGGAAGTAAAAGCCCAAGGTATCTCTCTCTCTTCCCACACCTCACTCCAATACAGCCAGGAAATGGAGATGGCTGCTGCTTAGTCTGTAGAGCATAATCCTGTGTGCAGGGTCACACAACCAGGAGGGGTGGCAGCTAAGACTCAACCCAGGCCTTCCTGGCTTCAAGGCTGGCTCTTTTCTCACTGCCTCAATCTACTTCTATCACTCCTTGTTTCTATTGTGCAGGAGGGAGAAGTGGGATGAGTTACAGTTGGGACATAGTGTAGGGCCCTATTCCCTGGCACAAGAGGTATGGTGGGCACACATGTGACATTCTCACAAGAAGATACCATCAGTTGCACATCAGATGACGGGGGAAAGAGGCAGGCCTCTGCTGTCTCTGTATCCGTGAAACAGTAACAGATCTGAAGGAAGGCCTAAGGTGAGTGGGACAGAGGTGGAGTCTCACCTGCCCAGGGTGGGGGAGGATCAACCCGGATCAGCTCACCCAGCAATGGGACAGCATGCTATCATGTGCCCTCAGCAGGCCCTTCTCCCAAAGCGGGTGGAGATCCACTTAGGATCCCCAAGCCCGGGGGGAACCTGGCCTCGGATTTAAGGAACTGAGCCAGGTGTCCCGGCTGAGCCCCCAGTCTGCCGGGGCTGCAATGACCTCAGAGTCTGGGGAGGGAGTTTTCTTTGCTTTTGGCTCCTTGGGCAGAGTCGGGAGAAGCCTACAATGTTGCCAACAAACAATGTAGCCAACAAACAATGTAGCCAACAAACAATATTGCCAACAAATAATGTTGCCAACAAACAATGTTGCCAACAAACAATGTTGCCCTCCGTGCTGTGATGTTCTCTCCTCATTTGTCCTTCGAGCCCCCCCAGGACCCAGGCTCCGGGCCTCAGCCACAGCAGGTGGGAGCTGCCCGGCTGGGGTTACAGATGTGGAAACTGAGGCCAGCTCCCCTTAGACATAAGAGGGAGAAAAGCACGTGCCAATGCCCAGTGCCAAAGGTCACTGGGAGTGACGTCCGCACAGGGCAGCACCAGGAGCGGAGGGAGGAAGGGACAGACGGGGAGACTGAGGAAAGATGGCCCCTGCGGTCAGAGGGGTCAGTCCGGCCGGACCTCCCCCTCGGAGATCCCGTGCAGGGCGGTGAGGGCTCTCCCTCAGTTTCCCAATCTGTAAAACGGGTGGTGAGCTCGGTGGGTGCTGGCAGCGCAGACGCCGGGCCATCCCCGGGGCGGGGCGGGGCGGGGGCGCGGGCGCAGGGGAGGCCCCGGACCGAGGCCGGGCCCAGCTTACGCCAGGTGCGTTCCCAGGCTCCAGGGCCCCTTACGCCGAGAGCGCAGCGAGGCGCTGACGTAGTGCCCGGCCCGCGCCGCCCTGCCTTACGCCAAGAGCGTAGCCGGACTCCAAAGCGGTTGGAGGCGCTCCAGCCGCGCACCGAGCGTGCCGTCTAGGCGGCCATCTTGATTGTGGGCAGGAGCCGCGCCCTCTCGCCTTCGCTGACCACGCCCGGAGCTCCGGGAGCCCCCCTAAGAACTTGAGCCGCTTCGGGAGAGCGCGGTCGTCACGACCAGCGCGCACCGACGGACCTCTCTGCGAGGCTTGGGCCGCGAGGGACCCCCGAGGCCTGCCCTCCGCCCGGCTGCAAGATGGCGGCCGGGGCCGGTTGCGCCACGGCCGGGTCGGCCTGGGGTGGGGGCGGGGCGCTGCCTGGCGCTCTCGCGAGAGCGGTCCGGGCGCGCCGCTCGGAGGGCGGGGGCGTGCGTCGCGGGCGGGGCGGGGCGCGGGCGGCGGAGGGGCCGGGGCGCCGTACGTAGGCGCCGGGCGCGGCGCGAGGCTACGCTGCGTCAGCGGCGCAGGCGGCGTTGGAGAATCGGCAGGCGGGCAGGCGGCCTCGCCGGGGGAGGGGATGTCGGTCAGTGAGCGAGCGGCTGAGGAGAGGAGCGGCGGCGGCGGCGGCGGCGGCGCCATGGGTGAGTCTCTGCCCCGGCGCGGCGCGGCCAGGCCTTGGGGCCCGGGGGCGGGGAGGGCCGGGCCGCGGAGCTCGGGCGGCCGGCCGGGGCCGCGGCCGTGACAGTTTGAAGGGAGGCGGCGGCGGGCCGGGCCGGGCCAGAGGCTGCAGGAAATGGGGCGGGGGCCGGGCCTGCGGGGCCCCTCCCCGCCTCAGCTCGCGTCTCTGCCGCCGCGACGGGAGCCCGAGGCCGGCTTTGGGGGGCCGGGCCGGAGGGCAGGCCGGCCGGGGGTGGGGGCGGGGAGGGAGGCGGGCAGGAGACCGGCGTGATCGCGGCCCGCTGGGGGGCCCGGGGGGGCCCGGGGGGGCGCCCGTCGCCGCCGTCGCTTCGCCGGACCCTGGTTCCTGGAGGGAATCGTCCCCGGGGGTACAGAGGGTGCCCACGAGCCGGCGCCCCCGGGGTCCTCTTTACGGTTGGGGAAACTGAGGCAGCCGTGGCCGCGGGAGGGGAAGCCCGGGCCCGTGCTGCCCACGGTAGGCGGCATTGCCGGGGGAGGAGGGACCCGGCTCCCGAGCCCTGCCGCCTGCCCGGACCTCGGGTCTGTGCACGGCGTGCACGGCAGGGGGTGGGGAGCCCCGGCCCGTGTCCGTCGGATGTCGGGGTAGACGCCCTTTCCCGGAGGGAAGGCCCGGCCTCTCTGAAGCAGGAAGCCAAGGGGGGCCCCGGTGGGCCCGGGCCGCTGCGGGCAGGACCGACGCGACAGGAAGGACGACCCTGCGGGGTGCCAGGGGCGCCCAGAGCCGTTGTTATTGGGGCAGACAGGGGGGGGCGCTGGGAGCCCTCCCCAGGAGACGGCAGTCCTTGCGAGCCCGAGTTAAAGCCTCCTCTGAGCCCGGCCCCAGCTCGCGCCTCTGTGTCCAGAATGTGGCATAGGCAGCCTCCTGATGTCGTGTCACGGGCCCTAACTCCGAGACAGGTGCGCTTGGGATTCCCATGGTTGAGGACCCTGCATACCAGAGTAACCGCTAGTGTAGATGAGCGGAGGGAGGGAGTGGCAATGCAGAGGGGGACAGTGTCTGTCCCTAGGCTGGAAGGGGGTGGAGCAGAAACCAGTACCGAACGGATAGCACCGGACCGCGGGCCACGAAGGGCTTGAAAGGCCACAGATTGTATATTTGGTCCTGGAAGTAGTAGGGAGCCACTGGTGGAGTTTATTGACTGGGAAGAGGGAAAGTCCCTTGGTAGTACATGGGCTAGTGTTCCTTCCTCTAGTCTTTAACTCTCCCTCTACACCACCTTCATTTGTCATGCAAGGCCCTCCCTATCTGTCCTGACTTTCCAGAGAGCTGGGCCAGGTTCTCTTGCCCTCCCCTCCTGACCGTGCACAGTCCTCCCTTTTGTGGAGTTGTCTGTACCGTTCTCTGCCTTGGAGTGTGCTCTCCTTGGGCAGAACCTGTTTGTCCTTTCCCATCCAGACCTTGGCCCTTCCCGTCTCTTCTCTCCCAGGCTTTGGGGCTTGACATTTTTGCGCAGCCCGGTGTGTATACTGGGCTCGAAGCAAACGTGTGTCCTCTGCTGTTGGGCAGCCGGCCGTCTAGCCTTAGAATCCGCTCCTCGGTTTTCTCAGCACTTACCTTGGGTTGTGAGCTGTGTCCTGAGCTTTGCGGATTCTCAAATCATTTCATTCATGTTAAATAGTCTGTGACAAGACTGGCATTCTGATTTGAGGTAGTGTTCTATCTTTAACCAACTTCAGTTTTTTCTCTCTTTACCAGATTCTCAGAATCATCATATCCTTTGTTCAGAAGAGAGAAAAAAATCTGTAAATGTTTATTATTGCACATCCCATTTCTTCTGTCTCATTTATAGGAGTAGGTGAGCACGCTTTCTTTGCTAGGAAGCTGAGTTCTCTTGAAGACTTTGTCAGTGGCGCACAAGCACTGGCTGGGCCTCCCAAGTTTGGCTGTACTGAAATATAGATGGAAGGAGAAGGGCTCATTTTGTGCGTGGTGTCTGAAGCCCGGCCAGCTGAGAAGTCAGGCGAGGCATGGTAGTGAACCTGCTTGGCTGCATGTTGAGGAGTTGTTCAGGCACACCAACTCTCGAAGACACAGGGTGGTATGAGGGCTGTGTGGTCTGTACCCACATTAACAAAGATGATTGGTACTGGTATTGGAATTGTGTATATGAATGAAATCATTGGTCTGGAGGAGATAAATGTTAGTATATTTATAGAAAGTTAACATTTATACAGAATATATTTGAATGATACTGTATTAACACTTAATGATGGCTAATTTAAATAGTTATTGAAATGAAATGGATATTATTGAGCCACCATGAATTTATCAAAGACAAGGTCACTAATTTCATTTCCTTCTTTGATATCTTTTTTAAACTGGTAGCTGAGGCAGTACTGAAGAGAGTGACCCTCAGTTTCAACCAGGCTTTTTGGTAGTACTCTTCATTCTTTTCTGGCCAGAGTTGGAGACCTGTGAGTTAGGTCAGAGGTATCAGACATGTGGCCTACCAGCCACAACACTCACAAGTGCAGCCAGAACCAGATTAAAATATAATTAGGAAATATTTGACAAGATAAATAGAAATAAAATAGGACGTAGATACTGTTAATATGTGGTTTTCTAAGTCAGCATGCAGCCAGTTTCGCCTGTCCAGTGGAGGAGCACAGGGACTTGTCCTTAGTCCTGTGCTGCTGGTCAGTCCTTGTGATCAGTGGCTGATGGCCTACGGGGACAGACTGACTAGATTTTCCAGTGATGCCAAACTGAAAAGGGGGAGGAGCTAGCACTTAAGGTGACCGGATCCGCAAATTTTTACAGGTTAGAAAGATGAGTCTAGGAAGATGACATTTAATAGGAAAAAAATATGCTAGTCATGGCTTCAGAAGATCACCTTTCTGTGTACAAGAGGAGAAGGGGATGTGTCTAGGCAACATTTCTGTGGGAGTCAGTGCTGCTGCCCCAGAATTCATTGTGCAGGATGAGGCACCCCCGAGTGATGGAAATGATGGTCTGCTTATTCTTGGCCTTGCTCTTGCACTTCTGGGGGACCTTAAACTAGATTCCTTCATCTAACTTGGGGAGAGGCCATTTTAAACATCCGCTGAAGAAGCTTCCTGGGGGTATTCTTTAAAATGTTCTCTTTTTCAATTAACAAGCTTTTATTTTCTCTTCCCCTTCCCTCACCAAACTGGGAAAACAACACAAAACCAAACCTTGAAGCGAATGAATGAGTGAGTGAATGAAACATTTGTGAAGTGCGCTGTTTGTGTAAAGTCCTGGGCTGAGTGCTGAGGTTACAGAGAAAACCAGACTCTTTCTGCCCTCCAGGGGCTCCCATTCTATTGGGGAGGGAAAATGTGTGGAAGGGTTCAGCTGTGAGTCCAGTGGAAAGGTCCTGGCCAGCCTCTTCTTTCATGTCATTTCCACTGATAAAGTCATGCTAGGATCTGATGTGGAACTACTTGACAGGACCAAGAACTTGTCACTTAATTTTCCTGGGCTTCATAGATACAAATCCAGTCATGTCTTGCATCTCTCCAGGTGGTGGCTTCCCTGGAGGATGGCTGTGGGCGCTGGCCTGGAAGCCTAGCTGTTCTCAAGGCTCTTGGGGTTAGGTTGCTGGGCTGTTTCCTTTGAGGTCTCAGGGAACATGGAGGTGGTGGTTTGAATGGCCTGGTGTATACTGTCTCCAGTCACCCTCATTGTGCTTGGCTGCTCTAGCTGGGCTGGCCTTCCCATATCCCACGAAGGGTGTGCACAGTGTGGTGACTTTTTTTGGGGTGGATGCATAGCTCTCAATTGTTTTCATAATAGTTGCACAGATTCACAATTTCACCAGTATTACAATAGTGTGCCTATTTTCCCTCCATTTGTACTCTCTAACAGTTCTTCTTTTAATTTTTGGCATCTTTGCCAATCTGATAGATGTGAAGTGGAACCTCAGAGTTGTTTTAATTTGCATTTCTCTAATCATTAGTGATTTGGAGCATTTTTTCACATGGCTGTTTATAGTTTGGATTTTTGAAAACGGCTTGTTTATAAGTCTTTTGACCATTTATCAATTGAAGAATAGCTCTTATACATTTGAATAAATTCCTTCTATGTGTGTATAATTATGCATATGTGTATATATGTATATATAGACACAGATAGACACAGACACATGCATATATGTATGTGTATGTCTATATATAAAATGAGATCTTTATCAGAGAAACTTGCCATAGCCATTTCCAACCCCCATCAATTTTTGTCCCTTTTTTTTAAGCTGCATTGATTTTGTTTGTGCAAAAACCTTTTTAATTCTGTGCAGTCAAATTTTCCATCTTCTGTAATGCTTTGGTCATGAACTGGTTCCCATTTACAGGTGCTGTAAAAGGAAATGTATGTGATCTTTCATCTCTCACTTATCCATTTGGATTTTTTTTTGTTGTATGGTATGAGCTGTGGGTCTAAACCTGTTTTCTCAGACTGTTTTCTGATTTTCTAACTGCGGATATTTGACCTTGCTGATTGTAAGTTTTAAAAGATTGCTGTGTAGAAGAGGGATTAAGTTGTTCTGTTTTGCCCTCGAAGGTAGAACAAGGAGCCATATATGAACGTTTGAGGCAGATGGTGGCTTGATGTTAATGAAGAAAAACTGCTCATCGGTTTAATGCTGTCCAGAATCTGGAATGGGGTGACTTGGGAAGTAATCTCTTGTTTGCAGGAAGATCTTCAAGGAACAAATAACAGCAGCTAGAAGACATCAGTGAGCCCTGTATGCAAAGAACTGGCCTAGTCTTTGACAGAAGCAAGGTGTTTGCTTAACAGGAATATTATGAACAGCATTTTTGGTCATTTAGAGGTTGATTCTCGTGAAGTTCCTTCCTTTGGTGATTCTTGATGTGGAGATTTTATCGTGATATCTCCAGAGAAGACCAAAAGTCATAGTTTCCATTTAGCCAGAAACTTAAAATACTGATATTTTAATTTAAATCACTTTATTTTATAGTATCGCACTAATATATATTGTGGCCTTGGCAAAAATCAAACTAAAGCCTGTCAGCTAATTTTTAAAAGTACTCAAAATAAGCATCATAATCTTAGCTGAACCCCCTACCCTTTAAGAAGGGTGCACTAAAAGTATTAATAGGTGAGTTTGCAAATAAGGGAGCCTGTCACAATTCGGTGCCTTCCAACTCTTCCTCTGAATTTTGAATAAGCCTTAGAAATGATGACATTGAATAATTGAAAAAAGTGGACCAGTCATGTGGCTGGGTCTAGGTTCTGCAAGGCCTCCTCCCCTCCGCTCAATTCTTTATCTAAGCTAATTCTCCTGCCTTCTTTCTACAGATTAGCTTTAGCTTGTTTTACCTGTTGTCTCCCCCATTCAACTATGATGTCCTTGGGAATGCGGCCTCTAGATTTTCTTTGTATTCAGCCATTTTAAGTCACCTCACTGTGACAGACTCTTAATAGTTTATTGGGGAGTGAACATTCTGTTGAGAAGAAAGAAACTAGAAAAATCTATGTATGCCGAGTAATTTGTGAGGGAGAACCAAGTCTTGGCTGAAGGGTAACCTGACAGTAGGACATTAGAAGGATAAGGAAGGATGGAATTGGCACAGACATGTATGGGTTGCTGAGGTGGTCAGGGAAGGGAGCCCCACCAGGCAGTAGGGATTGTCCTGGCCTTCTGGAGAGCAGCTGTAACTGGCTGAGAAGGGAGATTGTACTGGCTCTTGTGTTTGTAGGGTCCCAGGGCCAGGCTGGATCTAGAGAGATGAGGTCTGTTTGGTCCACTTAACGTCATCAAGGGCACCCAAGCTAATTCGGTGCCTTTCCCTGCAAGCTTCAGTGGGAGGGGGCAGCTTCAGGACCTCTGTTCTAGTGCTGACTTTGCAGTATCATTTGCGTCAAGATATGTAGCTTTTTCCATTTTTGTTCTTTTAAAAGCAGCTATTTCTTGTAGGGGCAGCTGGGTGGCACAGTGGATAATGCCAGGCCTAGAGTCAGAAAATTATCTATGAGTTCAAATCTGGCCTTCAACACTTAGTGACTATGTGACCCTGGGAAAGTCACATCACCCTGCTTGCCTCAGTTTCCTCATCTGTAAAATGAGCTAGAGAAGGAAATGACAAACTACTATAGTACTGCCAAGAAAACCCCAAATAGAGTCACCGAGAGTTGATCGGTAATGAAGATGAGTGAACCAAGAAATGAACCATGAATGAAAAAGAATAGCTTCTCTACCTTCATTGGGGGGAGGGGGTAGGTGCCACCCAAAGTCTAGCCTTTCCAATGGCCAGTATTGCCTTATTTCATCTTCCTCCTCCCCTGTTTGTCTGTCATCTCAGAAGGCCAGACTGCTAGCTCCTGGGGCCATTTTCTCTATGGGAGGCAGCATGTTCTTAAAAAGTGTCTGCTATATTTGGAGCTGGAAAATCTCACTGGGGTTATCACAACTCTACTACTTGGACCCCCCTGGGCCTCAGCTTTTTATCTATAAAATGAGGGAGCTGGCTAGGCTGCCAGCTTCTGTTTTCAGAAGGCCTCCTCCCTTTCTAAATCTGTGGTCTGTGACATTCAGGTGCTGGTATGATAACGTTCGTGACTGAGAGTGGAGAGAGAAATCTGGAGAACTCGAGCAAACTGAGCAGACCTTGGAGCCAGAAAGTCTTTTGTTTGACGCTGGCTGTGTGACCCAGGGCCTATCACCTAACCTTTCAGGGCTCAGGCAAACTCTGTGTGGCAGTCCTAGACCATGCCTAACAGACCCTGACAAATTTTGAAGTTGATTGTGAGCAGAGTGTTTCAGTTTGACCTAAACCACCAGCTAGTTCAGGAAATGAATGCTTCACATTGCATGAAAATGACATTCTACCCTAAGTCAAATTTAGTGTAAATCTGCCCTGGGCTCCATGTGCAGCCAGGAGGAAGCCTGGTAAACTAGAGTGAAAAGTGGGATCCTGCCACCCTGGATAGGCCCTGCAGCCCTCCAGAGAGGACTTTGGAGGTCCTTTGGTGAGAGCCCCTCCAGCCATGACAGTGAATTCAGCACTATCAGCTTTGCTAGAATGGTACTTCTGGAAAATTTCTTCAGTTTGTGTTTCAAAGCAGTAACCGTCAAAATTAATTTTTATTTTAAACTTAAAAACATTTAAAATGGTATTGGACCCAGTGTAGAACTAAATCTAAGCTAGGCACATTTTGATTAAAAATACTAAACATTTTTGAGAAGCACATTTTGCTAATCACTCACGTAGTTGAGGTTTCCGCTCTGTGACGTATGTGAGACACGAATGAGTCAGAGAGAGTTTACATGTTTAAAACTTGAGAAGAAATTCCTCATTTGATTGTTAGGTTTCTTTCTTTTTTTAAATTTTTTTACTACTGTTAGATTTGGGGTATATTTAGCATTTTAAACTCAAGAAGTAGTTGAAGCAGCACCATAAAAATGATTTCAAATAAAACTGACAGAGAGTGAAATCCTCGCTGAGCCCAAGCCTGGGAGCTCCCCGGTACGGCAGAGTTTAGTTAGCCGCAGGTGCCTTGTAGGCAAGGACTGTCTTGTTTTTATATTGGAATCAGTACCGAGCACGGAGGAGAACGATACCACAGAGATGCTTTTGTTTCATGAAATATTTCCCAATTACATGTAAAACAGTTTTTAACAATCACTTTTTAAACTTGAGTTTCAGATTCTCTTCCCTCCCCTCCTTGAGAAGGAAAGCACTTTGATTTGATCATACCTGGGAGGTCATGCAGAACATATCTGTGTTTGCCATGTTGCAAAAGAAAATTCAGATACAATAATAAAAATAAACAGTTTTGTGAACAGTGAACTGTTCACATAAATGAATATTCTACTTAATTGAATATTTGGGATAACTGAAGCTCATTAGGCACCAAAATTTTTACATTTTAAATCACATTGGATGGAAGTACTTTTAAAAAATGTAGATGATTCCAAGTTTTCTTAAGAGTATTCTGTACAGAATTTTACCTTCTTTGTGGAGACTTGGGATCATCCCTCCCAGTTACCCAGGCTTGCAACCTAGGAGTCACTTTGTTGACTTTTGTCTCATCATTCCCCTCATATAGTCTGTTGACTCTGCCTTTGGAATCTTTCTCACTGTCCCCCTTTTGTCCTCTAGCACCAATGCTCCGCCCTCGTGCAGGCCCTCGTCACCACCTACCTGCACTATTAGAAGCGTCACCACCTACCTGCACTATTAGAAGCGTTGGTTGGTGTTCTAGTAGAAGGTGTCTCCGCTCTACGAGGCATCTTCCACTAAGCTTTCTGATTGATCTTCTAAAAATGTAGGTTTGATCATTTTGTTGTTGAGTTATTTTCATCTTCCATGACCCCATTGTGGGATTTTCCTGTCAAAGATACTGGAGTTGTTTGCCATTTCCTTCTCCAGTTCATTTTACAGACAAGGAAACTGAAGAAAACAGAGTTAAATGACTTGGCCAGGGTCACACATGTTAGTAAATGTCTGAGGTCTGATTTGAACTCAGGAAGGTAAGTCTTCCTGACTTCAGGCTTGGCACTCTAACCTACTGTGTTGCCACCTGACTGCCAGAGGCCTCACTAACTGTGTCACCTCCCTAGTCTGGACTTTGCAATGATTCCTTGTGACCTCTAGGTTGGCTTTGAAATCCTTTGTAACCCATCCCCTGCCTGCATTTGCAAAGTTCTAACACCCTGTTCATCTCCACACACTCCAGGATACAGCAGCAGACGCCAGCTTCCTTGCTATTTCTTGTCCAAGGAACTCCATCTTTTGAATCCCCTGTGTTTTCATTAGCTGTTCCCATTCCTGGCTTCTTTCTCTCCTCATCTGCCTTCTTTCACCTAACTTCCAACCAGAAGGTCACCTTTTACAGCTTTCCCCAATCCTCTTTCGTTCTCACAATTTCCCTCCAACGATTATGGAGCTTGTTTGGGTGCATGGAGTCGTTTGCCTTTTGTTTCCCCCATTAGATTATACAGTTCTTGAGGGCAATGACTGATTTTGGCCTTTTTTGGTATTCCTAATGCTTGGCACAGTGGCTGGCTTATAGTAGATGCTTAATACATTTTTGTTGACCATGTCCTTACTGAGACCTTTGACCCCTCTGACTTCACTTTCTTCCTTCCCTTTGTCATCTTGACTCTATACTGTAGTTAATCATTTTGATACTACATTGCCTTCTGCTCTTGGACCCCTTTGGTCTTATCTGTCCCAGATCCTAACTTGCCAAACCCTAATTCTGGATCATTCTCACCATTTACCTTCTCTTTTGCTGATGTACTATTGGACTAAGCTGGAGTAAATTATGCTACATCCATTACAAATCCATGTTCTCAAGCAAACCCTGTACAGCAAGGCCGTCCTTTTCACTGTTCTCTCATTTTCCATCCCATCCTCCACAGTAACTGTTGCAAACCTTCTTACCTCAAGGCTCCCCCGAAGCCCTCTCAGCTGAAGATCTTGTTCTTACACTTTGGGATTTGCTGTGAGCTCCCTTCTTTCATCTCTACAGAACCCTTCAGAGCTCATCCCCCTGCTACCTCGCCAGTCTTCTTCTCTCAGCTCCAGGCATTTTCTCTGACTGTTCCCCCTATTCCTGAAACACTCTCTATCCTCTGCTCTGACTGCTGACTTCCTATAAGTTTCAATTAAAATTTCCATCCTATACAAGAAATTTTTTCTAACTCCTCTCTCTTAATTCTAGTGTCTTCCATCTTGTATTTATTTCCCCCTTTTTTCTTTATGTAGTTTGTTTATACATATTTGTTTGCTTTTTGTCTTTGCCTTCAATTTTGAGCTCCTTGAGGATAGACAAAGCTGTCTTTTGCCCCTCAAACCTAGAGCTTAGCACAGTGCTTGGTACATGGTAGGCACTTAATTGGATGTTGACTGGTTTACTTCTACCTCTGACATCTCTTTTGTCTGTCCCTTTCTTATTCCTCCCCTTGGCCTGATGTCTTTCTGAAAGAGCTCATGTTTCAGGGCTCTTTAGTTCTCTCTTCCTTCTCTCCCCCCACAGAGCTGCCAAAGTTCTTTTCCTTAATCAGAGGTTTGATGGTCACCCTACCGTCCTACTCAGTAAACTCTACCAGACTCCCCTTCCTACATTCTTCAGTTAACCCAGCTAGGGCCTTCCCCCAAGACACTCGGGACTCCCTTTTCCAAGGTTTTAGCCTTGACCATCGCCCATGACTAAGAAGCATCTCCTCATCACCTTCACTTAGGAGCGTGCGGGTAAATGGGAGAGGAAGATGGTTTTGGTTTGATCTGCATTATTGATATTTTGTCCAGCAATTGCTCGTCTGTACACACCCAACCAAGCCATAAACCAATCCCTGAATCATAGCACACAACAACTCACATTGGAAAATTTGCCAGTGGACTCTCTAGTTCTAGCACACCTGGCCTCCACCACTTCCAGCAATTGTAAGTGATGGAGAATACAAAGGTTAAAGTAGAAAGGACCTGCCCTCAGTGGCTTCTCTTCAACCTGCACAATACATGAATCTGTGAAATGAACAGAGTGGGGTTAGTGGAGAGAGGACATTGGGGGTGGAGTGGGTATGTTGAGAATGAGGAAAGACTTCGTGTCAAAGATGGCACTTGAAGGAAACCAGTGCTTCCAAGAAGCTGAGGTGAAGAGTGAGCAGCAGGGGAGCTGTGTGATCAGACCGTCAGATCATCAGCTGCTCTGTGCCAGACATCTGCTAAGAAAGACAAAAATCAGGTCTTATTCCCCGGGAGCTCACACTTTAATGGGGGAGATGACATGCAAATAACTGTATAAATAGAATGTCTCCAGCATGTACTGGGACCAGTCTTAGGAAGCCGAGAGGTGGCCATGAGTAGAGAGAGTATCTGGGTGTGAGACACATCCAGTAAAAATGCTCAGTCTGGTTCATGAACATCCAGGAAGCTCATGTCACTGGATTTCGGAATATGTGAAGAGGAGCAAGGTGTGGGGTGAGGAACCTTTGGTCTCAGGCCATGTGGCCCTCCAGGTCCTCAGGTGTGGCCCTTTGACTGAATCCGGACTTCGCCGAACAAAAGGCCACACCCAAGGATCTAGAAGGCCCCGTGTGTTCCCCACCCCTTGCTGAGGACTGGAAAGATTGGTTTGAATGCCAGGCACTGCATTTTTTTTTGTGTTTGATCCTGGAGGTAATAGGGAGCCACTGGAGTTTACCGACTAGGGGATGATGGGAGTCATTTTAGGAAGATCAGTTTGCTTTCTGAGTGGAGGATGAGTTGAAGTGGAGAGAGACACCAACCCACAGGCATGAGGTGTTGAGGGCCTGTACCAGTGGCAGTTTCATAGGAGAGAAGGGGAGTATATTTGAGAGATATTAGGAATGTAGAAACAATAGGACTTGATGATTGATTGGATATGGCAGTGAGAGAGCGAGAGAGAATGGAGGATGACACCTGTCTGCAAGCCTGCGTGACAAGCAGGCTGCTGCTGGTGCTCTGGAGGGTAAGAGAGAAGTTAGGAAGGGGAGAACTGAGCTCATTCAGGCCAGTTGGCTTAAAGGTGTCTCTAGGACACCTATTTCAAAGTAGGAGATGGGAGACGGGAAGATCAAATGTGTTGGTGCTTAGGGTGGGAGAAGCGAGGAGTGTCCTGACTCACCTTGTTAAGTCTATTTTCTGGATATATTGAATAAATGTCCGGATTGGCTCCCCACTAGAGTAGGAGCTGCGGTTCAGAGATGTTGAATTTCAGCTTTGTATCGATACCCCAGCTGCTAGCACTGTGTCTGGTATGTAGCAAGTGTTTATAAGGGCCTGTTGTTTGATGCGAGGGTTTTAGCCCCAGAATTGCTCTATTGAAGGAAGGACATTAGGCAGAGAGGGAAGTTTGACAGAATGCTACAAGGTGGAAAGGTGACTGGTGAAAATTAGGCAAGAGGAATCTACACTTGTTTAGTCCCTGATCTATGTCTTTCTCACCTAGCCTAAAAAAGTGCAGTAGTAACTAAAAAAGGTCTCTACCTTCAGGAAGTTTACATTCTTTTGAGGGACAAATGTTCATTGAAAACTGACCCACTTTGGGAGTTGATTTGGGAGTGGCACAGTTCTTTCAGTTATAGGATTGTGCAGTTGGAGAGTTGGGAGGGACCTCAGCAGCCATATTAGGAGCATCCTGTGCCTAAAAGGAGCCCTCCCCCACCTTAACTTCCCTCCCTCCACCCTGGACAGGCAATGGTTGCTCTCTTATTCCCTCTTCTGTACTTAACACGAGCCACTGCCCTATTTCAGGCTCCCAGTGTCTCTTTCCTTGAGAGTGGTTACAACCTCCTGTAATTGATCTCCCGGCCTCTGTACTTTCTTGTCCAGTGTAGCCCACATAGCTGTCATGGTAAAGTGTAGGCCTTATCATGGCCTGCGTACTCATGAAATTCTGTTGCCTGTAGGAGAAAAGACCAACTTTTTGGCATTTAAGCTTTTTTACAATTAGGCTCAAATCTCTCTTTCCACATTTATTTCGTTCTACTGTTTTCTGCTCTTTTTATGTCCTGGTAGAACTGACCTCTGTGTTCTTCTCCAAACAAACCATTCTATCTCCTACCTCTTCCTCAGTTAGCACTGCTCTTGACTTCTTGTTAGTGACATGGTCAGAGAGAACTTAACAGGCTTCCTTTGGTAGCTGATGGAGGAGGGAATGGAGAAGAGGTATATTGGGTAAGAGGAGCCAATCTAGGCTTGCGCCCAGGTGAGTAGAGAACTAGTGATATTTGGTTTGGAGAAGTGGAAGGGTAAGCAGTTCTGTTTTGTACCTTCTGATGGTGAGGTGCTTGGGGGACTTTTAGGTGGAGCTGTCCAGCAAGTATTCCCGGTGTATTTGGGAGAGAAGTTAAGGTGGCCTAGTTCTAGCCATTTATCTCCTATGTAAATTACAGCCCACCAGTCACATACATACAGATTATCTTTATACATATAACTCATGTTTATTTGGTCACCAGTCAAAAGGGTACCAAGAGAGAAGAGGATGCAGAAAGTGTGAGGTAAGAGATTGAAAAGGACTGGTCAGGCATTTAGGAGGAAAACCAGGAGGAACTTGGGTCTTTAAGCTAAGGTGCAAGAGAGTATGTATGGAGGAGAGAAGACTCAGCTACGTCAGGAGCAAGAAGGAATCAAAAAGAGTGAAGGAACCAGAACTTTGAATCGGATTCCTGTTTTCAGTAACCTAAATTAGAGGCAACTGGAAAAGATTGTTTATGCATAAGATCTCCACTATTGGCTTAAATGATACGTGTTTTAAAATAGAAAGGTTAGACAAGAAAGCACCATTTAAAATGACGAAATGTGTAAAATATTTGGTACGTGAAGGGCACGAAATATCTAAGGCACCATAAAATAATTACAGTTACAAAACACTTTAAAAAGAAATAAAGAATGACTTAAATAACTGGAAGGCTATTCAGTGGGTGTGGTTGGAGTGTGCCAATGTAATAAAAATGATGATCCTGAAATTACTTTATATATTTAGTGCTACGCCTCTTAAACTTAGGCATTCTGTAGAGTTAGATAGAACAACCTAATTTTTCTCCAAATTTCTCCTCTCTATTCAGCTTTTGGCCTTTTTCACAAGCCCATACGCATCCAAATTACCTGCATAGTTCTTTTTCTTGTTCAATTTGTGTCCCTTTCTCTTCTACCACAATTTTTCCCCACAAAGGGATCCCAGCACTTTTGCTCTCCTGAAGGCTTTGTTAGCATGGCAGGACCTAACATAACTTGTACTCCAGCAGCACAGCCTTCAGGTACTCAGACTTTCTTCAAGGTGAGGCAGTTATAGCCACATTTATGCAATCCTTTTTGAGGTACAGAGTATCATTCAGTAGTGAAATAGCAGTAGAAGGCTTATTTTAGTTTTACACATGAAAGAGACTGAGGAGTCAAGTGGCTAAGTAGCTCCCAGAGATGGAACTTGAACCCACGTCTTCTGGCCCCTAACATTCCTTTATTTCCATTAGGCCAGAGGAGCCTTAAGACTAGCACATGGTTTACTCAGTGAGGATTATTCATGGGCAGGGCAATTTGAAGTTTTTTATGGGAAACTTTTTAGTAAGATGGATCTGCTTGACAGGAGCAGGTTTTAACTTGGTTTTTAAAAAATTTTAGCTAAAATATATTGATATGTACTTATGCTGTTATGGAGTGTGGCGATAGGAATATAGTAGGTAATTGTTTATAAGAAAATCATCTCACAATAGGTTGAAACAGATTGAATTCAGGAAAATTCAACCGACTTCAAAGTAGAAAACAATTTTTTTTAAAAAAATTGAGTTATTTTATTTGTTTTCAGTGTTCGTCAATCACTTCCATGTATCTTAGATTTTTTTCTCACTCCCTCCCCCTTATTCCCTCTTCCCTCCCTACTCCCTTCCTGAGACGGCGTACACTCTTATAAAGGTTCTTTCTATGTGTACATTCCTATTAAATGCATGTTGCATAGAAAAATTAAAATGAATGGGAGAAACCATAAAACAAAACATAATACAGAAGTAAATGGTCTGTTTCTATCTGCGATCCAATTCCATAGTTCTTTATCTGAATGTGGAAGGCATTTTGCCTCAAGAGTCTGTTGGAAATTTTTTTAAATTCATGCATTTCAATGAAGGTACTAAGTCTACCAGAAAACTTCCTCTCACACTGTGGTTGTTTCTATGTACAAAGTTCTCCTGGTTCTGCTTCTTTCACTCAGCATCAGTTCATATCAGTCTTTCCAGGCCTCTCTGAAGTCTTCCTTTCTTTATAGCGCAATAGTGTTCCATTACATTCATATACCACAATTTGTTCAACCATTCCCCAGTTGATGGGCATCCCTTTGATTTCCAGTTTTTGGCCACCGCAAAGAGAGCTGCTATAAATATTTTTGTATATATGGATCCTTTTCCCATTTTTATGATTTCTTTGGGATACAATCCTAGAAGAGGTATTGCTGGGTCAAAGGGTATGCACATTTTTGTAGCCCTTTGGGCATAGTTCCAAATTGCTCTCCAGAATGGTTGGATCAACTCACAGCTCCACCAACAATGAATCAGTGTTCCAACTCTCCCGCATCCTCTCCAACATTTGTCAACAATTATCGAACAATTTCTCTAATGAATATAAATGCAAAAATTTTAAATAAAATATTAGCAAAAAGATACAGCAAGTTATCATGAGAATAATAAATTATGATCAGATAGGATTTATACCAGGAATATAGGATTGATTCAATATTAGGAAAACTATTAGCATTATTGATCACATCAACAACAAAACTAACAGAAACCACATGATTCCTGTTGAAAATACTGGAAAGCATAGGAATAAATGGAACTTTCCATAAAATAATAAGCAGCATCTACCTAAAATCTTCAGCAAGCATTATATGCAAAGGGGACAAGCTAGAGGCATTTCCAATAAGATCAGGGGTGAAACAAGGATGTCCATTATCACCACTATTACTCAATATGGTACTAGAAATGCTGGCTGTAGCAATAAAAGGAGAAAAAGAAATTGAAGGAATTAGAATAGGCAAAGAGGAAACTAAGTTATCACTCTTTGCAGGTGATATGATGAAATGCTTAGAGAATCCCAGAGAATCAAGTAAAAAGCTACTTGAAATAACAAACAACTTTGGCAAAGTTGCAGGTTACAAAATAAACTCACAGAAATCATCTGTATTTCTATATATTACTAACAAAGCCTAACAGCAAGAGATAGAAAAATCCCATTTAAAGCCATAGTAGACACTATAAAATATCTGGGAGTCTACCTCCCAAAACAAACCCAGGGACTATATGAACACAATTACAAAACACTTTTTCACAAATAAAGTCAGATCTAAGTAATTGGAAAAACATCAGTTGATCATGGGTAGGCTGAGCTAATATAATAAAAATGACAATTCTACCTAAATTAATTTACTTATTGAATGCCATACCAATCAAACTACCAGAAAATTATTTTCTAGAACTAGAAAAAATATTAAAATTCATCTGGAAGAACAAAAGTTCCTGAATATCAAGGGAACTAATGAAAAGAAATGCTAGGGAAGGTGGCCTAGCTCTATCAGATCTCAGATTGTATTATAAAGCAGCAATTATCAAAACCCCTTGGTACTGGCTAAGAAACAGAGGGGTAGACCAGAGGTAAACCAGTGGTAGACCAGAGGTTAGGTACTCAAAACACAGTAGTTAATGAATATGGCTATCTACTGTTTGATAAACCCAGGGACCCCAGCTTCTGGGATAAGAACTCACTGTTTGATGAAAACTGTTGGGAAAACCGGATAACAGAGCGGCAGAAACTGGGCCTAGACCAATGCTTGACACTGTATATAAAGTCCAAATGGATACATGATCCTAGGTATAAAGATTGGTAACTATAAACACATTAGTGGAGCAAAGATTAGTGTATTTGTTAGATTTATGGAGAAATTTATGACCCAGCAAGAGATAGAAAACATTATGAAGTGCAAAATGGATAATTTTGATTACATTAAATTGAAAAGTTTTTGTACAACCAAACCCAGTGCACCCAAGATTAGGAGGGAAGCAGAAAACTGAGAATTTTTGCAACTAGTGTCTGTGAAAAAGGCCCCATTTCTAAAATATATAGAAAACTGAGTCAAATGATTCAAGAAATACCAGCCATTCCCCAGTTGATAAATGGTCAAAGGACATGAACAAGGAATTTTCAGAGGAAGATAATAAAGCTATCTATAATCATATGAAAAAATGCTCTAAATCACTATTGATTAGAGAGATGCAAATCAAAACAACTCTGAGGAACCACGTCACACCTGTCAGTTTGCATGACAAAACAGGAAGATGATAAATGTCGGAGAAGAAAAAATTTCTTTAAAAAATTGTCTGAAAGTCCTACCTTCAAATAAAAATTTAATGGGAAAACAATGTTATACCAAAGTTCAAAGATCCAGATTTGGTTTTGGAAACTAGGAATGAGAGTAAACTTACAGAACTAATGTGTTGCCTTGCACATAGTAGGGCCTAATAAATGTTTGTTGAATTGAAAGGTTGACAGAATCTTTCTGGGCCAGAATGCCCTCTCCTTTTCTCAACTGGGAGGAGGAGGGAAAGAGCTTTCACAACAAACATGAACTCAGTCTAAATGAAATTATTCAGTTCAGATGCCACTTTAGTGTTGTAACATGTTGGTGGTCTTGTGAGAGTGAATCTAGGTATTTTAAAAGGCAGATTATATTTGAACTATTTGAAAAATGTAAATAATGAAATTCTTCAACTTTTCTCCTAGGCTATATATGAAAGGAGTTTGTGTCAGCAAGTGTCAGTTATGCTTGTGTTTAAGACAAGATTTTATATGAAAATGCAGTTGGACGTGATAGAAAATAGAGATTTCAGTGTCTTAGATAAAATCTTACACAATCTTGCATGCTTCTGTGCTAGGTTGGGTCTAGGAATGCAATGGTGAAAAAATTGCCCCTCTACTCCTTCAGGAGTTTGTTTTACTTCGGGCTAAGAATGGGGGTGGGGCAATGGATATGTCATGGAAATAGATGAAAGGTAAGTGGGGGTACAAAGCATGAAAAGCTAGGGGGACTGGGAAAGGCTTTCCTTCTGAAGGGCCACCAGAGCTGAGCATTGAAGACAGGCAGAGATGGAATGAGAGGGTGGGCATTCCAGGTATGAAGGACAGATGGGAGAGATGGCATGCCAAGCTTTGGAAACAGCAACTAGGCCATTTGAGCTGGAACATAGAATGCATGAAAGGGAGTCATGTGATGTAAGCCTGGAATTCACAGAATTTTAGAATTGGAAGGAATCTCAGAAGCCATCTTGTCCAGCTCATACATGCCTGGAAACAGTCCCCGCCACCCCATACACACAAGCGATCATTTAGCCTTTGCTGGATGAAAAGGTGGACTGAAGCCATGTTGCCGAGTAGAAGGATTTAGAGTTCATCCAAGAGGCAATGGGGAAGGTGTTTAACCAGGTGGTGAGCCATGAGCCAGAGCTGCGCTTTGGGGAGATTGTTTTGGTAACTCTGGAAGATGTGCAGATAGACACATGAAGGAGTATTTTGTATGTGCTTAGTATGTAGAAAGCATGCAGATCCAAAGGCAAGACAGAGGCCACTCTCAAGCAGCTCATGTTCTGTTGAGGGGATGTAGCAAATCAGACAGCAAGGCCTAATCATCCTTAGAGCGTAGCAGCAAAGCTGTCATGTGTCATCTTGAATATCATTTCCTGCTGTCAAACCGTATCTGTTTCTGATAGTTGGACCTTTTACAAAGCATAAAGGTCTTTGGTGGCAAGAACTTTGGTGTCTTCATCTTCAGTAGCTGTGGCTGCTAAGAAAACTGGTGTTTCAGAAACGATTGTCAGGTCACATCTCCACAAAGGTTGCTCCTCTGGAAGATGGATGAAGCGGTATTGAACAGGCTTAGTGGTCTGGGGAGTAGTGCTATTCCTGGGATGCCTCAGCTCGGCAGCTGGTGAGAAGTTGTTGGTGAAGCAGCCTTAACCCCTAGAATTAGGTGGGAATGGTGGGCCCATTCTACAGTGATGATGTGACTGTGGAGTTTGGGCTAGAGGCAGAACCTGTAGCACAAAGGACGGTAATTTCTGGGGGGAAAATTCTGAGGAAAGATTGGAATCCAAAAGATTAGCGAAGAGATTCTTGCCTACTCCATAGGAGAGGACAGTGATTCTAAGTGGAGATAAGGATATAGATCTTTGAGGATGGTGTGGACATAGAATTGACATGACCTGGCCATTAATTGCATTGGATGGGAGGGGGAATGAATGGGAGAGAAAAGATATATTCTAGGTGGTGAACTTGAGAATATTAGTGAGTTGTAAAGTATGTATTGTAGATCAAAAATCTGAGATACAGCTGGTACAATTAATGTGGTCCCTCTTCAGAAGAAGAGAGGGGATTTCCATGATTCTCTGCCTTGGTAGTCCCACATCTGTGGTCATTTTTGGATGCCATGTTCTAACAAGGATATGGGTCAGTTGGTGTGCACCAGAAGGTAGTGACCAGGATGGAGAGAGAAATACCACAAGGGGATGGATTGAAGGAACTGACAGGTATGGAGGAGAGACCAATTTTTGAAGCACTAGCATGGTAAAAATGGATGCCAGTGTTCTCTTTGCCTGACATATAGGACTTGGTAAATTGGTGAGGAGATAGACGTTGGAGAGGTAGGTACACTTAGGATGGAAGTAGGCCTTTTATTTGGAACTTAGTTAAAATTGGAGTGTGTCACCTTGTAGAGAAGCTAGTGGGTCCCCTTCACTGGAGTTCTTTTAAGTAGAAGGGATTGTTGGTCGTGAACAGTGAGACTAGATATTCTGGGAGAGAAGAGAGATTATGTTGGTATATCAATCAGCAAGCGCTTTAATAGGTTGTTGTTAACATCTTGTCTTTACTAAATATTTGCTGAATGATTAACATCACCTAAGTTTCCCTCATTCCTTTCTTTCCCTCCTTACAGAGCCACTCCTTAGAACAGACTTTTTAAAAATTAAATTTATGTATTTAATTTTTGTTTTCAACATTCACTTTTTTAAGATTTTGAGTTTTAAATTCTTCCCTCTACCCAAGACAGGCTATCTGATATGTTGTACATGTGCAGTCATATTATGTGTATTTCTCTGTTAGTCATGCTGAGAAAGAAGTATCAGTAACAAAAGGGAAACACCACGAGAAAGGAGAAAAAAAAGAGAAAATACTGTGATTTGATCTTCATTCAGACTCCACAGTTCTTTGGATATGGGTAGCATTTATTATCATGAGTCTTTTGGAATTGGCTTAGATCATGCATTGCTGAGAAGAGCTAAGTCTGTTACAGTTGTACAATGTTCCCCTGGTTCTGCTCACTTCCCTCAGCATCAGTTCATGGACGTCTTTACTAGTTTTTCTGAAATCTGGCTGCTCTTTGTTTCTTTCACTTTTTTTGAGCTTACATTTTTTTATTTAGTAAATTTATTTTACTCTTTTTAAAAAAAATTATTTTTTGTTTTTGTCATTCCCTTCTATAAGATTTTGAATTCAAAATTTTCTCCCCATCTCTTCCTGGCTCCCCTCCCCCATGGTATGCAATTTGATATAGGCTCTCCATACATATTCATGTCGAACCTATTTTCACATTAATCATGTTGTAAAGAAGAATTAGAATCAAGAAGAAAGAAGAGCTGATAGTTTGCTTCAGTGTGCAGACTCCATACATCTTTTTCTGAAGTGAATAGCAGTTTCCATCATGAGTCCTTTGGAGTTGTCTTGGATTCTTACATTGCTAAGAAGAGATAAGTCTATCAGAGTTAATCATTGCACATTGTAGCTGTTAACCATGTACAATGTTTTCCTGGTTTTGCACACTTCACTCAACATCAGTTCATTCAAGTCTTTCCAGGTTTTTCTGAAATCTGCCTGTTCGTTATTTCTCATAGCACAATAGTATTCCATTACATTTATATACCACAACTTGTTCAAGCATTCCCTTGTTGGTGGGCATCCCTTCCATTTCCAATTCTTTGCCACCACAAAAAGAGCTACTATAAATAATTTTGTACATGAGTCCTTTTCTCTTTTTTATGGTCTCTTTTGGATACAGAACTAGAAGTCGTATTGCTGGGTCAAAGGGTATGCATATGTCTGTAGACCTTCGGGCATAGTTCCAAATTGCTCTCTAGAATGGTTGGATCAGTTCACAACTCCACTAGCAATGCATTAGTATTCCAGTTTTCCCACATCTTCTCCAAAATTGGTCATTTTCCTGTTCTGTCATGTTAGCATATCCGATAGGTATGATGTGGTGCCTCAGATTTGTTTTAATTTGCATTTCTCTAATCAGTAGTGCTTTGGAGCATATTTAGAAAAATTTTTTAAAATTTAAAAAGAGAAAGAAAAAAAAATTCACCAGAACTAATTTAGGTAGAAAAGAAATCTGACATAATATGCAGTAGTCCACACCTCTCCCAACCCCAACTCATGTAAGTGAATAAGGTGTGTGGGGGGGAATCTTGTCAAATTTCTTCTTTGGGCCAAGCTTCAGTAGTCATTTATTAAGTGAGTTCTAAGTGCTGGGGATCCATAGAAGGTTAAGGCAGCCCTGTTATTAAGAAGTTTAAATTCTAATGGGCAAAAGAACCTTCACTTAAATAGCCATGGCAGTTGAAATCAGGACTTGGGTTCAGAGCCAAGCTCTGCTATTTACTGTAAACAGGGTGACCCTGGGCAAGACACTGAGTCTCTCTTTATCTGTCAACTGTAGGGGGTTTGGACTAGAGACTCTCTGGCTTCTTTCTAGCCTGAAGTCCTGTAGTCCTATAGTTTCTAATGACTGGTTGAGTCTGGTTGAGCTGGCTGACTTCAGGCTTGTTTATGAAGTCATCTTGATTTTACCTTTTCAGTAGAGTAGCCAATGAGGTCATCATCTGTGACTTGTGGGGTGGGGTGGGGCAGAGTTGGAGACTTAACACTCAGAGCCACTTCATGCAAATCAGTGTCAATAGGGAAATTACCCTGAAGTTGAGAAGACCCCAGTTAAGGTCAGTCTGTGTCTGTGACCTGCCTTTGTCCAGCTGTATTCTTTGGGGGCAGGTGGGAAGAGGGGGGAAGGCAACCAGGGTTGAGGATTAGCCAAGTGGGATGGGCACCTAAGAAATGTTTCTTCATTGATCTCACCCACAAACTAAAAAATGTGTCACAGCCATGAGAGGGGGCACCTGTCAAAATTTCCATGGTAATGAATCACTGGACTTTCATACCCTCTCAAGGCTCAGCTTGTTCATGTCAGAAGTTGAGGTAGTCTGGAATTTTTTTTTTATATAGAAAAAGTGTTTATGTTCTCACTATATACAAATGTGAGAGGGGAGCCTTTTTTTGTGGCAAAATGCATCAGACTCCAGCATCTCTAGCACAATTCTGTTTTCATTAAAGAAAAAAAGACCTTTATAGCTCCTGTCTTAGGTTTTGCACATGTTGAGACATTATATGATTTGTGAAATTCCTTTGAGTGTGGGTACTTAGTCTCCCAACAGATTCCCTGCCTGGTTATATCTTAGTAGATAGATAAGCCTTCCTGAGTGGCTGTGCCAGTCTGAAATTTCCTCTCTTCATGGTCAGTCTTGAGGCTTAGCTGGGCCAATCTTAGGACAGAGCAGTAAATGCCTACTATGTGCCAGGCACTGTGCTAAATGCTGACCATACAGAAAGAGGCAAAAGACAATTCCTGCCCTCAGGGAGCTCAGTCTAATGGGGGAGACAGCAATCCATGTACAGGTTGAATAGAAAATTAACAGAGGGAAGGAAGGGGTTGGGGAAGGCTTTCCTTTCTTGATGTGTATATATTTATAGGTTTGGCTAGGAGAGGATAATTAGTGTAACTTTGGACTGCTGAAGTTCAGTAGGGACCTGGAGATGGGAGCCTGGAGGGCACTGTACCTTTAGAGGTTAGAGCTGTTAAGTAGATTTAAAGTCATTAGCGGAGAGACCAGATTGAAATATTTAACAACACAAGTACAGTAAGACATTTTTGTTCTTGTGGTTGAATCACTTTAATTTTGTCTGCCTGTGACCCCATTTGGGGTTTTCTTGGCAAGGAGTGGTTTGCCATTTCCTTCTCTAGCTCATTTACAGATAAGGAATTGAGGCAAACCGGGTCAAGGGACTTGCTCAGGGTCACACTGCTAGCAAGTGCTTGAGGCTAGATTTCAGCCCAGCTACCCCACGATAAAACATAATGTTAATTTGTAGAAGAATGCCTTCATGTAATGGTAATGTGTAGTGTAGGCCTTGTCTTGAAGCCAGGGACATGGGTTTGCATTCTGTCTCTGACCATAGTGACCATGTGGTCCTAGCCCAGCATCCCTCTTAGCTTCTGAGTGCAGAGAAGCTGCCAGCTGGTCAGGGGAATTAATTTCCCTATCAGTGAAACCCCAAGTTTGGGTCTTAACCCCATATTGATAGTAATGCTATAACTAACCCAAAGGGATATTATTGCCCCCTTAATATAAAAACTATATCTGTGATTGATAAAGTTAGAATAGAAACCTTTCATCAGTGATTTGCCTAAAGTTGAGTGTACTTTCTTTCCTGATTTTGTTAACTACTTCTTTGTTTTAGATTTCAAGCTGCCTTTTATTTTTATTTTTTTTTATTCTGTTAATGTTCTTTTCAATTTTATATCTCATAAATTGCCCTCAGCTTTGCTTACTTGTATCTTCACTATTCTAAGTTTCTAACTCCCATTATCTTTATTCCCATCCATGAATTTATCCATAGTTTCTGGATTTATCTGATCCTGTGGGGTCTAATCCAGTGAGTATAAAGTAGTGTTGTGCTAGGATTCTTTTGTTTGCCTGGGGGTGGTGTGCCCGTAACTACTCCTTGAATATTCTAGGAGCTTAAAATATGTATTGTAACTTCATATGCCTTTTGATACATTTCCCTACTTCCCTTTCCCAATGAGAGCCATGAAAAGTAGGGTAGCTGCTCACCATTTAGGAAAAAAGTTCGGGTCCCTGTGAAATAGATCTACATTTTTGTACCTGTTTCAAGCAGTAAATGCAAATGAGTGGATTATGCTTTTGTTGACAGTGGGAGAAGTGTTAAGATGCTGTGTTTGACAGAATTGTGGTTATTTTGTAATTTAAGTGTTTAAGAGTTTAAGTGATTTGTTCATTACATGTAAGTAACTTTTGTTTTTCCTCCTTTTTCTTTGTTCCATTGGATTACACTTCTTGGCCTGACTCTGCAACATGACCATTCTTGGAATTCCTCATTCACCATCCATGCCTTTGTGGAACTACTCCATTGATATTTGGAACACTGGAATGATGGAAATATATTCTCTACAAAGTAGCTGTGAGTATCCTGTGTGAATTTTTTAGTCTTATAAGCCATACATTTTCTCTTTCCCCAAATTAAGTCATAAATTAAAAAGTAAAATTGTTTGAAAATTGAGCAGAGAAAAACTTTTACATGCAGTTTCATGCTCTGTACATAATAGATATCTACCATAATTATCATATGGACTATTCAACAGTCAAAAGAAGTGAGAACATTTCAGAATTAATATTTAATCTTGACTGGAGAAAAAAGTTTAGCCTTAAAGTTTTAGTGAATTTTGTAAGCAGTTAAAAAAAGGTAGTGATGGGTTTGAAGTTAGAATTTTCACATGATGATCTTGGGTAGAATAACAGCGAGGACATTTTAAGGGCCCCTTTGACACGAACTTTTAGAATAAAAATGTAGCTAATGTTTTCTCATCATTACAGAAATATGTCAATAAGTTGGTGAGATATGGTCGTTAAGGCTACAGCTAATGAATGTGATGTCATTTTAAGCCCCCAGAGATGAAAAATTTATGGCTGATGGCTAAGTGAAAGATCACATTTATTTTTATAACCCTTTAGCAGTATTCAAATTCCACTTTGAAGCACCCACTTGAGATGATTGAAGATTTTTAACAAGTTGAGATAAAATTGGCTTTGCAGCTTGGTTAAATTTGATTTCCCTGAAGATGACGGCAACAATCTTCTGGAACATCAGACTGCAGTCATTGCCAGCTTAGCTGTGAAAACCCACACAGTTTGATGGGTGCCTTGATTTCCCTTTCTGACTATACTAAATTTCAAGAAAAGTACGCTGTGGGGAGTGAGCCATTGTGGGCCAAGTGACTGTCTAATTAAAGGAGCAGAACAACTCTTAAACAATTGAACAGTGTTAAAAAACGATGGAGAAATTCTAGCCGCTAAATCTTACTAACCATGGGGCTGTCACTGGTCTGAGCCAGGTTTCTGCAGTGTTGTTGTCGGGGCCCCCACCACCACCCCAGGGTGTTTATAGGCATGACTTCCCGCCGCAGCTTCCAGTGAGCTCTCTGCATGTTGGAGCTCTTTTCTGATAAGTGCTTTCTGTTAACCTCCAGCATTTGATAGGAAAAGCTGGTGTGATTTGCTGTGAAGTATGATTTGTTATATAATTTTCAAAAATCACTTTAAGGAAGGGAATTAGAAATGTTTAACATTAGGATTTTTTAATGACTAATTTTTATTTCCTTTCCTTTAAAAAACCAAACAAACCAACTAACAGCAACAGAAAAACCTTGAAGGCTACGTGGGATTTGCGAATCTCCCAAATCAAGTATACAGAAAATCTGTGAAGAGAGGGTTTGAGTTCACGCTTATGGTAGTAGGTAAGATGTCTTGTTGATCACTTCAGAGTGGCTTTGTGTGTGCCTGCACATAGTGGATTCTTAAACACTTGTTCTCTTTCCCTCCTTTAGCTGTTCATAATGAATATAAGAATTCCCTCATAGTATTCCCTCTAATGCTTAAAAGGAAAACATTATTTGTCAATGAGGAGGGAGTTTAGGGGGAAGGGTGAGGACAGAAAGGGAAATCAGTGGTGAGAGAAATTACTGTTCAGTTCCTTTGGGCACTAAGGAGGTCATCCCAAGGCTCAGGCCATGATTGGGCAAAGTGATGTCACCTCCATAGCCCCTTGTCCCCATTCAGGGCTGCCATGCCTAGTTTAGGCCCTTAGATCCCTTTATGGACTCTGGGGTTGCCATCTCCCTTCTCTCCGTTTTCTTTCTTTACATAGCTACAGGATCTTTCAAAGGCCAGAGGCTGGACCCTTTCACTCCCCTGATTAAGAACAGCCAATGAATTCCTTTTGCTTTCAGGTCTTTTGGAGCCCAGCATAATTGGCCTCTAGCCTCCCTCTCCCATCCTAGGCTGCTCGTCTCCTCTTCATCTTGATGGGTTCTGTCTTACAGGAACATGACACCCTGCTTCTCTAGCTTGGCGGTTCTCTCTATAACATTTGGGCCTCCATGCCTGTGATGAACACCCTCCTTGCTGCTTCATTTTTTAAATGCCTGTCGGGCCTGAGTCTCTCCCTGGGACCCTTTCCTGTTCTCTTCTTTTTTCTGTGTTTATTTAGAAATGGAAAGAATGCTTCTTTTTGTGGCATAGCGGATCTAGAGATGGCCCATGAGTCCAGACCCCCTAAGACACTACCCTGGGCAAGTCATTTAACCCTCTTTGTCTCAGTTTCTCATCTGCGAAATGATTTGTAAAAGGAAGTAGCAAACCACTGCATTATCTTTGCCCAGAAAATCCACCACTCACTAATAAAGAACTTTTCTTCATGTTGTTTCTATCTCTCTACTCCCCTCTGCTCCAACTCCTTGAGAACAGTGGGCTGTTTTATGTTTTGTCTGTGTCCCAGCACCCAGTTCAGTTCTTGCACTTTGTAGGTACTTAAAAATGCCTGTTGGATTAGATAGATGGGTACCTAATTGTCCTGATAAGGGAGGGGACCATGCTTAGACCATTCCGCATTAATCCTGTTGAAGTTTGGAACCCAAGGTGTTGCTGATGCTCCATTTGGCCATTGATGAGGCTTTCACAAAATGCTGTGCTGGGGAATGATGAGTCAGCATGTAGCAAGTACCTACTGTATACAAGACACTTGGGTCAGCATGTAAAGTATATATAGAGAAAACAAATTCATGGAAAGAATTAAAACCTAAAGGTTTAAGCAAGTGGATCTCTTTGGCATGTATTTTTCCTGTAAGTTATTTAAAGGAGGGAATAATTGCTTCCACTCGATGATTTTAGAAGGTGTTGTAGATGAGATTCAATTGGAGCTGGGCCTTGATTGCTCACTGAGCAAACCTGGAGGAGATGCAGAGTTTGGGGCGGGTTGTTCATGCCCCTCATGGAGCCCATCTTTATTGGCAGATGTATCCCAACACTGTACCTTAGTCTGAAGAGATCAACACTGGCTCTCAGCTTCAGTTCCCAGGTCTATTAAGTGTCCATTTAAGCACGAGAAGTTTTTCTTGAAATCCTTTCATTATTAATTACTTTGATTTGAGGTGAAAACTCCTGTATTTTTATTCACCTAGCTGTAGCCAAGAGAGTGATGAGAGCTGCTCCAAATTTTGAAAGATTTCTTTTGAGGAGGGATTTATACTTGTTAAGGTCAAAATAATTGTTCTTTCACAATGTAGAGAGAATAAAATAGGAATTGTTTTTTAATATTCTTTCTATGACTCAACCATCTCTAAAGCAAATGTGTATTGCTCAGTAATTTTGTGGGTTTTTAAAAGTCTGCTTTTCCTCTTTAAACTCAGTTGTGACTACCTGATTACCTTGCACAAGGATTCAGAGGTATTTATCTAAATTTGAACTCTTCTCAGTTGTTAATTATGAATAGTGGCCATTTGTCTGCCATCTATTTCTGTAGAAAACAGCATGAAGCAATAGCGGATGCTTTGAAGCTGTGATTCAGTGAAAAGGTTGACTCATCATTCTGGTGGTGATTGGATAAATTCTTTAGTACCTCTGGCTTCAGTTGCTTTATCTGTAAAATGACAGAATGCTCATCCTGCTCTCTGAGGGTTTGTGGCTCCTTTGAACATTCTCTGGTCCTAGGTAATATCAGTGTTAAAATTAAAACTTGAAGTGTAAAAGCAAGACCTGACCTTGTTCCTGAGGGACAGAGGATGAAAGGACCTTGAATGTTATATAGTTTTACCTCTCCTACATTTTGTAGTTGAGAAAATTGATGTACAGAAGATTTTAGTGAGCTTTCCTGCTCACTTACTCAGCTAACTAGTGGTAGAAGATAGTCTCCTGACTGCTAGGCGAGTTATAATATTGAGGCAACCTGGTGGCCCAGTGCGTAGAGCGCTGTACGTGGAGGCAAAAAGACCTGAGTCCAAATCCAGCCTCAGACACTTACTAGCTGTGAGACTTTGGGCAAGTCACCTAACCTCTATTTGCCTCAGCTTTTTCATCTGTAAAATGGAGGTGATAATGCCACCTACCTCAAAAGGGTGGTTGTGAGGATAAGTCAAATAATATATATAGGGCACTTAATAACAGTGCCTGGAACATAGTAGGTGCTGTGTAAAGTTTAGCTATTATTGAGATCATTGAATTTATGGGTCATGATGACTTTGAGCTAGAAAGAACAGAGCCAGAAGAGTGCCCAGTAATGGGTGAGAGTGCCCATTGGGGGATACCCACAGTTCTAGGCATGACTGAAATAAAGATCCAGCAAAGGAATCTGAGAAGCTGTATCCGGATAGGTATGTGACCAGGAGAGCAGTGCCATGGAGCCTTAGTGAGAAGAAGGTGAAAATGAGTGTGAGAGGCTGCAGAGCTGTCAGGGTAAAGAAACTGAGAAAAGTCGAGTAAGAGACCTCTGGGGACGATGAGGTCAGGAGTGGTGGGGAGGCAGGACACAGGGAGGAGAGTGAGAGGAAAGGAATGGGGTGGTGCCCTGAGTGATTGTGGAGGAGATCGAGTTTGTGAAGATGGAAGGAAGGAGGGAAACTGCCAGTAGCAGACAAGGTGAAACTGAAGCTGAGAGAGTGGAGAAGATGGGCTGGGGATACTGTGGGTAGGAGACGCTGCCGGGAACCCACATTTTGTCTCTTCTGAGGTTCCTCAGCAGGCTTGTTGCTGTCGTATTTTGTGGTCAGGAAAGACTATTTGGGGAGAGACCTTTAAGGAGGCAGAGTTCACCTGAGTTTGCATAATCTGAAAATTCTGCCCAGGTCTGGTATTCATGTCCATCTTTTAGTCTTCTTGAGCCCCCTTAATGAGAATGCGTTCTCTGGGATTGCCTCCAGCTTAGCCTGTGCCAACCATGGGGCGTCATTTTCATATTTGCCTCCATTGCCAAGGACACTCTTGAGGGCAGATGCCTGTTAGTGTCCCTGATGGTTAGTATAGTCCCTGGAACATGGTGTCTATTGATTCAATTGCAGTGAGATAAACATAAGAGAGGATTCATTCTAGAATATTTGCAGTAGCCCCTGTGGTCCTTACTCAATGACTTGATCCATGTGCCTTTTAAAGAAAATGAATATAGTTCAAGATGTTTTCTGCACCTTTGGGAATTTTCCCTCAGGTATTTAGTGAAATGATTAGAGGCTGAATGGCGTGGCGGGCAAGGCTGCCAAAATCTATGTGTTCAGATTATCTTTGGCTGGGTGGCCCGAGGCGAATCATGTGTTCTCTTGATCTTTAAGATGAAAGGTTGGCCTGGACCCTGAGGCTCCTTCTGACTTGAAGTGTGTGACCTGATAAATTTGTGAAACTGCGCCCCCATCTCCTATCCACTCGTGTCCAGCTTCTCCTCCCACTTTTCTTTCTTCTTGGAGGATCTAGACGTTGAGGGTGGCAGCCACACTCCCATTGATGACAAAAAAGGACGAACCTTTCAGAGCCTTTGAAGCCTGTTATGTCTCCTGCTTATCTTGCCCTGAATTTCATTTTTCTCTGCCTTTGGGATGACTGTTTATTTGCTTGCTTAGAGTCCAAATTTTTCTCACCTCTGCTTCTGTCTGTTTCTGTCTTGTGAAAGCTTACAAATGAGTTTGTTTTTCTACACTGGTGTTTTTCTTGACATCTCACAACTTGACAACAGTTGTCTGAAGTTTGATGACTTGGGAACTTTGGGCACTCTTGGATTTTCTGATTACATCCCAGCTACTTGTCCAGATTGCTTTACAGAAGGCCCATGGGGCATTGCTCCACTTCACTTAGAACCCCAAACTTCTTTTTCCCTCTCTTTTTTTTTTGCATTGAGTACTTCTCTGAGATCGGCAGTTCATTCTGCTTTGCTTTTGACTGTTCGATGAGATCGAGTCTGTCACCTCCTTTCTTTGTTTTTCCAGCTAGGACCTGGCTGCCAACCTTCCTCGGCCTCTGTCTTTTGCTCTTGTTTAGAACTGGAATATCCACTTTATCAGGGAGCTCCTCCAGCAGTGTATCCACAGTATGCCACAGGAGCTCACATTTAGAGTCCTGACAGACAAGTTTAGAGAGGGTCTCAGAATGGTGAAATTTTTAGTGCCCTCATTTTCACTCAAATTCACTCATTTTAGTGAAATTTTAACTGCCCCCTTTTAGTTATCCAAACAAATGAATGTGTCATCTCAAGAGGGAATGATAGCCTGATTAGAGGAGGGACTGTCCTGATCACTTGTAGTCACTTTTCCCTGCTTAAGTCATTTTTCATGTTCCAAATTGGAATGTGTAACTGGCTGAACATACTGGAGCTTAGCTGTTATTTATGCTGTCCTCATGGTGTACCTGCCTTAGATGTGGGGCCTGTGAAGGGATCTCATTGGATGGTCAGGTGAGGGGCATGTTTATGTCATGTGACAGTAAAGTGACTAACAGTGCTTTTTGTTTTCTTGTAGGAGAATCTGGATTGGGGAAGTCGACGTTAATCAACTCATTATTCCTAACAGACTTGTATTCTTCAGAGTACCCAGGTCCTTCCCATAGAATTAAAAAGACTGTGCAGGTATGCACATTTGATTTCTTTTTACTTTCAAATAGTCCAGCTTGTGGAAAGCTAGAAACTGTTGTCACAGAGAAGTGTTTTATGTCTGATGTTCCAGGATCATACCCTTATTTATCTACTGTGGTGCCACCTGGGCTGAATGAGGTTAGTCTGTAGTTGGCTTTCTTTTTTAATATTAGCTAAATAAAAGTAAATAGATGAAAATTATTGGCTATATTAGATAAACATTTCAGTATAATTGATTTCTTTTGTGATCCTGTGAATTTTTTTTTATTCTTTTAAAAGCATTCTGAGAAATGTTACCCGGGTTTCATTTGCCTGTGAAAAGGGAGGTTCATGACATGTATTGAATTTTTATGGGACCATAACAGCACCTGGTGACCTCTGTTGGGGTGTATGAACTTGGAAACACCCAAGTACATTCACTGGGCAAAACGTCTTTCATAAAGTGATATGGGAGTTTTCTTAACATTTGAATTATCAGCTTCCTGTCAGGCTTTTTTTTTTTTTTTTTGCAAACAAATGCAAATAAGTTTGTTGGCTTGTCCTTTTTATCTTTTATCTGGTGAAAATGTTACCTTCTCATCAGAATTTGAACTTGAGATCTTAAATGATTCACCCAAGATTCTTGCCAAAATGTGTCTAGGTTTTTGTAATGAAAAGTGATCTTGTATGGGATACATCTATAGGTAGCAAGCTGAGATTCCTCCTGGTTCTCGAGATTATAAAACACCTTTCCTCGTCTTTCCTCCTTGCCGTTCCCCTCTCCCCTAGGATTGTATAGATGTAGACCCAGAACCCACCTGGTCCCACCCATATTTGAATGGGAAGCCTGCTAAGTTGTCACCCAACTTTTGCCAGAAAACATATTTGAGTAATTCTCATTTGGGGAAAGGTTTTTCTTTAAATAAAGGCCACGCTTCGCCACCTTCCACCTATTGCTTCTCTTTCTTTTCTCTGGAGTCAGGCAGAACAAGCCTAGTTGCAGGCTTTGGTCAGAAACACTGTTAATGGGGAAAATTGCTTAGATGACATTAAGCTAGGTGCTCGGCTGATAAGAGCAGCATTCTCTGTGTCCCGCTGTTGTTTTCTGAAAACATCATATTGCCATTGCCTCATCTTTTCTGTGGAGGAACATGCTGGGGGCTTATTGTTTCAGTAACCAAAACTTGAGGCCAGGACTTAAAGAATATTTTCTTTTCTTACTGATAAATGGTACTTCATAATTCAGAAATTTGTGATTTTGTCCATATACCTAAGACAGGTTGCCGTCCCCTTTTTGCTTTGGTCATTAGGAACTGATGTGGCCAAAAATTTCATCCTCCCTTTGGTCAGTTTAGTAATCTTTGAAAATGTGTTCTGACCCTGAGCTATAGAAAGGAGATAAGACATTTCTTGGTCTGACCTAGGGAGGGAGAACCTGCTGCTTGTGGTCTTTGAGAACCCAAGATCACTCCCATGCCATGATGAGGCATCAGACCAGGGTACACTAATGGAGGAATAGATGGTGATGTAACAGTGAAGGGCCTGAGGCAGGAGGCCATATGTGCAGGCCGGTCAGTATACCAGCACCCCCTGCACACAATGGAGACAGCCCAGAACCTGGAGCCCAAGAGCCTCGGGAAGAACCAGTCTTCCAGTCCAGTGCCCTCTGCCATCTTCCCAGGAAGACACTTCTGGGGAGATGCAGCTGAGACCCTGCTGCTGCAGACCCTGAAGGCGGCTGGGAAAAGGCAGCCCTGGCCAGCGGAGTCCCAGGCCCTCTCCAGTGACTCCACTTCAGGCCCTGCTGTGACTCTCTCAGTGGGGAATGACCCTTTGTGCTGCTTCTGACTCACAGCTGAAACCTTTCCCGGGTGTTGTGTTCCCTCATTGGGGGAAGGGAGGGGTGGCCTCAAGAGCAGGGCCTGGCTCATTTTAACGTGTGTGCTCCCGATGCTGAGCCCAGGGCTTCGAAGAAAGTAAGCTTTAATCAATTATTTTCTCATTTACTCATTCAAGTAGGAAAATTAGGGGAGCTATTCACTTAGTTTTTAGTAGTGACCAGGATGTGCTAACATATACTTGTCTTACTCCTTTTGATCTACAGGTGTATTTATGCCAGGCATCATTCCACTAGCTTTCCTCATTTGCCCCATATGAGCCCTAAAAATGCCCCTTCATCTAAGGGCAGTGGTCCTGGAGCCACCAGCTGTGAGGGTAGGAAGGATGGGCTTGCGGCTGGGATGATCAGGGCTTCTTGTCAGGAGCATGTTCATCTCCCCATTTTCCAGCTGAGGCAGCTCTCTCCCATAGAGCAAGTTCCCACGCAAAGTGATTGGCTCCTTTGAAATGAAGGCAGCTCCTGGCTCCTCCACCTGATGCTTATTCCCAGCGACTTGGCTGGCTAGGAGTCTTGGGCTGGAGGTCCTCTTTGCCAGGAAATGTCCTCCACTTCGCTTTGGTTCAGGTTCTTCTGACAGGCTTGCACTTGCACGCCTTTCCTTTTTCTTTTCAAGCGTTTTGATCTGAAAGGGTTAAAAGGAGGCTTCCATCTGCCAGGGCTGGGGCAGTGTGGGGTGTGAGTTCATGAGCAGGTCAGCGTCATGACATTTTCTCAAAGCCGTTGCAGGCCTGGTTGATGAGACACATTGAAAGAATCATGTTGAGGACAATGCAGACCCTTTTTTCTACTGTACCTAAAAATTATAAATTGTTTTAAGTAGGAAATTATGTGGCAGATCTGGAGATTTCTAGAGTAGATGGGGTTAAGAAATACTAGTGCCCAGTTGTTCTCAAACCCTGCTTTTCTAGACAGAATATTATATTGTTACTGTTGATTCTACATTCAACAGACTATAGGAAGGTAAATAGTTTGGCCTCTTTGTTAGTGTCTTAGGTCTGAACTGGGGAGTATGTGGAGGGAACAGTCTCTGCCGACAGCAAAGGTAGATTGTGGTGGTGTGGGCATGCTAACTATTCGAACTGGAGCTGCTGAAACATCTGGGCAGGACAGTGGGTAGAGAGCCAGGCCTAGAATCAGGAAGACAGGTTCAAAGCCTGCCTCAGATTTTCTACTAGCTTTGTGACTTTTGTCGCCTCTGTTTCTTCATCTGTAAAATGGGGAGAGTAGCACCTTTACTTCCCAGAGTGTTTGTGCAGATCAGTGAGGTAATAATGTTTGTAACATGCTTATTGGCACACTTCTTGGCACCCAGTAAACCCTTGTTCGCTGTTGCTATTGGTGGCATTGTTACCATAGTGGTATTTTGCAAACTATATGTATAATGTTGAATTATTTTTGGTTTGAAGTTTTACAATATTATTGGGTAAGATTTTTAAAAATGAGTCTTTTAACCAGCTCATGAGCCTTATGAAGGGGCTAGGCCAAGAAACCAGAATATGGCCTCAGTCAATTGGAGTTATGTATATGCTTTAATGGAACTTCAGTTATATTTGTTTTTCAGAAAAGTTAAGAGTCTTGAGTATTTTTTATTCCTTGCTAAAAAATTAAATTATTCATTTAATCCTGGGAGGACTCAGGATAGTCCCATAAAATATTCTAACATGACCCCCTGCAGTAAAGTGCATGGGAAAATGGCCATTTGGAAGAGATTTCTTAAAAGTTTGGAATTCCTGCACTTGAACCAATTTGTTTTCCATGAATCCCATGAGAATGCTTGTAAAGCTGGATGATAGGATACTGTTGGACTCTGAATGATTGGGGTTTACAGTTAGGTTTTCTGGATCTCCTCCAGACATTGCAAGCATTTTGTATTTGACCATGTATGGACATGCAATTCTGTAAACTGTAAAAAAAAAAAACCAAAACAAGAAACTGTATTAATAGACTCCTGGCAGAATTTTACATCCTGACCCTCTTTTCACAGCAGGCTGAAGATAAAGCCAGAGTTGAACTGGCTTTGAAACAGTTGAGTCTCATAAGAGCGTTTTAGCACACGGCATGGCTACAGTTGGCTGCAGATGGGGATGGCCATCTGAGAAGTGGATTTTGTCACATTTTGCCCAGAGAATAAACTTTCTTTCAGTATCCTGGGGCAAACAGGTTCTAATTGAACAGTCTGGTTAATTGAAATTCGTTGACACCTTACCACCATTTCTATTCAGTTTTCAATGAATTCAGTTGTAATCAAGGGAGCTTCATCTTTTTACTGTATAGTTTAAGTCGGATCATTGTTCACAGAGACAGCATGAGTCAATTACTGTGTAGAGAACATTCTGGGCCTGAATGTAGCCTGTTCTCTGCACCCCATAGAGCTGGGGAGGGTGGTGAGGAATCAGTCTTTGTTAGCGGTTTGGTCATTTATCACTTGTGCTTTTCGTAAAGGCAGAGAGCATGGAGGGAAGAGACTTGTTACTCGAAGTTGGTGATTGTTTGGATTCTGGATTGGGGCAGTCACCGCTGATGGAGCGATCTTTCCTGGACAGAGCAGCAGCTGTCTTCCACAGTGAGGCTTGGGATGTGGTTAAAAAAGCTAACAACAGCTGGACTGAATTTAGCTTAGATGATGTTATTGTCAGTTGGCGAGGCCGAGCCTGGGAGTTTTTCATAGAATTAGGGTCACCTGCCACCCTGTCAGCACTGCCAGGGGCTTGGCTTTCAGTTGGGGTCACAAAAACCCTACGTTTTTCACTTAACATCTCTGGTTACAATAAAAAAAAAACTCAACACCCCTTTAAAATCAGTAAACATAATAACTGATCCACATTAAAGTTCATTTTAGAGCTAGATTTAAAGAAAACAGAACATTGGCTTTACATTTTAAACTCAACTTTCCCCATACACATATCTCCCACCTGTACCCTGCCCATTACTGTAGAGGGTACCCTCCAGCTCACCACCTCCAGGGGTCATCCTGGACCCCTCACTCTATCTCACCCCTCCACATCCAGCCAGCTATCAAAGCCTGTTAGTGTCACCGCCAGGGTTTCTCTGACACCCCTCACCCCCCATGTCACACCTGCATTCTTTTGATATTTGTTGGGGGTCTGCCTGCCTTGATTCAGCCACCAAGTGTTCCTCCTATTCATGTGTACACCCCTACCCCCAACAGATCCCTTTTCACTGGTGCTTTATGACAGTCTGTAGTAACTTTGTAAGGGTAGGGAGTATGGGCATTTTACAGATGAGGGAAATGAGTGGGGAAATGACCTGGCCAAGGCCACAGGGCCCACATTATTAGAGTCAGCACTCTTCCTCCAGCCCCAAGCCTGAGGCTCTTTCTGTAGACCTAGTTTTGATTGATTTTTGTTGGTGTGGGGAATTTGTGGGTGGATAAACCTCTTTCCAAAAGGTCTAACTGGCAGCTCCTCTGTAATTTCTTGTTTTGGGCCACACAAAGGACAGGGTATGTGACTTATTCAGGGTTATATGTGACAGTGGCCAAGGTGGAGCCTGGGTCCTATTCTTGGTGGAGGCTGCCTCTCTAGTCGGGTCTTGGGCTATAGACACTAATGGCCACTTCTTGACAGTGCCATGTTCTGGTCAGTGCGGTTCAGTGACAGTTGGGTTTGGAGGCAGTGTCAAGGGAGCTCGAGATGGGAAGGACTGGTTTCTTTCTTTACAAATTATTTAAAAACACATTTGAGTTGCTTTGCTGGGCCACGCCTTTAGGTCCTTGTGATTTCAGGGACCACACGGGTGCGTTTCCAGGGGCAGAGAGCTGAAACCAGGCCTAAATAAGAATAATTGATCAAAAGTGCCGAGTGTTCCAAGTCGTGGCATCTTGTGAATCGAGTTTAGCCAGGCCGATTGAGGGGCTTGCATATCACAGAATGACAAAATCCATCTGCATATGGAGCTTCTGGTTTTCCATAGGCATTTTTTTCCTTTGGTTCCCACAAATGTGAATTAAGCTTAAATGATCCCCCCTATATAATGGAAATGAAAGGCAGGGAGGGCTGGGCTGGGCTTGGCAATCAAACTCCCTGGAGTTGTGACCCTGGGCAAGTCACTTCACTTCCCCTATCCCAGTAACCAGCTAACTTGCAGATAGGAAGGGGTCCTTGCTGGGTGTCACCTACATAAATGACATCTGTGGTCTGGCCTCCAAGACCCCGAGGTCTTGTCTGCTATGTCATGTTGTAACCTCTCAGACACTGAATACATAATGGCAAACAAAGTCTTCTGAATTAGGGGGAACCTTGGAAGGACCAATTTTTAAATTCCAGAAGAATCCTAATTGAGACAGTTAAGAACTTAGGTGCCATCTAGCTCAGGTGTGGCCCCCAGTCAGGAGAGCTCTTTCCCTCTCACATTTCTGGCTGCTAGGATGGCTCCAGGAGTGGGCCACTCACCAGACTGGGGAACGTCCCATCCTGTTATTCAGCATCTGTCCATAAGGCACCATAGATGGGGAGCCCCTGTTGTTGACTTCCTGGTTTTTCCTGCTGATCCTCTAGAGCCACACAGGACACACTGAGTTCAAGTTACTTGTTTGGATTAATTATTTATTAACGTTTGAACTATTGGGTCTTTCAGGTGGAACAAGCCAAAGTTTTAATCAAAGAAGGCGGTGTTCAGTTATTGCTCACGATAGTGGACACTCCCGGATTCGGTGATGCGGTGGACAATAGTAATTGGTAAGCATGCCCTTTGTCTCTGTGCCAGCTCATTCTTTTTTAGAAAGCCACTGTTTTCTATATTTCTTGTTCTTCCCCCCTCAGCTAATGAGTAGATACATTTCACTGTGTCCCACATCCCTTTTCTGTGGTGCTCAATGATGGTTTCTAGGAACTTGGTGAGAGGAGGAAATGTGACCCTTGTTATCCTGGCTACCACCCAGTCACCAGCCTCCAGGGAACTTCTCTTCCTTCTTCAAGGAGTTCATTGGCTCAGTCTTACTCTCCTACCTGCCTTGCTGCCTCCTTGACCTTTTCACATGACCTACTGTCCCATCTGCACTCCTCAGTTACTCACAGAAGTGGTCATCCTCTTGATCTCACCATCGCTCACAGCTTCTTCACTCCCCTGTTCATGAACTCTGAAATTCCTGTATCTGACTACCCCCAAACCCTGGCCTTCATCCATACCTGCTGTCCGTGCCCTCTCCACACCTCGCCCACTCCGTGCATCTCAAGTCTCACCTGCTCCTCTTTGAATCGTCCCTATTCTCCACTGCCTTTCCCACTCCTCCTGTTCTGCAGATTGAAGTCAGACAAAATGAAACTGCTGCCTGGATCCACTACCAGTTTGTTACATAACCTCAATTGAGCTTCACGGGTTGCATCCTGGCTCACTTGCCACGTCATTCAACCAGAACTTCTCTTTCCAAAGTTAACAGTGATTTCTCAGTTGCCAAATCCAATGACCTTTTCTCAGTCCTCATCCTTTGAACATCTCTGCAGTCTTGGACACAGTTGTTCACCCTCTTCTCTAGGTTTTTGGGACAGTGCCCCTCCCTGGTTTACTTTCTAGGTGTTTGACCACCCCCTGCTCAGTCTCCTTTGCAGGGTCTTTTTCTAGGTCAAGTGTGTTGCTGTGGGTCTCATAGGACTCTGTCTTGGGTGCTTTCTTATGTCCCCCACCAGCTCCCATGAATTCAGTTCTCTACTTAGCAGCCCTAGCGTCTCTGTTGACCCCTGATCTTGCATTTCTACCTCCCTATTGGACACCTCACACGGTATGTCCCATCTCGTCTTAAACTTGGCCTGTCCAAAACGGAGCTCATGACCTTTTTCCCCAGTTGAGACCCACTTCCAGTCTTCCTTATTACTGTGGAGGATACCACTACCTCCCAGTCACTCTAGCTGACAGCCTGGATGTCATCCTGGATTCCTCTCTTTCCCACTGCTCACACATGATCTGTTGCCAGCATCCTGCTTGTTCGCCCTTCCTAACCTCCCTTGTGTAGGGCCTCATCACTTCACACCTGCACTATTGTAACTGCCATAAGTTTCTCCCCACTTAAGCATATCCTCCACTTGGCTATCTTTGACCTTCCTAAAGCTCAATTCTGCCCTTCCCATTTCAGAATTAAATAGAAAATCCTGTTTTCTCCCTCCTACCCTTTTGGACTTCTTACACCTTGATCCACCAACACTGGCCTCCTGACTGTTCCCTCTCTCTGTTTTGGGACTTCTCTGACTGCCCCCAGGCCTGCTCTGACTGCTGACCTCTCCCTGGCTTCCTTTAAGTCCCATCTCAAATCCCGCCTTCTCCAGGAAGCCTTCCCTCTCTGTTCATGATCCCTATTTGTCCTGTACATATACAGCCCATCTGGCATAGTTGTTTGCTCTCTGTTTCCTCCATTAGATTACAAGCACCTTATCACCAGGACTTGACCCAGTGCCTGGCACATAGTAGGTGCTTAACAAATATCAATTAATGCTCCATTAAATATGGAATTCATTTTTGTGCCTTTATGTAAAAGCATTCCAGCTGACCTGCACTTGAAGAGGAATTGTGGTGTAGTGTCTGCTTACGTGCTTAAGGGGGAAATGACCATTTCAATAATTTGTATACTTCTTTTTATCTTGGACAAAAAGATGCACACACGCACACAGATGCACACTTGCATGCACACACATGCACATGTACACACAGAGTAGAAATAGAGCTCATTCTTATGGTTTTCTTTTTCTCTCTGTGTTCTTCAGTTGGCAGCCCGTTATCGACTACATTGATAGCAAATTTGAGGATTATCTGAACGCGGAGTCTCGGGTGAACAGACGGCAAATGCCAGACAACAGGGTGCAGTGTTGCTTGTACTTCATCGCCCCGTCAGGACATGGGTTAGTACCTTCATCCTTCTGTTTGTTTTGTTTGCTTTGTCTTTGTGGCTTTCTGAGGATGTTAGCTGGCCTGAAAGTCAGCTTTGTACAATAACCAGAAGTCATTATCTCTTGTAAGACTTGAACCAGGTATGCTTCCTATACAATGTAGCCATTTTCTCTTTTTGATACTGAATGAACAAGTGTTTTGTTTTGCTTCCTAAAATATTGTGGGGCTCATTCCTTTGGGCCTCAAATTAGGCAATAGGATTTTTAAAAAATTCTCAAACCAAAATTGGTACTCAGTAGAAGCAGGTCGAAGCGCTCTAAGGAGGCAGAGGGGTGGCACAGAATCTCTCTTTAAACTTTCTGATGCTCTGAGGCTGCAGCTTGCTTCTGTCGCCCTGTGAAGAAACACCAGATTTCATTGTTTAAATTGGGCATGACTTTCTGTCCCAGGAAGGGGGCAGAGAGAGTGAGAGCTCTACTCTTGACACATCTATTTTGTATTTATTGAGATTAATCTACATTTAACAGCGAAGCAGGATGGAGGTGCTTTTTCGCTCCACATGCCATTTTCCGTAACACTCACCAGGAGATGAAATTTCTCTAGTTAGTACTGTGTGATATCTCGTTTTCTGAAAATACCATGAAAAGTTAGAATTGCTATAAGCAGCAAGGATGGCAGATTTTCCTAAAATGCCTCAGTGGCGCCCCAGCACAGTTGATAGTCAATGACAATTCAAGAAATTAATTCTAATTTAATTAGAATTGTGAGTCTCTTGAATATTATTTGGATCAGACTAAGTGACTTTGGGTTCAGTGGAAGGAGGATGATAACCATCTAATTTTTCTACATTGTAGCAGGTTTAATGTGTGTTCTAACAATTTCTGTCAGTAGAGCTGAGGTTTCAGTCTAGCATGGGAGAGAATCAGCCCAGGAGTTGCGTGTCATTCACGTGTGCTGGGCTTTTGCTCCGTGACCTCATCTGCCACTTGTTGGCCAGGAACATGTAGTTGAGCATTTTGGGGAAGTTGGTCCTCCCGAGCTCAGAGATAAGTGTGACCAATTACAAATGCTCTTTTCCTCTGTCTCAGAATGGCAGCAGCAGTGATAATAGCAAGGTAGGGATAGGGAAGGCCTACTGTGTGCCAGACTCTGTGTTAAGCGCTTTACAGATACTCATAACCACCCTCCAGGGTAGATGTAATGGTCTCCATTTTACAGTTGAGAAAACTGAGGCAGATTGAGTGAAACATTTGCCCAGGGTGACCTGGCCAGGCCAAATTTGAACTTGGGTTCTCCTGACTCCAAGCCCTGAACTCTGTGTCCTGTGGCATCTTTGAATGACGACGACGATGATCAGGAGGTTTGCCCTCACCAAGCGCGCTAGCTAACGTGTGCCCTTCTGGGGTCTCACAAAGACCAGGGAATCACCAGCGAATTTGTTTCTGCTCCCATGGCCTGTTGTGAGAGCAGGGCAGTACGTGGTGGGTGTCACTTTGTGTCCCCACCATTCTGAGCAAATGGAGCAGGAGGAAGCGGCCGCGCAGTCACTGACAGTCTGTCTTGCAGCCTCAAGCCCCTGGACATCGAGTTTATGAAACGCTTGCATGACAAGGTGAACGTCATCCCCCTCATCGCCAAAGCGGATACGCTGACCCCTGAGGAGTGCCAGCAGTTCAAGAAGCAGGTATGTGATGGGTGTGGGAGTGAGGGGTTTGGCCTCTTAGGTTTGCTCAGGACTGGCCTTCAGTGTCCTCCTGAGCTTCCTCCCTTCCATCTCCAGGCCTTTCCTTATCCCCCTAATTCTAGTTCCCATTGTACATGGATGTGTGCACATTCCCTGGAGCTTGACCCAGCACCTGGCACACATAGTAGGTGCACAATAAAGCTACCCTGGCTCCTGGCTGTCTTCATTTGCCCCCTGTGATTTTAGGGTTCATCTCCAGCTGCTTTCCGGTACAGTAATGCTTCTTTCCCCCCCAAAAGTAATGTTTGACTTTCTATTAGAAGGTCCCAGAGCCTTTCGTGCTGGTCTCCTTGGCACACTCTTACATAGCAGTTGTGTCTTTCCTTGCTTAGTGTTTCTTTTAATTCCTTTCCAAAGGCAATTCCAGACCCCCAACACTCCCCATCTCCACCCCACCCTTCCACGGCATTCAGAACTGAGGACAAGATGAGCCTTCACTGTTGGTGCTGAGTCAGGCTAGCTTTTCTGGCAGCTTGTGTTTGAAGTCCCTGGTTACCTGGAAGATTTATGCTCATCAAGGCTTCCTCTTAAATGCTTTATCATTCTCCAGATTTTTATAAATGTGTTATGTGGAGTTTTCCTTTGCTAATTATCTAGGATATAGCCCCTAGTGGGATAGACTCTCAATAAGATGTGCTGGAAGGGAGCTGAAATAGCCCAGGTCTACCTTCCCATTTTACTGATGAAGAAACCAAGGTCCAAACAAGTACCTATTCACTTGCTTGTGGCAAAGCCTTTACATGTTGGATGTGCATCATTTTGTTATAAATCACATTATTAGCCCATTTTAGAATAATTGCCTCTTAGTTTAGTGATGGGCAATTGAGGTAGCATCAGTCTTCATTTGCCCAGCCTGCCCCTATGTTGTGGATACCCTTTATCTGTCGAGGGGTCTGTGGTTGAGTCATTTCAGTTGTCTGACTCTTTGTGACCCCATTTGGGATTGTTTAGCAAAGACAGTGGAGTGGTTTGCCATGTCCTTCTCCAGCTCATTTTACAGATGAGGAAACTGAGGAAGGCAGGATTTTGTGATTTGCCCAGGGTCACACAGCTAGCAAGTGGACAAGGCCAGATTTTCTGACTTTTGGCCCAGTGCTCTGTTTACGGTGCCATCTCGCTGTCCAGTTTTCCCATAATCGACACTTACAAATGCATTGTTGGCTTCATCTAATGTCTTAATCTGTTTTATTATTTCTATTTGTTTTAGATAATGAAAGAAATTCAGGAGCATAAAATTAAAATATATGAATTTCCAGAAACAGATGATGAAGAAGAAAATAAGCTTGTTAAAAAGATAAAGGTGAGACATTCCTAGCCTAGATAGTGAAATATTAGGACCCTTAGAAAAAAAAAATCATCCACTGTTTTTTTCTGTCGGCAGATTAGGATTTCTTTAGACCAGGTTGCTCAGAAATTTTTGAGGAGGGGTGGCTTACGTTCCTCTGCACACACAGGTTAAAGAAACAAATAACTTTGGGGTTAAAATGTTGTTCTTACGTTCTGTGACAGGGTTTGGAGGGGGTTGTTTTGGTTGGTTTTTCTTAAAGCCTGGAAGGAATCACAGGGCTAGTCTGAAGGTTGGCCCTGAAATGTGACAGGCAGAGGAGGTGCCTGTAGTTAGGACGCTTCTGTGCTTTTACTGTCTTAAACAAGTTTGATCTTAAAAGCTTCGAGGTCCTGTTGGGTTTTTGCATTCCTGCCTTTTCTGGGGATGTTTGAGAACCTTGGGTTAGCATTCTCCTTGCTAGGTGGCTAGAACGTACATGGTGGCTTCACGTTCGTATCCTCATTTCAGTGTTTGAGCATCAGCACATGGTCGAGTGCTAGCTGTGGGTCCCTTCTGCACTGAGCACTTTTTGGGGAGCGCTAGCGGGGGGGGCAATAAGCAAGTAAGGAGGATCCGAGCTATGTCCTGAGGCTGCAGGGTCCCTCTGACCTGTCCCTCAAAGCCACCAGTTTAGAAAAACTGTCCTCATCAGTCAGGGTGGGCCTGAACTTTGAGCCAAGTAGGCACTGTCTGTCGGCATTGACTGAGCTTCTGAGCCAGGCCTTAGGAAGCAAGTGGGCAGTGGGTAAACCCCAAAGGTAATAAATGAGCCAGCAGTGCTTTTCCATGAAAGCTGCCGCATTTGAGAGGTTTCAGTTTTAGTTAAGGGCCTTCCTCCACCTCAGTGGGGTTTAATTTCATCACTTTATTATGCTTTAGTTTACTGAATTGCTGGTTGAAGAAAGAATTGTGTAAATAAACTGGTCATGGTAGAATGGCCACCGTCAGCCTTATTTTTGACTCAGTGCTGTTCAGACCAGATGTCTTTAGAGTAGACTTCTTCTCCAATGATGGCATTGTTTTAGGTGGCTGCCCCCACCCACCTGGGTCCTAGGGGCTGGCGACACTAGAATGGTGCCTTAAGCGTACTGTCTGTGGTGCAGGCCCTCATTAGAGTGGGGTGCTGCTTGTCCACGTTGTATTTTAGGTACCCGTCAGAGCCATTGCCTTCCCATGGAAGAATGTCATTTTTATATTTCTGAGGGCAACAACCATATTTGGAAGCCTGTTTTGTCTTCCAGGACCGTTTACCTCTTGCTGTGGTTGGTAGTAACACGATCATTGAAGTTAATGGCAAGAGGGTTCGAGGAAGGCAGTACCCTTGGGGCGTTGCGGAAGGTAAGTTCTGCGTCCCTAGTCATGAATTATGCTGAGTTTGTTTGCATGAGTCAAGATTTCCTCTCATGTGTCCTGGGCATTCCGAACTGTCAGAAAGTCATGCTTTTGTTTTCTGTGCTTTCCACCCTGCCCCAAACTTGGCTATTTTTAGGTCACTGAAGTGATAAGTTACTTATTTGTAGTAAGAGGGAAAATGTCCTCTCTGCATGTGTAAACCTCATTTGCCTTTACCTGCCAGTTTCTGAGCCCTGCAGCAGCCCCACTGCACAGCATGGCTGTCACCCATTTCTCCAGTTCTAGCTCTGTCATGGAGATGGGAATGGAGCAGACAGACTCCTGTAGAGGATTGTAGCCCTTTACCCTCTAAACCAGAGGAGTTAGGCTCTCCATTTCGCTTACACTTCTTTCCTAGCACATGGGCACCATTTCTAGGTTAATAGTGGTCCGTGTCACTTGGGTACAACCTGGAGTTGTATCTTTCACTGATCAAAATTACAAATTCTTTACATCTTTTCATCTTCCTGCATGGGTAAGGCCCTTTATCATTTTGAGACCTTTTCCTGTTCCCTATCTTAGGTGCCCATACATACCCCTGTCCCATTCTTAGTACAGAAGCAGTCCACCTTATTTTCAGGCAATGTGTCCTGGCTGAGGTGTAATATAATTTAAAAAAAATCATCCCCTGTGCAAGTAATTTTTTTTTTGGTAGGGGAAGTGTAATATGCTAACATTTCTTCTCCTTATCTTTTGGGTTACTTGTTTTGATTCTCTTGAGATGGTGATGTTCAGTAATTTGTGTTCTAGGAAAGTAGCTCCGCTTGGAGCCTGGAAGGGCTGGCCTTATCTGAGACTTCTTAGCTTTGTGACCGCAACTCAGGATGATACCTGTTGTACTTCCAGGATTTCTGAGAGGTTCAGTTGAGAGGGGGCCAAGTTGAAGCTGTTAGTATTCAATCGTACCCATCTCTGCATGACCCCATTTGGAATTCACTTGGCAAAGCTCCTGGATTGGTTTTCTTTTCTAGCTCATTTTACAGATGAGGAAACTGAGGCAAAAAAAGGGTTAAGTGACTTGTGCAGGCGTCACACAGCTAGGAAATGTGTGGGGCTGGATTTGAATTCAGGAAGATGGGTTTTCCTGATTCTAAAGCCCAGTGCTCTGTATACTGTGGTATCACATAGCTGCCCTGACCTTGAGAGGGAGAGAGAGAGAGAGAGAGAGAGAGTGTGTGTGTGTGTGTGCGTGTGTGCGCGTGTGTGTCTGTGTGCGTGCATGTGCGCACGTGTGTCTGTGTGCGTGCGTGTGTCTGTGTCTGTGTGTGTGTGTGCGCGCGTTATGTCAGTGATGGGGCACTTTACCCTGATTAAAAGCCCTGCCTCGTGTCACCTATGAACCAGCTGGATCCTTTTCTTTTTCTTTTCCCATTCCTGGTCATGATGGCCCCTCTACTTTCTTGCCCTCTCTGGAAGTTCTCCTCAGGCCCCTCATGACCCTCCACAGCTTGGGATCATCTCAGCATATCTCTTAGTACCTAATATGGATTGTCCAGTCTCTCCTTTGGTTCCCATTGAAGGCGCGGTCACTGCTCTCCTCAGTTGTTCGTTTTCCTAATTCTTAGCCCTGGAATCCCTCTTCTTGTATCTAAGAAAGGGTCTCCAGAGTCTCATGTGGATCCTGGAGCACTTGGTGACACAATAGGCCTCACTGTTCCTCCCCACTTTCTGATCTCAGTCTAACTGTTACTGTTGATTTTGGCCTTAAAAACGCTGTTGTCGTCCTTAGTCAGCAGATGCCTTGGCTGCCCATGACTCAGTCTCCCAGATATTAAAGGCTGTTTATTATACTTGTGGGTTGCTTGGACATAATCTCCATTGAAGAGAGCCTCAAGCTATATTTTGGTGCAGCATTTGGATGCTTTTTAAACCTCACATGTGTATCATTTCCAGTTCAGAACATGTGGTAGACCCTTGAGGCATCATCAGTAATGGTGAAACCCTTAGGTAGTGGTGGAAAGGTTGTTGTATGCTTTGCATCCCTTTTCTTTTCACAGTCTTGAGGTGGGTAGGGATTAGTTCCATTTCCCAGATGCAGGCTCAGAGGCTTAATTTAGTGACCTGTGGTTACACAGGCCAGTTAATGCAAAGGTGAATTGCTGCTCCCTTATCTCACCTGCCTCTACAAGGTCAGTTGTCACAGGTAGATGAGCCCCAGTCCAGTGCTTCACTGTCTTGAACAGTCTCAAGGCTCCAGCTGCCTGCTGCACAGTTCCACCTGAGTGCCTCGAGGATGCAGACTGCCGTCTGCCAACCACTTAACTTTTCAGACTTAATGTCATTTGCCTGCACGCTCTCTATGTTTCAGATCAACTGAACTACCGACTGCTCTGTAGAACTGAACCGTGTAAAATACCAGCCAGAAATGCCCATCTTATTTTGCCTCTTTAAGTTGGAATCAGGCAGCCTCTCAGGGGAATTGATTTTTTGAGCCCCAGACACGATGGGAAGTCATGGTCAAGCAGTTAGATGTAGTGAACCAGGAGTGTGATATGGTAGCCAGGGATGGCAAAGGGTAGTTGGCCTGCCTTCCGCCCTTGGTTGGGAAGGCCATCCAGAGGAGGGAAAACCATGGTAAAGAAGGACCTGGGGGGTCATGCCTTGTGAGGACAGGAGGACCCAGGCCGTATAGGCAGAGGGAGAGTGGATTTGAACGACTCCAGCTTGTTCTACTAAAGAAGTCAGTTGAGGCTTGCTGTCAGAAAGAACTTCCTACCCATTTGATTGAATGAAAGTAGAATTGATTGTTTGAGGAGTGGTGGTGTTCCCCACACTGGAGGTCGGATGTGTTGAGGGTGGGGTGGGGTCACTGGGATGTGGCTACCCCAGATTCCTCTGGGGTCCCTGCTCGTTCTGAGATCATCTCCTGCTGTGATTTAGAATCATGTCTCATCATGTTTCCTTCCCAAGTCTCGTTGCCACTTAGGTTCTTTATTGGCCAGTGCATCCATATCAGCATCCAAATGAGGCCGTTCTTTGAGAACGTCGTTAGAAAAGCACCAGCTCATCTATTGACTTCTCTTGTCTCTTCTTTCTCTTTCTCAGGAGGATCTAGGACAGCCAGAGTTTATGTCACATTCTTCTCTTTTCCCTCTGGTGAAGTGACCCTGCTTGGGTTCTTCCATACTTTTCCATTCTAATTTACAAATGCACTTCACCTCTAAGTTAACATTGCTTTTGGCATTATGTCTTTCTCCTTTGAAAGCTGATGCAGTATGCATCTAGTTCCTGGGGCATTTGACTGTTAGGCATCTATTCAGCTTTCTAATAAATGGAAAGGGTATCTTTTGTCCATTTCTGATTTTTCTGACTTGGCAGTTGCCAGAGGTTCTGCGTGAAGTTCATTTCATTTTTAAAACATTTATTTGGTGTTAAAATCCATCACTTTCTAGCTTCCCTCTTTACAAAAGTGTTTAATGAGTCCAAGTGTGATATTCTGGTAAGAAATGATCACTAGTTTATTGTCTATAAACACCAGTATTCTGCACAATTTCATCATCTCCCCTGGTGTCATCTGGTGACTTGGAAGCTGCTGAGCCCCCAGGATATGTGAGCTGTTTGGAGGATTTCCTTAAGCTTTTTCCATCCCTATTCCCTTCCTCATGGCTAGTCTTCACTTCATGGTTCATTGGACATGGCATAAGGTAAGATGACTGAGCCTCTGCCCACTCCTCTCTCAGCATCTTCATGGAGAGCTTGTGAGCTGGTGCCCTTTGCCTTTGGGCTTCATTGTGTGTGGGGCCTGCACAGGTTTGGTTGACTTCCTTGTGTCTTGTTTCATCTTATTGGTCATGAGATAACGGTTGTCATATGTGATGATTCTTACTCTTTGCAGATGTGGGACTAGAAAGGGAGGGCCCAGAGCTCAAGGCCTCTCTGAGGGGAAAAGGAAGGACCTATGGGACCTAGGGTTTACAGCCAGCCTCCATGTCACAGTGGGGTGTCCATGAGAGGCCACTCTTGTGGTGACATCAGGAGGTTCATGGGTCACAGGCTTGGGGGGGCCACGCTCTTCAGGACAAGGACTGTGTTGGGAGAGAAGGAGGAAATAGAAAGATGGTCACAGAGAGAGAGACGAGTATGCATTTCCTCCCTCTTAATGATGTGGGGAGGCCAAAGACCCTGAGCTCAGCTTCTGTTGACTCTGGTGTCCCTGTCTGTGAAATGAATGTCAAATGAGATAACAAGGTGCTATAGAAATGTAGTATTCCAGAGTTTGTTGGTTTCTGCTTTTTGTGGTGGAGGGAAAAGAGTAGATCAGGGCTGGGCTTCCTCCCACCTGACAAAAGGAAGAGAGTTAAAAAAGGACATTTATTTAAAAAGAAAATCAGACAGAAGGAAGGTGGGAAAAAAATCACCAATAGGAGGACAGCTTTGAAAGCCACATGTTTGATATGTTATATATTTGATGAGAGAAGCAAACTGGCCAGACTAGCCACTGTACTAGCAATGGTTGCATGTACAGTTCCCTTTCTCTCTTCTGTACATTCAGAAAAGCTCAAGGTAATATCACAACTCAAGAAAATAGAGCTAGGCCACCTATGTCGCAAGAGGGTAACAACGGTCTCTATCAGCCAATAGACTCCGTGAGATATTGAGAGGGCTCCAGGCAGGCCCTCCTGATGTCCTGTGGAGTGACATCCTGTTGAGCAGTCGTAGAGGAGGGGGCCTAGTTTCCCATCCCAGTTCAGTGTGTATTTGCCTTCTGACTACTGGCCTCAGTTCCCTCAGTTTTAAAAGGGGGGCGAGTATCAGATGAGATGACCTCTGACATTGAAGATCAGTTTTGTGGTCTCTTTTGTGGGGTCTGATGTTAGGAAGGGGCCACATCCTTGGGATTATAGACCCATTGAAGGTTACTTCTTCCCCCTTTAATTTGCAGGAAGGAATTACTACTAACAGTTCACATCTAGTGGCAAACCCTCTCTAGAGCCATGCCCCAGCCTGAGCTTAACTGTTGTGGCCTGCTGTCTTTGCATATTAGTTGGGATCGTCATCCACTTGCATTTCCTACGGCCATCTAAAATTTTCTTTCCATCATTGTCAATAAAATTATCATTTTATTTCATGCGCTCGGCTTCGTATTTTTTCCAGCACCTTTTCATTCCATAGGAAGTATAAAGCTTATTTAATTTGTAACAAGGAGTGTTGGATCTTCTTCTGCTTTTCTTCCAACTCTAAACGTACTGTTGTTCTCTTTTATGAGAGAATGAAACCATACTAAATGACAAACAAAATGTAGCCTGATATATGGTTAGGGGAGATGTCTGCTTTCATTGGAATATAAGATGATTTTGCCCAAGAGTAGGGGTTACTTATGTGGTAGAGTTGGGGGTGGAATGGAGACCTGACAATTTCAAGCATCTCCCAAAGTAACAAAGCCATATCTCGGGTGCCAGTAGGAGAATGCATCATCCTTAGCCATATTCTTGCTAACATTATTTCTGTTCAAGTATGGCCTGGTATAGTGTTAGATAAAACTACATTTTCCAAGAACAACTGGCAGTTGGTCACATGAGGTTTTATTACGGATATTGATTGTTTATGATGTGTTTGCACATTATGACGCAGAAGCCATGTTTAGGGTGCTCTTAGGTGGCCCTGGCATTGATTAAACCAAAGTATCTTGGGTGTACATCTTCAAAAGCTGTGCCCGTAACATATAAATGGCCAATATTGTGGAAAATTCCATTCAGTTTCCAAGGTGAAAAATATATTCAGTCATTCAGTTCTTTGTCAACCTAGAAAATGTATAAAGAGCAGTGTCAGGTTTAACTTCCCTTTGACATTTTTGACTTAAGGTATGAGCAGGGAAAGCCAGAAGATGTTGGCTTCCTCATAGCTTGTCTGTCATCAAGGAGCAAAGCCAGGGATGTTACTTCCTTCCACTTGAACAGTGCTGTCAAGGTGGGAGGTCCTTACTTTAAAAAAAGCTCCTCTTAGCCACCACTGGGATATTGGCAGTTATTATTGGGAAAGCTTAGTATTCCTCAGTGAATTTACTTGGTTTATTCTGTGTTTTTCCTGCAGTTGAAAATGGTGATCATTGTGATTTCACAATTCTAAGAAACATGTTGATAAGGTAAGTGTGAACAGTAAACATGGAATTTAAACGGATTTTTATTTAAAAGCTGGAAAGTCCTAAGGGGCTGACTTCTCCAAGTATCAATTGTATTAAAAATGGGATGGTGTTCATGGTGTGCTGTACTGTTAACTAGTATATATTAATTGTACAGAAATGTTGTGATCTCTGCCTCAAATGACTCAGTTTATTTATGACAAAAGAGGTGTCCCAGTCAAAGAGTAAGTGGATGATGTGAGCATTGAATGACAGCCAGTCTTGTTGCTGGGTGAAGTAGAAAGCTTGAAATCTGTGACTTTCTTGATCTGAGAGCTCCTTCCATGGGCTTAATGGAGCCCCTTAAGTCATTAGTCTTTGTGCAGAATTTTGGTGAGGAGCTCTTTAATCCTAGGAAAACAGCCATAAAAAATGGTGGAAAGCTCATTAGCTTCATGTGGAGAAAGAGAACCTGGGGTCCTGTGCTCCCTCAAATCCTATGTCCCCTTTCCTACCTCTATGTCCTCCTTGGGCCTCTTTGCTCATCCTTAAAATGAGAGGACTAGACCATACAGATATGTCTGTTTGAACTGATAATTCAGTGACCTGCCAGAGATAGTGCTTCACAATCTGTTCCATGAGTTCTCTGCCCCTTAGATGTTCTCCTTCCACCAAGTTGTTCATTACATTGATGGTCTCTCTGGTTACCAAGGACATAAGAGAAGCACATACTACACAGCCATGTGGAGATCTTCCTAGAGCATCATGGAGCACATGTCCTGGGCAGAGAATGGTTTTGTCCTCCTCCAGATGTTCCTCCTTGTGGCTGAAATTGTGCCCATTTCATCAAGGGCCAGAATACTATAGGACTTGTGCAGTTTTTAAGATTCCTTGACCATTTTGAGGGTATCAGGTCAACAATAAATGGAGTGTGCTTATTATTTGTACCAACAGCTCAGTAGAGGGATGCCCATGGAGTTGGGCCATTGGGGCAGCTCTTGAATGTTCAGAGAAACAGGGACTTCAGAACTGAACGGCAGAAAGAGCACTGGTTGATGAAGAAACGTCATAACCCTTTCAGTGTTCCCAGGCTGAGAGTCTGGACCCAGGTTTGGAATCTTGCCAGGGAAATGGCATGCTCAGGAGAGCACTGGAGAGATGTTTGGTTGAGGTTGGAGCAAAGCATTTGATGACTTGTTCTTGTGAAGAGGTTGGATGTGGTTTAGTACGTTTAGATTGATTCAGAACTGTCTGAATGGTGGACTCCTGAGAATGAAGAGTCATTAAAAGGTCAGAAGCCTTGCTCCATTGGTGTACCCCAAGAAACTAACTGATAGAAATAAAAGTACAACTGACTTCCATGTCATTATAAATGACCAAAAACATCCCAGCAACAACTGGGCTGAAGCTACTAGTTCAGGAATGTGATCCATAAAGACTTTGTCAAGATGAGATGGCAGACTGAATCTGGGAAAATGAAATTTAATAGAAATACATTAAAGGCTTAAACTTGGTAAACTTGGGGATTTTTAAAACCCAGATTGGAGGAGGCATGACCAGATGGCATTTTATCAGAAAATTATCTGAGGGCTTTAGTGAACTGAAAGCTGAGGATTGGAGAAATGTTCAGTGCTCTGTGCCCTGCTCAGACCTCACCAAGGGTAAGACACTCAGTTCTGGGCACCATATTTTCAGAATGATCAGTTGGAGAGCCAGAGAATAATGAGGGAGGCTGAAGGTCACACCGTCCTAAGATTGGATGAAGAAACTGGTGATGTTTATCCTCGAATAGAGAGCAGCTAGGGGACATGACAGCTGTGTGCAAGTATTTGAAAAGATGTCAGATGGAGAAGGAAATGGCGAACCACTCCAGCACCTTGCCAAGGAAACCCCCTAAATGGAGTCCCAAAGAATCGGACACGATTGAATGATAACAAGAACACAGGGAAGAGAGGCTTAGTTAGATTTGTTGTAGTTAGCCCCAGAAGGAACCAGAGGCAGTGGAAGTGGCAGAGAGGCATACTTAACATGGATGTAAATAGGTAGTGATCCCTGAAAGGACTGTTTGGGGAGAGCTCTGGGCAAAAGCTCAGATTACTTGTTGCATAGATTACAGAGAGTATTCGTGTTGATGTGTCTTTTGGACTTGATGGAGTCAGAGATCTCTTCCATCCCATCCGTGGAAGGACAGTCCTAGTGACTATTTTATCTCAGTTCAGTAGAGTAGGTTGGCCTAGTGTTGAGAGAAGGGGAATCATCTCTAAAGTTTTGTAACTTTAGAGTTAGAGATTTATGAACTCATTAATTTGGGTGCAGATCACAGTTCACCCATCACCTTTTTCTGTTTAACTCTGCCCTGTCTTTCTAGAAGACTTCCCCCTAAGGGCTCCCCCATGGTGACCGGGCACCCTCCTCACATGGACTGGGTGCCATCATCATTGAGGCTTTTCTTCACCTGTCCTGTCTCACCATAGGGCCTGCCCAAAGTCTTTTCCAAATGACAGTGATATCCTTTAACCTATTTTTCTTACATAATTCTTTGGCCAGATTTGCCAGACTGCTCACCAGCACTGTACTTCTTGACCTTGTCCATTGGTTGATTCGGCTTTTATTGTCTTGATTCCAGGATTTACGTATCTTTAGCCCTTCTACACTAGAGTTCTGGAGGCATTTGTTTGCCCTGTGTGTCTCCATAGGCCCAGCTCTTTCAGTAGGCTAATCAGAGTTCTGTAGCTCTGTGTGGTCACCATAATGACATAAGGACGGGGGGGATCTGGGGAACTTCCCCATCTTCAGGGAATCCTTTTCCCATTGAGACTCCACCAAGATGATGATAAACCCCTTTGCCAGCCTTGCAGTTGACTCTCATAGGCTTCATCTGATGGCATCAGCCAACACGGTCCAACCGCACTCAACATCAAGTATGATGCCCTAAGGGGTTTGCCTTCCGACAACCAATTCGATCTCATATTCTCTCTATTTTCCTTTAATTAGATTATAAAGATGGTTGCCTGCTGTTCTGTTCTCAGACTTCAAGGATGCTCTTAATGTATGCGTGCAGATTATTTGCATAAATATTTTAGATGGGAGAAAGTAGGCACATTAAAGATGGCAGATGTTGGTATTCTCAGTTGCCTTTTTTAAGTTGGGTGATTTCCCCCACACTGTGATCCTGTGAGGTGGTGTGGCCTTTACTCCCTTTGTAACATATAACAGTGACATTCACTTTGGAGGCATGCCATCTGGCAAAGGCGCTGAAAAGTCAGTTAGCCAACAGTGCTTGCCTACTTCATCGACTGAGGACACCCGCATGATCCTGTTGCTTTGTGCGTGTCTGGACATATAATGTTGTCAGCTCCGGGGTCTCATCGGCTTGGGGGCAGTTGGCTAGCCTTGCCCTGGAGGTGCCAGGGTCACTGGGAGCCGTGGAAATAGGGCTTTCATGGGTGTTAGCCCAGTGAGGCTGGGGCAGAGACTGAGGCTTGAACTTGATGCCAGTGTGTGCAAGAGAACTCAGAGGCTAGGCTGATTAGCTTTGGGACTCAGTGGGCCCCACATTTCACTGACCTGGACAGTGCTATATTAGAGCGTTTCTTTCTGGGTCCTGGTTAGACTTCGGGATCTTCCTTTGCCCAGTTGGCTTTCGGAGGGCAGAAAATACTTAATGTGGAGACTAGTTTGCACTTTTTTGATGGTACTCAGTGATAGCCATCTAGCATTACTTTACCGTGACCCTTTGTTTTAATCATTCAGTAAGCTAGCACTTGTTAAGCATCTGCTCTGTGCTACAAAGAGAAGTCAAAGACAGTCGCTGCTGTCAAGGATCCCTCTCAGTCTCATGTGGGCAAGAAGGCAGGCACCAAGAAGGAGGACTGGGAGAGGCTTCCTGCACAAAGGTGGTGCAGATGAGGAAGGAGAGTGAGGCTGGCTGGGCAGAGGAAGTGGAGTACCTTGGGTGAGGCGAGGCCCTGGTAGGGGGAGGGTGGTGCTGCAGTGATCCTGGAGAAAGACATCTTTCAAGTTACTGAGACTGATCAGCAAGCTTGGGTGCTTATGGGATGGAACCCCATGGACGAGGCTCTGATTGGGGCCCAAGGAAGCTGAAGGGGGCCTGGGGGCCGCGGCTCCTAATGGCAGGTTTGCAGTCCGTTTTTATAAATATTATCTCATTTTATCCTCACAGTAATCCTGAAAGATGGTAGGGGCTATTCCCATTTTACAGATGAGGAAACTAAGGCCCAGAAGGGTTTTAAGGGTGGGAGTGTGTCCAAGTCTTAATGACTTCCCCTCAAGGGGAGGCGATGTTATATCGCTTCTCCTATAATTTTTGTTGTGTTAAAGGGAGATTGAAAATGACTATTTGTTTTCTCCTTTAGAAAAGGTAAACATCCACCTTGTAGGAACATGTGGAATTACTCATTAGAATCAGCAAACACTTGTGCGATACTTTATTCTGTCATATTGGAATTCTTTTCTTTACCATAGTGGTAGAGATTTTCTTTCTAATGGGCACTGGGGGCTTACCACTGTGGTAATAGAGTAAGTAGAATGTGTGGGAGCTGGAGACAGAAAGCCTTGAGTTCAATTTGACTTCAAGCGCTTACAGGCTATGTGATCCTGGGTGAGTCACTTAATGGTTCTCTGCCTTAGTTTCCTCATCTGTGGGGCGCAAATGGGGCAACATCTGAAAAGTGCTTTGCAAACCATAAAGCTCTTGTTGTCATCATTGATGCTGTCTTAGTCATGTGATCTGAAGTTGGGGGGAGGTTTCCCAGACTTCTCTGCTGTGGATTGGACACAATGCCCTCTGAGGGCCCTTCCAATTTTGATTTTCATCCCATAATTCTAATTCTTTGGCAGTTGGTAATGCCCATATGAATCTAAGTTACTGAACACCCTCTGTCAGAACACACAGCTGCTTGGGCCACTCCCAATTGGAAGCTGCCTGTAACCCTAACACCCCTTCTGGGGAGTTTTATTGAATTGGGACCACCACGATTTCCTGAGCTTTATCTGGTGGGCAGGGCTTAGTTTGGGGAAGTAAGTACTAGTTGTCAATCTGGGAATGGTGCTTCATCCCTTAAAGAGGAGGGTGGCCTGGGAAGTTTTGTTCTGCTGTGTTTGGTGAAAGCAGGAACGGATGTTCACTGTTGTCTTTGTCGTGACAGAACCCACATGCAGGACCTGAAGGACGTGACGAACAACGTGCACTATGAGAATTACAGGAGCCGCAAGCTGGCGGCCGTGACATACAACGGTGTGGACAACAACAAGAACAAGGGACAGCTGACCAAGTGAGTGGGCTGGCGGGAGGGAGGCTGGATGCGCTAGCGCCTCCACACACAGCCACGCTGGCCGCCTTCAATGAAAATGATTGTGGTGTCTTTGGCAAACCGCAGCACAGACCGTTCCTCCTCACATTATTGCAGTTGTAAAGCTTTCTCTTCGCTCTCCATTGTCCTTAGGCATCTGTTGTCATGCAGTTTGTAAAGCCCCTCCCTGGCCCTCATTTCAGCAGCAGCTCTTGACCTATTCAGTTCTGGTTGGATAAGTTAATTCAGAGCAGTTGTTAGACTTCATGTAGTCCTGGTTCTTTTACAGTTGACAGTGTCCTTTTAAGGGAAATGACTTGGTCAAAGCCACAAAGGGGTAGGAATTCAGACTTGAGTCCTCTGGTTTCAGCCCCGCTCCCTGTGGCTTTGTTCTGATGTGGCCTTGCAGCCTACATAGCACCTCAGGATCCATGGGGAACCTGGCCTTTTCCTTTTTATTTGTCAGCTTCTGCATGTCTGAAGAACTCTCCACTGTAGAGAGAGGGTCAGCGTCAAGCTTGCCTTGCTTTTTTCTGTATGAACTCGATGCCAGTTATGGTGGGACAGCAGGGTAGTCCCCAAGCATGTGTGACAGGGTGTCACAATCCATGCCCAGTCTCCACACTTTCTGTTGCTGCTTGCTTTTCTTCCCTACCTAGCATCCTACAGATAGACAGGTCTATATTCTGTCATCTCCCAGCACTCTGCCCTCACACCTTTTCCATTCTTGTTCTGGGACTGGAGATGAAGGCTGCTAGTGGTGTCTTTGTAATGATGCCAGCCACCATTTGGGAGAGAAGCCCAGTGAACTTTATAAGTGTTGTGAGGAAATGTTACCTAAGATTCTTTTTATGTGAAATTGAAGTTTTCTTTCCTCAGAGCCATCCCTCTAGTCTCCCCTGAATGTGAAGTGAGCTGCCCCCCTCTCTCTGGCACACCCCACATTCAGTCAGGATCTTGCTTTGGGTTTGGTTCAGATGGGCCTTTTTTTTACTTCCCCACAGCGTACCCTTGTTTCCAGGTGGAATTATCCTGTTTTTCTGCTGGCTCCATCCTACTGTTGAGCTGGAGCTACTCAGATAGGATCAAAACACTGAAGGGGGGACGGTTTCCTGCTGATTTCTGTTGTTTTTTATTCAAATTTAAATTTATTTTATATTATACAGTATGATAAAATAAATGTAAATTTCTTTAAAGTTTTCTTTTTCCTCTTCCCTAGCACTTTGCCTTGAGCACAGTGGGTATTTCATAGTTCCTCTTCCTACTGCAATCCCAGGAATCTTTCCGCTTTGAACCCGAGTTCCCTCTTTGAGCTGCCACTTGGGGACTCCGCAAGGTTTTTTGTTTTTTTTTTTTATGATTGACTCTGAAAAGATGATATGCACATGAAAAAAAGGGGCTTGCTATGCAGAACTCTGATGGGCCATTGGATGTAGCACCAGACCATCAGGTGTGAAGACCCTTCCTCAGTCTTAATTTCACTCGAACCTTTCGTCTACATTGCTGGGAATTTAAAACATTTAAAGTAGCAGAACAGCCATGCATCATTAAAACAACTTGTATTTTTGATTTTTGTTCAGATTAAATGAACTGAAGTTATGCATTTGGTATGAGTTTATTGAACACTTGCATGGTCACCTCCCTGAGGTCGGAGACCCAGTCCTGTGTATGACCCCAAGAAGTCATTTCTAAGCTGTCAGATGAGGAAACCATGCAGTGACCCGAGATCCTCTCATCTTTTAGGAGTCTTGATTTCTGTGACTTGATCACAGAACTTGATCCATCCTCACTGTTCCTAAATAGAACTAATGCTTAATTAGCAAAAATATCGACACTGGCCTTACTGACTGTTGGTGGCACCTGTAAGAACCCATCATAAAAGCATTCTTTTCAGAAGTTGTGGGATTTTTGTTTGTTATTTTATACTGCTGCGTTTGCTTTTTAAGCGCATAAAATCGGATGTCCGCATCACTAATTCAGCTTCTCTGTCCAGTATCTCTGATGATCTTTACTTAGCCCATCCGTAGGCTTTCTCGAGCTCTCTGCAGCCCTGGATGAATCAGCAGTGAACATTTTCTCCTTCAGTTTCATCCTGGCCTGTCTGACCTCACTTCCTTTGTCTCTCCTGGTCCCTTTCCCTCAGTTTCTGTCTTTCGTTGACCTCCTTTGCTCCCATGGGCTGAACTACGATCTCCCGTGCAGATGACCTATCTTCTGTCTTCCCCTGGACATTCCGCAGTCACCCCAACCCTTTCCCCTAAAGGCTTCCCTTGTCCTTGCACCCCCGTTTCTTTCCAGGCTGCTTCACTCCCCTGCAGCTCTTCACTTGCCTTCCCCTGCCTCTAAAGGAATGATCACAGGATTATAGCTTTAGAGGGGGAGGGATGGTGGTGGTGGGTGCCCAGCCCTGTCTTGTTTTACAGATGAGAGAACTGACTGTCAAAGGGTGCTCCCGAACCCAGATCTGCTGACTCAAGTGACATCTGCTAGGCTTGGTACTAGGGAGGCAGAGACAGGACTGACACACGCAGCCCTCCCTCAGGGAGCTGCTGTTCTCCTGGGGGACGCAGCATAGAGACAGGGCATCTGTGGACACCCAGAGTGGCCTTTGGCCTTGTTTGAGCTGAGTTTTGATGACAGAGGGAGGCAGGGACTAGACGAGGGAAAGCATTCCAGGCGAGAGGCCTTGACTTCCAAAGTGTGGAGGTGGGGGTGACATGGCGTGTTTATCGTGTAGTATAGTCTGTTGGATCAACCTGGAGAAGGCCCCCACATCTTAATTCTCCCTAAGTCCCTTTCTTCTCCTTTGGCCCACCACCACTGACTTCCTTCCGGGCTCTTCCATTCTTCCACACACCTGCCAAATGTATATGGCGATAGAGTAACAGAAATAGGGAATATTTCTACAGCATGCAGTCTGTTCCAAGTGTGCTACAACTCCTAGCTCATTTGGTCCTCACAGCACCCTTAGGAGGCAGCTGCTTCTGTGACTGAGGCAGACAGAGATGAAATGACTTGCCCAGTGTCACCCTGCTAGGAAGTATTTGAGGCTGGATTTGAGCTCAGGCCTTCCTGCCTTCAAGCTTCACTGTGAGATCTTAGCTGAGACTTGTGGGAGCATTGGGACTGGCCAGAGTTCATGAGAATGCCCTCCAGGAGGGTGGGTCAGGGTAGCTAGGGTGGGGAGCCCCATAGGGGAAGCTACCTACTGTGTGCTAGGCAGACACTGTACTTAAGTACTTTTTATCCTCATAGCAGTCCTGGGAGTTAGGTGCTGCTACTCTCCCCATTTGAAATGAGGGAATTGAGGCAAATGGAGGTCAAGTGACTTGCCTAGGGTCACACAGCCATTCAGTGCCTGAAGATGAATTTCTTGGTGCCTCTACAAGATTGTCCACATGTCCCTGCCCTCAGCCTTCACCCCCTTTTATATCAAGCTGTGTGGAGCGTTTCTCTCCTGATTGTTTTATATCACTGAAGTAAAGCTGGGTTCCTGTGCAGAGCAAAACATTTGATATGTAGTAGTGCAGTGGTTTTTCTGGACGTTTTATTAAATGGGCATTGATGCACCAGAAGAAAGGTCCAAAGTGATAGTGGAATTGAAAACTCACTTTTTTTCCCCTTGACCTTCAGGCCAGAACACACGCACTCCCCAGTTCGCAAACATGGGTTGTATATGGTGCAGGGAGCCCCAGTGGTGAGCCTTAGGCATTCGTACAGATTCCCGAAAACCCTGCAGGTGCTTTCCTGCTTTGCTAAGACGTTGTTCTTGAATGTCTGCGTGTCAGATCAAAGGCAAATAAACTTTCAAAGTGGTCTCACTTATGAGAATTATTTTTGAATTATTTTCAAATATTCATGTGGAATAGGTACAACACTTGGCATACTTTCTTAGAACCTTTTCATAGCCAATCTATTCAATACTGTCATGTTGTGATCATTTGTTCGATGAAGTCAAGAAATTTCCTCATGAAGAGATTTGTGGTTTTGATTACAGAACCTTAATCTGTAGGTATATGGAGCTTGAGTTTACCTTAACATTATTGCTTTCAGTATCTGTGGTTTACTTCGAGCATGTAAGTCTCCGTATTTTTTGTTCTTTTAGATTTGACACAATTGAAGGCATCTAAGTGGTCATTTAAATTTTTCCAGACTTAAGCAAGTTTAGTCCCTAAGAATTTTTAATGTTTTAAGTTATAGAAATGAACTTGGAACTGAAAGAATTGTCAGTTTTTATAATAGCATCATAAAAAATGCAATCCCTTTCACTTTTCACTATGGCAACTAAGAATTTTAAATATAAGAAAAGGGACGAACTGCGGGATTGACCAGCCTTCTGGAGCCCGTGACATCTGTTCTAGGGGGTGGCTAGACTGGGCTGGACTGGAGCTTGTCACAGTTTAGTGATGACACAGTGTTGGAGTTTTACAAGCCTCCCCTCTCCGTCAGTGCACACTCACCCTTGTTGTCTCTCTCTCCTTCTCACCTCCCCTCAGTTAGTTCAGGTTATTTTCAACAACTATATTTAAGAGGAATGCAGTTCATTTGTTGAAGAGTTCCAAATTGCAAAGATTTTCCAAAAAAGCACATTGGCTTAGGATCTCATTTGGTCCTCAGATGTCAAGTAACAAATTTACATGGAACAGAGATTTACTCACTATAGTCTTTTTAGATATAAACCCTAAAAAATAAACCCTGTTTTCGTGAGGGCCGCCCAGCACCCCCACTGCAAACAATGATTTTTATGAACACATTGTTACACATAGGGCAACATTTCTACTTTTTTCTGGAAGATTTTCTCAGAATTTCAGTTTCTTGAACTTAACTGCCTTTACCGCCCTTTTCAGGTGGACCTCAGTTTTGCCAGCCAGCCACACACATGTGTATGTCTTCCTCTTCACATGTGAATTTTAGGAGCACAAAGCAGGCCAGACTGGCACTTACATGATTAAATCTAAGTCTGCTACTGGACTTGGGGCAGACTTGATTTTGAAGTGGTCATTTTTATGTTCTCTTAGCCTCCCAGGAGTCCACCCAATGTCTAATTCTTTCCCTCCTTTCCTTTTTTCTTGTTGGGTCCTTCCAGTTGTCTTTTGGTGAGGAGGCAGAGCCATCTGTCCCCTTCCATTCCCACCTTCATAGCCCTTAGCAGCGTGAATGCTGAGCTCCCAAAGTGGAAGCCTAAGGGGAAGGTAGCCACACACCTTGGGTGTTTTGTTCTTCCATGTTGAAAATGAACTTTGAGAGATGTGTTTGTGTATTCCCTTTTGGCCCTTATGTGTTTGGGTCACCCAGGAGCCTTTGGGAGGAGACATGAAAATGAGAGAGACAGCGATAGGAAGGGGGGCAGTGAGGAAGAAGGAAAATAGTCAGGATGTACTGAAGTTGTCAGGATGCTGCGAGGGCCTGGCCTGGTTCTGAGCTTTGGTTTTCAGCGTGTCAGGAGAAACTTCTCTGATGTAGCCAGAAGCATACAGCCCTGGGGAGTATCATCATCTGAGAATCATAAATAGGAGTCACAATTTTAATATTTAAATGAGTGAATACATGTTAAATTTCAGTGCTCTCCCCTCTTTCCCTCCCCACAAAGAAAAGAAAAACCATAGCACTTGTGAAATCTTTCCAGCTTTTTCTCTAATGGCGTCCTCTCAAATGACCTTTGGAACATTCTCATCTCTCCTGGTATGGTTTGCTTGTCCTGCCTTCTACAGAAAGACCACCTTTATGTTTCCACAGGTCATCCCTTGAAACTCTGGTGGGGACACCAATCCACTGATAAGCTGTCATGCCTTGATATTGTTAGGGCAATTTGAAGAAGATTGCCTTAAGTAGTAAACTTGCTTTCACAAGCCAGAGGGAGATTGAGCCCCACCACCTTTGTTTTGGGCCTTGTGTGATGGAGATGGCATCTTCCTACAGTTAATGAGCTACCCTCTGGTTTTGTTGTGCTGGCAGGAGCCCCCTAGCCCAAATGGAGGAGGAGAGAAGGGAGCACGTAGCTAAGATGAAGAAAATGGAGATGGAGATGGAGCAGGTGTTTGAGATGAAAGTCAAGGAGAAGGTGCAGAAGCTGAAAGACTCAGAAGCTGAGGTATTCTCCCTAAAGTACCGCCATCTCATTTGGGGAAGTGACCAGCAGCCCAGAGCTTATAAGGGTTTATAGGCTTAATTTTGAATTACTAATTTTTACCTCTTCCAATAAACTTTGTACCAAAGCCAACAGTTTTGAGTTTCTTTCTACTCCTGCCCTGTCAGATGACAAAGCCCAAAGGTTCTTAAGTTCATTGGACCAGAGACCACCCCCAGTCTGGTAGAAATTGCCATCCAGCTTATTTAAAGAGGCAAAAGGTTTTTTCCCAGTGGTCAAGGTCATTGATGACCAAACTTGCCATAGCTCATTTTAGCATCAGAGCATGGCAGTGTATGATGAGGCTGGCACTGAGCCATGAGATCAGCCAGACTAGGGGCCTTGGAGGGAACTCTAGCCTCCTTCGTGGCACACTTGGCAGTGTCTGAGGCCAGGTACATTCTTATACAGGGAATGCCTTGGAAACAGGTACCCCGAGCCCCCTTTTCAAGTCAGTGCTGTAGTCCCTGGGTGGCACAGCAGGCCTGCACACATTGCTGTTGAGCCGTTCTCTAAGGGGCTCATAAGGAGCCTTTAGGGCTCACCTACAATCTGAACCAGTGCTCAGCGTTGGCCTGGGCGCACTGGGCACCACCTCCCTTGTGACAGATGGGTCTGACTCCTTTCTGGAAGACATTGTAGAGATAGTAATGACCCCCATTTGTGATTATGGGGGGGTGGGGCCAAGGACTCCCCTAAAGTCCTAGGTTCTTGATGCATTGCCACAGTTTCACTTGTTGCCTCTTCTGATTATTTCAATTTGGGGCTTTTTCTTTTGTAATTTAGCTCCAGCGGCGTCATGAGCAAATGAAAAAGAACTTAGAGGCGCAGCACAAGGAGTTAGAGGAAAAGCGGCGTCAGTTTGAGGATGACAAGGCCAGCTGGGAAGCGCAGCAGCGCATCTTGGAGCAGCAGAACTCTTCCAGGTAGCTCAGCATGGTGGCTTCTTTCTTTAGAGGAGCTTTGTGAGGCCGAGGGGCATTTGCAGCTGGAGTACAAGCCCCTGGTGTTAGAGCTTGGCAGTCCGGAATGGGCTGATAAGCCTGGGCTGGAGTGGGGAAGCCCACGAGAGGCAGTACTTTCCTCCAGCAGCAAAACAGAGAGTGGGGATGTCATTCTAGCTCCTGTACCTTCATTCAGGACCTGCAGACGTCTCTGTCTTAGATCACAGGGGATAGGCCAGGAGGTAGGCTGCAGAGTCCTGCCTCTGCCTTTAAAAGTGACCCTTCTCTTGGTCCTCAGTTTCTTTCTCTGTGAAATGAGAGTATTTAACTTAAGGAACTCTTAAGACTCCTCCTTGCTTTAAGTCTGTGATCCCATGGATGCAGTAGTGCAAAATAAAGCAGAGTCTGATGAGAAAAGGTCATTTCTGGGATGGAGGCACTGGGTCAGCATTTGAATTGAGCTTTCAGTACTGGGTGGGAGCCTGTATGGACCAGAAGGAGGAATCTGGTATAGTGGAATCATGGAAAGGACAGACAGAGAAGGAGGGAGGGCTGCAAGTCAGATCATATAGCGAGCAGAACAAGAGAGCACCAAAGCCTCTTCACCTCTGGGAACCTCAGTGTCTTCATCTTTCAGTGGAGCCCCTAGAACCGGGGTGGCACAGTGTTACAGGTCAGAAGACCAGCAGCTGGGAATCCTGGGCAGGCCCTTGTCTCCCAAATTGTTGGTTCCTGTTTCCACTGGGGATGTTCGTGCTGCTCACCATGCTTGGTAACCTCGGAAGCACCAGAAACATGGGGTGGGGGATGTGCAGCAGCACCCCTAGTCCATAAAGGTGGGAGGCTTGAGCTGGGGTCTTGGCTGAGAATACGGTCAGCTAGTGTACGTACCTCCCCAACTTGGTGCTTCTTGAAGGGGCCAGTGTTGATGAGAATGGACACTTTTTGGGTGGTTGAGCCCCACCTGAACGTAGGACACACACTGTCGCCTTCAGTTGATCAGTGCTGATCTTGGACCATCTCTTTTTCCTTTTCTAGAACTTTGGAAAAGAACAAGAAGAAAGGAAAGATCTTTTAAGCCCATTAGTGACCACCAGTTATGTATTAGTTGCCAATATGCCAGCCTGGACGTCAGTGTTTGTTGGATCCGTTTGACCAATTTTGCACCATTTCTATCCATAATGATGGATTTAACAGCATGACAAAGTTTTTTTTTTTTTTTTTCCGGTTGATGGAGATTAAGATGCCTTGAATTGCATAGCGGTGTCATGTACTTGGAAGGGAACATCTCTAAGTACTTTCCAATTTTTTTTTTTTAAACAGATGTCTTCACTTTAATGCAAGAGAACATTTTACTGTTGTACAATCATGTTCTGGTGGTTTGATTGTTTACAGGATATTCCAAAATAAAAGGACTCTGGAAGGTTTGTGTGGAGGAGAAATCGCCATGCTCTGATACAAAACTATGCTTGTCTCTCCCTCCCTCTCTTTCCTCTCTCTCTCCCTCTCTCTGTCTTTCAGAATTCTCTGCAGATGAGAACATGACCTAGTCTAACACAGCTGACCCTCTTTTTTTTTGACACTTCCATTGTTAAAAATACACATGGAAAAAACTTATAAGCTTCCAGTGCACCTAAAGCTTTTTATAACAGCCCTTTCCTGTTTTGGATTCTTTAAATATAAGCTCTTCTCAATTTAGTGACTTCTTTAGCCAGAAGACTCTCATTACTGCTTCATTTTTGTAATAACATTTAAATTTAGATATTTTCCGTATATTGGCCCTGCTAAAATAGAATATAGCGTCTTTCATATGGTAGGAACCAGTGAGTAAAACTTTCCTTTAACTCCCTTTTTACACTTTATGGTAAGTAGCCGGAAAAATGCATTAATAGGTCATTTCTAGACAAAAATGTGGAGTTAACTACCAACTTGTTTCTACCTGTGTGCAGTCTCTTCTTTATTTTACTAGAAATGGGAATCATGGCCTCTTGAAGAGAAAAAAAGTCACCGTTCTGCATTTAGCTGTATTCATATATTGCATTTCTGTATTTTTTGTTTGTATTGTAAAAAGTCACATAATAAACAATATTGTGATGTAACCGTTTGGTTTGGAGTATTTTGCGACCAGTAGTCATGGGGCATTAATCATGTGGGGCGGAGGCCTGCAAGGAGAGGATTACTGGTTGATGGCCATTGCTTACCCGTGCTGTGTACTTTTGGCCCATTTTCAGGTAGCTCTTTACCATTGACTTATCTGTATTGCTTACTTTGAAAAAAATTGCCAATTCAGATTCAATATAGTCAAGTATTCCTAGAGCATAGATTTTAGTTATCTTGTAAAAAGTAAAATGTTACTAATTTCTATTTATATTTTCTTCCTGTGCTATTTTTCATATAATAAAATGTCATCTAGTTTTTATCTCTTGCGTATATTGGGGAGATTATTTTTGGTAAGTTTATTTTAATGCCCCCTTCTTTTGTTGGCATTCTTTATTCAAGGGATGTTACCAAAATGAGGAATTCAGGGTACGTGACCGTTTTGGCTCGTCTTCCAAGAGGAGACTGCCATTCCTTAGACTTGGGGCAGGACCACCCAGTCACTGCAGGCAAAATGTTGGAGAAAATAGATTTTCAGTTAAGATCCATCTTCCTTTTAGAAAATGAATTTACTTTTACGTGCATTTTAAGCAGCAGGATCTCCCTTACCTTACTTTTGAGCACAGAGCTCAGGAGCACATTTTGAGCAAAACAATTCACTTGGCTATATAATATGTTAAAGGTTAAAAATAGCAGCCTTGACACTATCACTCCAAAGTAGGTAATGCAGGCAAGTATTAACTGTGTTTAATAAATGATTTAGAGTGTGCTTTATTTAGGGTAGTACTGCTGAGCAGTGTCAAAGCCAGAAAGCTAACTCAGGTCCCAGTGTGCTGCCTAAAGCCACACTACCTTGATAGCAGCAGACTTTTCTATCCACTTGATAGCATAGTTAAAGTGAAAATGGCTTGGAAAAATGCCTTGTGCCACTGCTCACCTGCACACCAAGACATTCCATTTGCCAAGTTGGTTTTACAGCGACTTGTCTCGTGTAAAATTGCAGACATATCTAGCCCAGCAGAATATCTGAAGGGTCTCAAAAGAATTTACTGTTTTGGACTTTAGGAACTTTACTGGCCAAGGTGAAGTTAGGCATGCGCTGTGTGTAAGGCCCCGTGCTGGGTACTTACTGGTGGCACAAGGTAGATGGGATTACCCCCTCCTCTCCAGGTGAGATGACGTCCTACTGGAGGAGGCAACACAGTACATGACAAATAAGGGCCTCAGGACAAGGTTACCTGACTTTCTTACCTTGTATGAAGGGCTTTGGAGGCTGCACAGGAGGTACCGATTTTGTCTTTTTGATCCACAAGGTAAAAGAAGCTCTAAGTAGTAGAATAGGGGTTGTGTGGTTGGGCCTGTACTTTAGAATATTGTTTTCCACTGTGAAAGGGAGAGGTGCCTGTTCTCTGCCTGTTGGAAGGGCTGGTTTTCTTCTGATCTAAAGTACCCCCTCCCAATTTCCCCAGTTACAAGTGTGTGCTTTCTGTGAACCTTTCTCAGTGCCATGCCAGCTTTTGAGAGCTTTTGTCTTGGTATCCACAATGCTTGGCATGTGTTAGGTTCTTAACAAGGGCTTGTAGGTTAAGCCAAATAGGTTTAAGAAGCTGTTGTCCAGGGGAAAGGCAATAAGGGTCTGAACTGGTTGAGAAAAGGGGTTGATGTAGAGATGGAAATGACATGATTTGGAAACTGTTCAACTGGAGGGTTTAAGTGAGAATGGAAGTGGGTGATGGGGAGAATGGCTTGCCTTGGACAGAAATAGGGAAGGATTTAGAGGAACACAAAAGATCTCAGGTAACGTTGAGTTGGAGATGTGCTGGAATGTCTGGTTTGAAGTGTCCGTTGGGCAGCTTGGGAGGTGGATGGAGACTGAGATTGGATATTTATATTGGAGAGAGTAGGTGGAGGAAGACTGAAGAAGGGGCAGAAACTCTTAAAGAAATGCAGAGGTTTGGTTAATTAGTGAAAGAGAAGCATTGCTACTAACTTAGCTTCAGGGTAGAAGTGCAGACACTTTGCCTGTCCTTTGTTGGGGTGCCTATTGACTTCTTCACTTGTTCTCTTGAAAATCTGTAGCTTCTTTCATGGCTCAACTCAGGGTCTGCCTCCTAGACTTGGTCCTCTCATGCCCTTTCCCATCTTCAGTTTTTGTGCTTCCTAAAAACCTTCTCTTACTTTATTGACTGCATCCCCTAGCAGAGAGGGCAGAAGCTGGTGTTGTGGCCAAGGTCTTAGATGAGTGTGTCTTGCTTGTAGTAGGGGCTTAGTAGTTATTTAATGGAGTAAAATCATCACTTTGACAGCCTGTGATTTATAACCTGATGTTTCCTTAAGGCTGTCACTCAACCCACTGAAAAGTCTGGGTGTGCAAGAACCTCTTATTTCACCTTTGACACCGACTAGATTCCCCGAGTGGTGTTAGTTCAGGGTAAGAGCATGCATGCTAGATGTTTTCTCTACTTATTGCATTTCCAGTATTCCCTTGTACTGCAAAAGTACGATCAGAAGAAGCATAGTGATGACCTTGAGTTCCCCAGGCAGGGAGCCCCATTTCTTGGCAGAATTAAATTTTGGAAACTTCCTGGGAGCTGATTAAAAGACAGTCCCACACAGGCTCTTTAAGAAGGGCCTCCAGTAAGGGCTTTGGGGATTAAAAGATGATCCTCCTTTCTGTATGGCTGAGACTATTCTTACCCAGGCTCCTTTCTTTCCTTGTCATCAGGGATTTCCAGAGTCTTCATCCTGGGCATGCAGGGTTCCACGAGGCCTCCGCTTTGGCAGTCAGATGTCGAGTTCCCTGGCAAGGTACCTTAGTTCTTTCATGTAGGAAATGAGCACATTAGATGTAACGTCCTTGCCACCCACCAGACCTGGGCTTCTGTGAAAAGAAACATTGATCACCTGTGTGCGAGGCCTGGGGTGGCATGGGCGGGGATGTGTGTGTGTGTGTGTGTGTGTGTGTGCAGAAAACAATGTGGGGAGTATTATTCTGAAGAACCAAACAATCCAACCCCCACACCAGTAGGCTATGCTACCCGTGTTCGGGGGGTGTGCTCCCTCTTGAGGTCATCAGACAGAGGTTGATGGAGTGCTTGGGTAGGTTGTAGTGAGGATTCCTTTGGTTTGTGGTTTGAACCAGAGCAGTGGAGGCCCCTTCTGACACTAGGCTGGAAGTGCTTTTGGAGAACCGATTCACTTACAGGTCGACTCCGCTTTGCTGTAAAGCACAGCTAGGGCCTGCTTCTGTGGACTGAACAAGTGTCTCCATGGGCCTCTTTTATGAAAGGAGCTCTGTTAAAGAATGTATGAGTCCTTGTATCTGTGGTGGTCCCCTGTGCAATAAAGAATAACTGGGCTGGGAAGGAAGGCTGCACTACAGGGGAGAGCGTGCAAGGATCTGATGGTAATAGCATTTGAACGTTTGCCTGTGTTTTCACTCATCAGCACTAAAAGGTGATTTTAAGGGTCACAGTTCTGGAGCCGCTGGTGAACCTTCTTCGTGTTCCTCTGGGCAGACTATGCAGCCGTGTGCGGCTGACTTGTGTGGCTGACTCGTCCGACTCTTGCAGTTCCTCGGGCAGGGCTGATTGGATTCATCCAAGGTGACCTTTCCAGATGAGTGAGCCTGAAGGCCTCTTCCAGCTCTCCATCTGGGATGTGAAACGTGGTTGCTGCTCCAGTGCAGAATCAGTTCCCATGATGTTTGACTAAATCCAAGCTGTGTCTATTCCTAGCTGAAAAAGGGTCCTGGCTATGTTTCCTCCGTGCTCAAAGCCTACAAAACATGGAGAAGAATGAAAACTCCTTTTGCTTCCCATGGGGTGCCAAGCTCAGGCCAGGGCTGAAAGAGGGCCCAGTGAAAGGAGACCTTGTTCCGAGCTCCACTCTGTGAGAGAAGCCCCATGCCCCACTGCAGACACAGGGACTTCTGTCCCTGCACATTGGGTGCTGCTGTTTGAGGATGCCAGCTTGTGTTTTAGCATTCACCCGTCAGCCTAAATAGACAGTGCCACCTTTGGTGTGAGCATGGTCAGGAGACCATGTTGGGGAAAGGGAGTGGAGGGTGCCTGAGTCTAGTTCCTATGGCTTAGCCAACAGCAAGGTCAAAGAAGTGAGATTTCCGAGACTGGATATCCTCCTGCCAGGTGGCTTTGACTCTTTGAGTCCTACGCTTTTCAGACAGCAGGCTGAAAGCCAGCACCTCTCTACAGGACCCCTGACAGTGGTCACCAGGTCACTAAGGGCCTTAGTCTGCTGTCCTGGGCCAAGACCGGACTGTGCCTCAAGTTTGGGTTCCTTTCTGAGCACAGGACACGGATATGCTGGCCTACATCCATCAGCTTCCTCATCCATGGAATTGAGACAACATAGTCTCCTTCCTTCCCTCCCTCCCTGGCCTGGCCCTCCAAAGGGATGTGAAAATGGGGCTGCTGGGACGGGGTAGGGGTGGGGAGGATGCCCCCCTTCAGTTCCCATGTGTGGGCATTCCCCTTCCCCTGCTGCTTCCTAGGGTGTGTGGGTCCTCAGGGCCTCACTTCCTTCATTGAGGGTTGTCTGTTTCTTTGGGAAGGTGTCCTACTGCCCCTGCTCAATTTACCCACGAAATCACCCCTTGTGATTCGTGAGAGCTGGCCCTGGGATGAGGTTCACCCACACCTCACGGGGTCATCACACCACCATGGACCAGGCAGAGCTCACCATTATAAACACCAGGAAATACTCAGCTTGCGACTCCTTCGAGGTTATGCACCAAACAGGTCTTGAGGTGAGTTGACTCCAAATGCTTCGGTCTGTTCACTTCTCTTCAGCTAAGGGGACCTTAGATGTCCCTCTGACTGCCTTTCCCCTGAGACTGGAGAGGGGAGGGATCAACCTGAAACCCAGCCCTGGTCTGTTGGCTCCAGAAGGCTCGGTCCGGGTGGGAGCCCAGCTCTGCCTGGGCTCCCTCCCCACCTGGATGCTGTCTGGTGGGGACTGGCCAGGAACCAAGGAGCTCAGGGAAAGAGACAGTGAAAGGAAACAAGGCAGACCTAGGATGAGGGGAGACCCATGATTTGCTCCTCTGTCCTCTCCCAAGGGAATGGCGCAGCAGCTCTGGTGCTTTCCAGGTCTTAGTGCTCTGGCATGCTCCTGACCAGAGCTGCTCTGAAGCACTTTACCAAAATGACCTTTATGGAGACTCCTCACAGCCTTGTTGGGAGGAAAATGCTATTATCCCCATTCTGCAGTTGAGAAAGACTGAGGCTGGGTTAGGTAGTGAGTTGCCCAGCAACAGGGGGCAGCTAGGTGGTGCAGTGGATAGGGCACCAGTGCAGGAATCAGGAGGTCCTGAGTTCAAATCTCACCTCAGACACTTGACACTTACTACCTGTGTGACCTTGGATGAGTCACAACCCCAATTGCCTCATCCTGGGTCATCTCCAGTCATCCTGATGAATATCTGGTCACTGGATTCAGATGACTGGAGGAGAAGTGAGGCTGGTGACCTGCACAGCCCTCCCTCACTCAAAACAGTCAAGTGCAAGTCATGTCATCGTTTCTCTGATGGCCTGGTCTTTCGCAGCGATGGATGAACACACACACATGTCCAGCAACACAGCTGAGGCTGCACTTTGGGAGGACCTTGGAGAACATCTGCATCAATGTTCTGAACGTGGATCTCACAGCCTCAGCACATGGCTCTCCAGTTACGACTGGCACCCTTCTGGTGGGGCCAGGGGAACCTGCCCTCTCCACAGGTAGTCCCTAGCACTTAGCAGAGGACTTTGCAGAGGAGGACTTAATAAAAGATTATTTTGTCCACTCATGCAGTTGTTTTTCCCCTCAGATCAGCCCTGACTTTATTTCTCCTTTGTGCCCCCTGGGGTCAAGGAGAACAGAGTTCTTGTGCGAGCCCCTGTATGCGTGAAGACAGCACACCCCCACTAGTCTTTCCTTCCCCAGGCTAACCATGTCCAGATCCTGAGGCAGGTTCTCAGCGTTCGCCACTTCCCATGGCAGGGGTCCAGCCAATCTGATTTCTCTCTCTTCCCTTTCTCAGGGAGGTCAGGGGGTGTCTGTCCAACTTGCCTCGGAGCCCTGCTCAGATGGGTTTCAAAGGTGCCCACCTGGGATGGGAACTGCACTCCTTGGGGTTCACATCCCTAGGAAAAGGTGGAGATGGGGACGGGGAAGAGACGAGGAAGATGAAAGGCAAGGGAAGGAAGAAGAGCCTGGTCCCAGAGAGCAGGCCGCCAAAGTCCCAGGTGCCCCCTGTCCTGGGGGTGAGCAGCAGCCCCACCTGGTGGGCTGTTGTAGGAAGGCCAGGATATTGAGTGGAGAGGAGACGTCAGAAGGTGGCAGCATTTCCCACACCATGGGGCCAGCAGCTCAGTCTTGCTGTGCTCACCTTCGAGCTCATTTCTGGGATTTTCAGATTTTCCCATGGGGGGTGTATCCCACCCTTCCCATCCAGAGATGGGAGCAGGGAGGGTCCCTCTCAGGGGCCACCTTGTCCAGTCTACATTAGAAAAAAGCATCCCTCTAGGCCCAACACTCGGTACCCCAGCCTGGGCTTGAAGATCCCTGGGGAAGGAGAGTCTGCAGCACCTGGGGACTCCTCTCATTGTCGGGGAGTCTGCAGCTTCCCGCAGCCCCTACTATTAGCTCAGCTCTCTGCTTGCCCTGGGTAATTCCTCTTCAGAGACTGAACACAGCTCCTATGTCCTCTCCAGGCTCAGCACCCCTGGTTCCTTTCCTCTCTCCTTGCATGCCCCCTAGAACAGAAGTAGTCGCAGACCAGCCTGGTAAAGTGGGGTCTGGAGGCCTCTGTCCAGCTGAGCTCAGGGCCTGGGCTGGAAACCCAAGCCCTGCCTCCAGGGTAGGAGGCGCTCTGCCCCAATCCCAGTCCCCAGCACATTTCCCTTTCTTTTTCTTCCCTTTCCTCATCACTCATAAGAACCTACTTATATCCTTCCTTCCATCTCCAAGGACTCATGGAAATTTACTTCCCCAGAAGATACCGCCTCCATCCCCCACGGGTGCAAAGTAGGAGAAGGGGCCATTGTCCTTGTCCTTATTCTCCGGGCCCCTGCCAGCCCCTCCCTTGTCTGCAGCCTCTATGGCCTCCAAGCTCCTCTTCCTTCTTCCAGCCCCAGGTCATTCTCCTCCCTTCCTCAGTAGTTTGGACCCTAAGATCTGCCTTACACTGAGAGACTTGACACGGTTCTCCTGAGCAGCTTCCTCGGTCACCAACCACGCAACAACCGCTGTCCATCGGAAGCTTAGGACCCTTAGGATCACAGGCTCTTATCCCTCACTGTCTCCCTTTTTCTAAATCTACTCTCCATCCTCTCCACCACCTACATCCCTCCTTCCCCGCCCTGCCAGGTCACCCCTGCTTTGACTTTGCCTCCTTCCTTGCCCAATCTTGACTGTAAAACTACCCTCCAACTTTGAATCCCTGGCTTTCTGGGTCCTCTCATCACCTGCTCCACCAAGCCCAAGCCCAGGGCTGGCCCCACCATCGGCTCTCTGCTCCTCCTTCAGTCCCACTGAGTGTCTCTGGAGGAAGCCCTGCAGCTGTGCTGACTAGGTCTACTCCAAATAATGCTGGCAATCCGAGCTGGACCCTCACTGCTGCACAATATGCTTGTTCTTTCCTGCTTGAGCACCTCCCCTCCCAATGGTGACTTCCAAACCTTCTCCACTTCCCAAGCCTTTCATTGCCTCATCCTTTCAGCAGAAGACCTTGCCTCCTGCTTGAATCCATTTGTAATGAGCTACCTACCCTTTGTCCCCATTCTCCCCTCAAAACCTCGCTCTATGTCCCCATTCTCTCTATTGTTCTGAAGAAGAGGTGGCTTCTCCTTCCCAAGGCCAACCCCTTAATCTTTGTCTTGGATCCCAGCCTGTCTTCTATAAGACAGTTAGTCATTCTCTCCTCTCTCCTCCTTTCATCCTCACTCTCCCTCTTAAGTTCTGGTTCTTCTCTGATTCCTAAAGACACACACACACCTCTTTCATGCTTAGGAAAAAGTTTGATGTGACCCTGCCATATCCCCCTAAGTTGTTCGAATGCAAAATGTACGCTTGCCAAAAAGACTATTTTATGGAGAACTTGCATGGGGGCAGGCGATCACATGGTGGCCAGAAGAAACGATACAAGGACACTCTCAATGTCTCTCTCAAGAACTTCAGATTTGATTGTGCAACACGGGAGACACTGGCACAGGACTGCTCAGCATGGCATGCCCACATCAGAAAGGGTGCTGTGCTCTTTGAGCAAAGCAAAATTGACATAGCACAAACTAAATGCAGGATGTGCAGATTTGGGATATTCACACGGACTATCTGTGCCCAACCTGCAGTAGAGCCTCCAAGCTCGCGTTGGTCTGATCAGCCACAGTTGGACCCACAATGGTGATGTCACTGTGGTCCTCTTTGAAGGCGAAGGATAACAACCAACCAACCTGCCATGGTCCTAGAGCTCTTTTCCTTTTCATAGTCAGAGTCCTAGGTCCTGGCATTACTTCCTCACCTTACCTCTGACCGTTCAAATTTGTGCTCTCTTCAAGGATGCCAACCAGTCTCTTAGTTGCTAAATTCAATGTCCTTTTCTCCTCATCTTTCTTGGTCAGCTAGATGGCCCCATGGATAGCGTGCCAGGGCTGGAGTCAGGATACGTGAGTTCAAGTCTGGCCTCAGACTAGTTCTGTGACCCTGAGAAAATCATTTCCCTCCTGTTTGCCTCAGTTTCCTCATCTGTAAAATGGGGGTAGCCCCTCTGTCCCAGGGTGGTGGTGAAGATCAAAGGAAATCATTGTAAGCCCCTTAGCATAGTGCCTGACACACAGTAGGTGTGAGATGAACGGGAGTCGTTATTAATTCTCGTTCCCAATGCCCTTGGCCCTCTGTTCTGGTTCTTCTCCTCTTTTGGGGCTCTCCTCAGAGAGTCTTCTCTGCTGGACTTCCGTGAAGGGTCTGCTCTGCGGCTCCGTCCTGGAGCGTCTTCACTTCTCTCTCCTCGGCCCCCATGGACTCAGATCTCCTCTCAGCACAGAGGACTCCAAGTCTACCCGCCAGGCCTCATCACTCTCCCCTGAGCTCTGTTCTCCCAGCATCACCTCTGCTGCTTGTCCACGACAGAACTCAATCCCCCCTTCCCCCTCCACTCATCTTCATTTCTGCATGATGCCCACCAACCTCCTCACTCTCTCAGGTCCCAGACTTGGAGTGACTTGCGATCCTTGGCACCTCTGTGCCCACATTCATTCAGCTGGAATAGCTCCCCTCCTACTTCCACAACATTTCCCACATTCTTCCACTTCTCTCTGCTTGTACAATTTCCTTGCTCAGGCCTCGTCGGCTTCACTGGGACAATAGCCTCCTGTCCCCAATCCATCAGTGCCAAAGCAATCTTTCTAAAGGACAGTGACAGCTGGCTGTTGCTGATTACCTCTAAACTACAACACAGACCCTGCATCTTGTCATTTAAAGAGATCACCATTGGCCTTGGGTGATGATTCCAAACTCTCCCTTCTAGCCAAAGGGCTTCAGGGCTGTAGGCCCCCTCTGACCCGCAGTCTCCCCTCTGGGCAGACCTTTGTGCAGTGCCCTTCAGGTCTGGCATACTCTCACTTTCCATTGTGATCTGGGGCCTCTGGGGCTTTGGACCCTCTCCCTCCAACAACAATCTTGCCTTTATTGAGATCTGTGTATGCAGAGTTCTCCTAGGGTGGGGCAAGGCAGGGCAGGACAGGACAGTGTGGTGGGTAGAAAGCTGGCCTCAAACCTTTTAGACCGTTGCTCCAGAGCCAGCGTACTGGTGAGGGGAGCCTGGGCAAGGCCATGTCATCTCTCAGGAACTGAGAAGCTCTTGAGGGCAGGGCCTGATTGGCATGGGCCAAGGCAGCTCCTCCTCCCGAGCTCTCAAAATTCCCAGTACCTTGCAGGACATTTGGCATCTAGTAGGTGCTTAATAAATGCTGATTGTGGACTGCGTTGATCCCATCTATTGGCCACCCAGTAATGGACTCCGTTTAGAGGCCCAGGTGAGGAGGGAATGCTGTGAAGAGAAGGCACCGGCTTGCTTTGGTTCTCCAGGTATGAGAGGGGAACTTCTCAGCAGCCTTTCTCTGCCAGGGACCTTGGGTTAACTCACCCTGCTCTGACCTCCATCCAGAGCCACCCCAGCTCGTTATCCTTTCCCTACTGAGACGAGACCCTCAAGCTCCTCTTTTCTGGCTCTCCTCTTCCCAAGGTTTGGGCTGTGGACCACATGGCCCCAAACCTGGAGAGGCTTTGGATGGAGGACAGAGGTCAAGCTCAGAGGGTCAGGCTGGGCCACAAGCGCAACCACCTAGTTCTAGAGGGAGCACAGGCCCCTTCCCTGCCTTTGGGTGGCTGACTCAAATACATAGCAAAGAATCTTGGCTCTGCAGGCAGTGAACCTGGGTTAAATCCCACCGTGGTGGCCATGTCCAAGGCCTTTACCTTCTCCAGGCCTCAGTTTCCTCATCTGTAAAATGAAAGGATTGGACCCTGCCAACTCTAACTAGGTCTATGAACCATCCATCAACAAGCATTAGGCACTCACTGTATACCAGGCACCCTGGGGAAATATATTAAGAAAGCTGTTCCAGGGGAGGACCCTGGGGAGGCCAACCCTGGGTCAGGGAGTGGGAGGAATCTGGGAGAGGAGAAGGGAGCAGGGAAGATATTCTAAGCCTAAGGACTCTTGGGGGTAGGGCACAAAAGCGGAGAAAGGAAGTGGTGTCTTTTGGGAGTACTTCAGTTTGGAGTTTGTGAAAGGGGCTGATGAGGTACTTGAGTGGCTCAAAAAGCCACAGGCCCTGCCCTGTGCCATGGGGAGAATTCTCTCGAACCTGAATCTTGAGAAACACTTTGGCACCGGAGTCCTGGTGGCCCTGTGAGAAGGTCCCCAGCCTAGGCCCCCGGGACAGTGTGAGAATGGGATGCTCCTCAAACCCGTGCCAATGAGTTGGGCTGAGAAGGGCTCTGTGCCTAGGCAGCCAGCAGAGGAATCCACTGTGATAATAGGCCCGTGGGGAATGGCTTTGATCCAGGCTGGGTCCCCATTTAATTCACACTAGATGGCTTTCTGCCCTCATAATGGGCCTCTGTTTACGCCGAGGCATTGCTAGCTCTCAGGATGGCTGTGAGATCACAGGCTTGAGAAGACCTCTGGTGCTTCAGGATCACTTACAAAGGTGAGGTCTGCTCTAGGAAATGATTATTCCCTGGGGCTGCCTGGAGTCAGGAAGACCTGATCTCAAGCACATGCTAGTTATACGTGCTGTGTGACCCTGGGCAAGTCACTTCACCTTGTTTGCTACAGCTTCCTCATCTGCAAGCTGAGCTGGAGAAGGAAAAGGCTGGGCAAATCCCAAATGGGGTCATGAAGAGTAGGATGAGTCTGAGACAGAAATGACTGAACAATGACTATTCTCTGAATGCTTTGGTCAAGGACCCTCTGGAGGCATGTGTGGACCCTGCTCGTGAAGTCTCTGTAGGGATGGTAAAGTCCATGTTATCTCTCAGGAGTCACTGGTTCCAATGCAGGCACCTTTAGGGGCAGGAATGTCATCTGTTACCATTTCAAATCTTTCGTTATCTTGGAAATATCCTGAAAATGGACTCTTCAACTCTTCCTAGAAGGTCTTACCTCCAGCGTGGGTCTCTGTGTTCACCTTTCTCAAGTGAAGTTGCTACTTTCTTGTCAGGGAGGCTGAAGTAGTGAGTCCAGAGATGCTACTCCCCTGGACCCACTGGCCCAGAAGGGCAGGATCCCTGAAGCCTGATCTCTCCTCTCTTGGGGGCTGCTCATGCCCCACCCTCTCCTTCCATGTCACTGGAAACTCTCTTCACATTCCAAGAGTTTGTGGCCCTGGAGGGCCCTGGCTCTCTGCTTTTTGAGGCTGGCCGGGGTTTGATGGCAGACGTCCTTTCTGGGCTTCTGCACTTTGTCATGTTGGTGGCACACTCTGTAGGGTGATCTTCCCTGCCAGTCTTGCTTTTGGTCACATCTCCCCCCCGGCTGCTCTGGTTTCTTCATGCGAGGCCCCGCTCAAAACCCAGGCCTTCTGGATCCCTGGGATGTTGGGCCTTACGCAGACTTGATCCTTGTCCCTACTGAGCTGTGCCTGTGGGCTCCGATCTTAGCTTGGAGGCCATTCCAGGATTGTCTGTTCACCTGGCACTCAGCAGACTGGCATGTGTCCCTGGTCAGGGAGTCTCCCAAGTAGCTCATGTCCTGGGGAGAGAGCCCCAACCTCTCCTCTGCATGGGAAATAACTAATTCTGACTCTGAACAGAGTTCTGGGAAGATCAAGCGAGCCTATGTAGGGGAAAGAATCACAGAGTGGATGAGAGTCCCGCTTTCCAAATGAGGAAATGCAGCCTGCTAGTGATAAAGGCAAGACTTGAACCCTGGTCTCCCAAGATTCAGGGTTGTTTGCCTCTAGGAACACATGAATAGAAATTCAAAGCAGTTTATGGAACTTAGGGCCTCATCAGAAAGACCTGAATTCAAATCCAGCCCCAAACTGTCCCAGCTGGGTGACCCTGGGCAGCTCACTTCATCCATCTTCCTCAGTCTCATTTATAAGAGCCCCTCCTGGGGAGATCATCATTGTAAAGTCCCCGGCATATAGTAAGAGTTAGTTATAAATGGTAGTTTCTCCTGGTTTGGGGCAATTTTATGAATCCCAAACATTTCCGTTATCCAGAAAATTTAGTTAACCAGAAGAACCAGCCCATGCCCTAATCATGCTGGATAACTAACTGAGCTCCGTGGAGGTGTGAGGCGGAACAGAGTTTGGTTGGGGTACTGTGACTAGACAATGGATCTACAGGATGAGAGGGAAATAGGGGAGAGGAACCCTAATTCTCCTCCCCCTTCCTGGGCTGACCATGACTCTGGTGTCCTCCAGCCTGAGAGGTAGTCCTGTCAACTGTCCTTGGGCCTCTGGGTTTCATTTAGGTTTTCTTGTCCTAGGAAAAGAGAAAGAAAGAAGAAAAGATAATTCTCCCCAGGGTCCTTGGGGTCAAAGAAAGTCCTGAAGCGAGCAGGGTTGCTATCCTGGTAACTTGTCCTGGGCGCATGCCAGGACTGACTTTGGGCAGCTGGGGCTGGGCCAGAGGAGAGAATAGCTGGAAAAACTTTCAGGGGAGAGCAGGGGAGTCTGAGCCAGGACTCAGGGTGACCTGGGGCCTCCAGGCTCAGCACATAAGGGATAGGGGGAAATTTCAAGTCTCTGGCTTAAGCGGCATTGGGCAGAAGGCCAGCCTTGGAAGGGCCTGGCTCTCATTGAGTAGGGGTGGGGGTGGGGGGTCAGAAATTCACCATTATTCTTTTTTGTTTTCCTTAAAAATCACAACTTCCCAGCCTTCTCAAGCAGTTGGCTCAGTGCCTCTGAGAAGGGGGAAGGGGCTGCTGCAGCTCACCAGAACCTTGGTGGCTGCTGGCCAGCCGTGAGGAGACCCCTCAGCAGCCAATGGGAGAGCCAGAAAATGGAGGGATGGATGCCTGGGGGGTTGGTCACCAGAGACTGGCCCAGTCAATAGATGACAAAATGGCATCTCTTTACTATGGTCCTTTTGGCAGTTTAACAACGTGTGCGTGTGTGTGTGTGTGTGTGTGTGTGTGTGTGTGTGTGTGTGTGTGAGAGAGAGAGAGAGAGAGAGAGAGAGAGAGAGGAGAATAAAAGAGGGGGACAGGGAGAAGGGAGCAAGAATGAAAGTGTGTGAGAGAGAGGCAGAGACAGAATCAAAGTGAGACAACAAAAGAAGGGGGAGGGAGGATGAAAGTGTGTGTGAGAAAAAGGGAGAAGAGGAGGGAGGGAGAAGGGGTCTTAGCAACAGTTTCCTTTGTGAAACACCCCCCCCCCCTTTCCCATTGCTTCGAGGACTGGATTCTGGGAAAGAAGTGGAAAGTTAATGTTTCTTTCATGGTAGATGGAAGGTCTTGGGAAGTTCTGATTTTGTCTCAAAGTAGAGCTTATCTGGCTGATACCAGGAATGGCCACCCTCCCCATCTCCCAAACCTGTTCCTCTGACTTTTCAGTAGCCTTGGACATCTCTGGTCGGCAGGTGAAGCTTTTTGTTTATTGTTTCCTGTTGCTAAACTATGAACTCTCTGAGGGCATCACCTGGGCTTAGCACGGTGCTTGTTGACTGACTAACTGACTGTGGGACCCTCCAGTCCAAATACTGTCCACAGCCTGGCTCTACTCTCTAACAACTCCAGCCCTCACCAACCATCCTCTTGTCTCTTTCTCCCCAGCTGACCTGGGCAGTGGGCACCTAATATTTTACTCATGAATATTTCTACTGTCCTGTCTCCTTGGGGATACAACAAAAGACAAAGCAAAACAAATAACCAAGAAACCCCGGCCCTTGCTCTTGAGGAGCTCAGCCTCTAAGGGGAAGACAGCCAGGAATATCTTTGTACAAATAAATCCTACATGGGATATGCTGGATATCAACCTGGAGGGAAAGCACAGAGATTAAGGACTGGAAAAGGTTTCTAGGAAGTCGAGTTTGTGCTAAGAAAGCAGAGAAAATTCAGACGGTGAGAACAGGAGAGGGAACACTGGAGGATTTGCCCAGTGAGACAGGGCTCCAAGAAGGGAAGATTCAAGTGGTCTTGGTGGCTGGCTGTGAGTGCTGGAAGGACCTTAGAGGCCAGTTTCAATCTTCCCTTTTACAAATTACTTTTAGAATTCTTTTCTTTTTACATTTTGAGTCCCAAAGCCCCTCCCTTCTTCCCTCCTAGCTTTTCCCTCCCTACTGAGAAGGCAAGTAACACAATATCAATTAATTTTATGTGGGAAATCATGCAAAACATTTCCATATTAGCCATATCACCAAAAAAATTTGGGAAAATTCTACTTCAATTTGCCTTCAGAGTTCATCAGCTCTCTCTCTGGAGAGAGTCTTTTGGCAGTCTTGTGTCAGAGTAGCCAAATTTTTCACAGTTAATCCTCATAATATTATTGCTCCTGTGCACAGTGATCTGGTTCTGCTCACTTCACTTTGCATCAGTTCATATAGGTCTCACCACATTTTTCCTGATACCACCTCCCTTGTCATTTTTCCTAGCACAAGAGTATTCCACCACAAACATATGCCACAACTTGTTCACCCATTTCCCAAAGGATGAGCATTCCCCTCTGGTATCCTCTTCCTTTTCTTATTTTCCTAGTGGCCAAGCTAGAGTTCTATACTCAACTGCGTTCTTCCCTCTTTGAACCAATTCCAGTGAGAGTGAGGTTCCAGCATCGCCCTACCTCCACCCCCATTTCTCCGCCCATTATAAAAGCTCCTCCTTGCAAACCTTTTTTTACGTGAGAAAAATCTCCCCATTCTAGCTCTCCTTTCCCCTGCTCAGTGCATCTCTCTTTCTCACTCCATTTTTTTGAGCTCATCACAGTATAATTGTCTCACACTCATGCCTTCTGTCTATATAGACTCCCAATTGCCCTAATAATCATAAGGTTCTCAGGTGTTACATGTATCATTTTCCCATATGGGAATGTAAACAGTTTAACTTTCTTGAGTCTCAGATGATTACTCTTTCCTGTCTACCTTTTTGCACTTCTCTTGAGTTTTGTTTGAGTGTTGTGGTCCTTTCATCAGAAATGCTTGAATGTCCTATTTCATTAAATATCCATTTTTCTCCCTGAAGGATACAGTTGCTTTTACTGGGTAGGTTGTTTTTGGTTGTAATCCTAACGTTTTTGCCTTCTGCAACATCATATTTGAAGCTCTTTGTTAATGTGGAAATGGCCAAATCTTGTGTGATCCTGACTGTGGCTCCATGATATTTAAATTGTTTCTTTCTGGCTACTTGCAATTTTTTCTCCTTGACCTGGGAGCTCTGGAATTTGGCTACAATATTCTTGAGAGTTTTTATTTTGGGATCTCTTTCAGGAAGTGATCAATGAATTCTTTCAATATCTATTTTACCCTCTGGATCTAGGATGTCAGGAAAGTTTTCCTTTATAATTTCTGAAATAAAATGGCTAGGCTTTTTTTTATCATGGTTTTTAAATATTTCAATAACCCTCCTTCCTTACTCAATATATTTTTATTTCTTTCGTTAAATATTTCTCAATTACATGTAAAATTGTTTTACATTCATTTTTATAAAATTTTGAGTTCCAAATTCTCTCCCTCTCTCCTTCTTCCATTCTTGAGAAGACAATTTGATATCAATTATACCTATGAAGTCACTCAAAACTCCATATCAGCCATGTTACAAAAGAAAACACAGGCAAAAAAATCCCAAGAAAAATAAAGTTTAGAAAGTATGACTCAATCTTCATTCAGATTCCAGCAGTTCTTTCTCTGGAGATGGATAACATTTTCTTCTTAAGTCTTTCAGAATTATCTTGGATCATTGCATTTATCAAAGTATCCAAGTCTTTTACAGTTGATCATTGTACAGTATTACTGTACTGCGTACAACATTCTCCTGGCTCTGCTTACTTCAGTTTGCATCAGATGTTTATGTAAATCTTCCTAAGTTTTTCTGAAACTATCCTGCTCATCATTTCTTATAGCACATTAGTATTCCATCACAGCTATATATCACAACTTGTTCAGTCATTCTCCAATTGATGGGCATCCCCTTACTTTCTAGTTCTTTGCCACCATAAAGAGTTGCTATAAGTATACATAGTTTATTAATGATATTTTTGGGATACAGACCAAGTAAGGATATTGCTGTGTCAAAGGGTGTGCACAGTTTGGTTACCCTTTGGGCACGGTTCCCAATTGTTCTCCAGAACTATTGAACCAGTTCACAACTGCAATAATGGTTCAATTATCTCTCCTTGATCTACTTTCTAGGTCAGTTGTTTTTTTTCTTCTCATGAGATATTTCATTCTTTTGACTTTGTTTTATTGTTTCTTGATGTCTCATGGAGTCATTAGTTTCCACTTTCCCAATTCTGATTTTTTAAAGAATTATTTTCTTCAGTGAGCTTCTGTATCCCTTTATCATTTGGTTGATTCTACTTTTTAAGGAGTTCCTTTCTTCACCTTTTTTTGTGTGCCTCTTTTATCAAGTTGTAAATTCTCTTTTTATAATTTTCTTGTATCACTTTCATTTCTTTTCCAATTTTTCCTTCTACCATTCTTTTCTCTTTCTTTAACTCTTCCAAGAATTCTTAATGGCCTTCAGTACAATGAACATTTTTCGTTGAGACTTTGCTTGTAGCTGTTTTCACATTGTTGTCGTGGAGTTCCCTACTGCCACAGTAAAATCATCAAGTTCTTTTTTAATGTTGTTTTCTCATTTCCCCAACCCATTTCTTCACTTTGAACTTTAGCTTAAAATTGAGCTTTCTTTTCACCTGGGGATAGGAAAGCACTTTGCCAAGCTTTAGGCTTTTTTTGTGCTGCTGTTTTCAGAGTTAATTCTGGGGTTCTGCAAGTTTTCAGTGCTTCCAAGGTGGTGTGATCTAGGAAGAGGTGTGGTCACTGCTCTACTGCTCTGTGTTCTGAGCTTTACTCAGGAAGGATCCTGTTCTCCTGAAGTCACAACTACTAGCTTTCTTCTTGGCCCTGGGACTGTAACCAGGACCCTGCTCTCCTACAGTTACAAGAGCTAACGCCCGGTCCCCCACCCCAGCTTGAAAGTGTGACCCAGAACTTTGTGTGGTGACAGAGTTGTCAATCAGTGTCAGCTGCCTAAGTACCTGCAAAGTGGGGTCCTCTGTTTTCTTTTTCTGACTAGTTGTCCAACCCCTTTATGGTCTCTGGGCTGAGAACTCTTGAAGCTGCTACTGCTACTACTACTGTCAAGACCACTTCCAAGACCCATGTCTGGTGTGGCCACTACATACTAATTATCCAGCTGGCTCCTACTCTGGTGTCACACACCACTCCTGAAATTGCCCAACTTGTCCTAGACTGGAAAAATGGCTCATTTTGATCTTTCTTTGACTCTGCCACTTCAAAATTTGATTTGAGAAGTTATTTTAAGGTTATTTGGAGGGGAATATTGAGAGAGTAAACCTCTACTTTGCCCTCTTGACTCTGCCCTCACTCCAACCATCTCTTTTAACAGATGAGGACAATGAGGGCCAGAGATGTTTGCTGATTTGCCCATCACATAGGTAGTGATCATCAGAAGTGAGACTGTGACCCAGATCTCTGGCCAAAGAACTAGGGCTCTTTCATGCACCTCCTGTCAAAGTGTATAGGGTTTGCCTTACTCTGCTTGACCCCAGGGGATAGAATAAGTTGCAATGAGAGGCAGGTTTGGGTTGGGAAACACTCCCCACCAAAGCATGGGATGGATGGGCTGCCTCCTCCTCACTGGAGGCCTTCAAGCAGAGGCTGTGTGAACACTGCCTGGGGAGAGGGTTCCTGGCAGGCACAGGTTGTTCCAAGTTTCTGCTCTCTGAGTCCTGTGAGAGTTGGTTATTTTATGAGCTGCCCCCCCACAGAACTGCTGCTGGACAACACCTGGAGCTGGTGAACTAGGTGCATACCCCATTAAGGCCCTTGTATCCTGCTCTGCCAAAGCAGCCCAGAATAATGAGCTTTCCGGGGAAAACATTTGGGGCCCTTGGAACTGCATGGCTATGTTATGCCATAGTTCTGTATCAGCTAATTGAATGAAGGTGGTCAGAAGGCCTGAGCTAGATTTGCTTGTGCTCAGACCCTTCCACAGTCCTTGGCTCCGCTTCTTGGCTTCACCTTTGCTGTTGCAGATAAGGCATTTGTTCTGTCTCCTTCACAGAGTAAAATGTAATCCTATGTATGAATTCATTCCAGGAGGACCCTGAGAATTTAATAGACCAGTCAATCAATTAATGAGCATGTGGGAAGAAGAAGGCCTGGAAAAGAACTTAATGGGTGGGAGCGAGAAAAGAATACAGAGGAGTGAAGTGGCCAGCTAGAGACCAGGAGGGCCAGGAGAGAGGAGAGTGCAGTCCACAGGGTCTGGTACAACAGGTGGTTGAGAAGGAGAAAGACTGACTACTTTGGGGAGGGCGACCTACGGATAAAGGTACCCTGATGGATGGGACGGGGTATGAGGAGATGGAATCTGAGTTCAAATCCTTCCTCAGTAACTCTTGTCTTGAGTGTCCGTCTGTGCCTTGTTTCCAGGGAAAGAGTCACTTTTTTTTCATGTTTCTCAGACCAGTGAGACCCAGTTAGCAGACAGTGGGCAGGGCAGGGACCTGGAAGCATCAGGAGTTCCATCTAGGAACAACTGGACCCCTCCTTGGCCTACTCTGAAAGTGACTGGCATCCATCCAAGTCCAGGCAGGGGGCAGAGTTCACACAACACAATAACAGGATGGACGCCGTGTTCTTGGCAAGACTGCATGTGGGGCAGAGAAATCCGAAGAACTGGACTGGGCCAAGCCCTTGGAGGGCAAGGGCCCTGAGTGCCCCCTGCAGTAGGGGCAAGAGCAGATTGGGTGTTGCTCCAGCCTTGTAGCTCGTTAGAAAACAGTGTCCACCCACAAGCTGGGCTTCAGCCCGGAAAATCTGCCATATTCTGTGCCTACCCCCCAAGGAGTTAAGAAAGAGCAAATACTTCCCCATGTAAAGCAGGGTTTCACCATGTGGGGGAAAGAAGGTGCAAGGTCACATCCTGAACAACCTCGAAGAGGAAAGGCAAAGGTCCAGAAGCAGCCCTTGCCTCCCAGGGGAAGGCAAGCCATCCTTCTGCTTGTCCTCTATAGCCCTGGCCTTCAGGGCTCTCTGCCTGCCTGTTGTCTGGGTCATCTCGGCCTCTGTTTTGACTGTCCTGGGGAGGAGGCTGTTCCTCCTGCCAGTTCCTCCTCTCCTTCTCCAGCTGTGTGGACTGGGTTGGGATAGGCCCTGGGGAACCTGGAGTCACTGAGGTCTCTCTGTCTTAAAGGACCTGATTTCCACATGTTCTTTGGCCCCAAAGTGCAGGGAAACTGCCCCTGGATTTCAGGGCTAGGATGTGGCTTTCTGGTCTACCCCATCTCTCTCTCTCTCTCTCTCTCTCTCTCTCTCTCTCTCTCTCTCTCTCTGTCTGTCTGTCTCTTTCTCTGTCTCTCTCCATCTCTCTCTCTCTCTGTGTCTCTCTGTCTCTCTGTGTCTCTGTCTCTCTGTATCTCTCTCTCTGTCTCTCTCTCTCTCTCTCTCGCCCTTTCATTGGATTTGACATCGTCCAGTCATGGTCCAGTTCTACTGGATTCTCCGGCATTCATCTCCCTGTCCTTTCTGCCCCAAATGGCCTCAGATCTATTTTGTGCCCATGTGTACATGTCCTCAGTGTGCATGCCTCCAGCCCTCCCCAAGATAACAAGAGGGTGGGACTGTATCATTAGCTCTATGCCAGATCAGATACTTACTAGGTGCTGCAAGATAGTCAAAATCTCTCCCCCAAATTTCTCCCCCATTCCCGAGATTTCCTTATTTAAGGGTGTCTTAGGGTGCTTGCTCTGGGTAGGTACAAGAATCACCCCTCTCTCTTGTCCTGGAGCATCTTCACAGGGAACATGGGCTAGTCAGTCAGTCATTCAATAAACAGTTACTAAGCTCCTACTACGCTCCAGGCACTCAGGGCTGGGACACAAAAAGAGGCAAACAACAGTGTCTGCCCTCAAGGAGCTCATGATCTAACAGGGAGACAACATGCCAACAATATATACCAATCCGCCACACACGAGTGGGAGAGGAAATGTTTATCAGAGGGAAGGCAGGAGAATGACAAGGAGTTGGGAAAGATTTCCTGCACAACCTGGGATTTTAGTTGGGACTTAAAGGAATTCAGGGAAGGCAAGAGGACAAGCTCAGGAGGGAGAACTTCCAGGCACAGGGACATTTATGAAGAGCCTACTGTGTGCACTAAGCTCTGGGGACAAATAAAGGAAAGAGAGGAAGAGAACACAAAAAAGAGCAGCTGAAGGAGAGAGGCACGATGTTCCACGGACTCAGAACCAAGCAGAGCCACTGCTGGAGAATGGGGACACCTGGAAAGTTCTGATCTGAGCCTGTATCTCTCAATGTAGCCTCCAGCCTTCTGATCCAAGGGGAGAGGCAACTAAGAGATCTGAAGGTGTTGAGTATCAAAAACTCAAGACGTGCCACCCTTGTCATGTCACTTCATACTCTTTGCCTCAGTTTTCTTATCTGTTCAATGAACCAGAAAAGGAAATGACAAACTGCTCCAGTGTCTTTGTCAAGAAAACCCTAAATGGGCTCACAAAGAGTCGGATTTACAACTAAACGACCAAATAACAACAAAAATTTAAAAAATTGAATCACTCATTATGTTGATAAGATTTCAGGTGATCAGCTTATCTTCTAAAAGACACACTATTCCCTGTGTGGAAGCCAAACAGAGCTGCTGCTGGAGAGGGGGCTGAGCACCTGGAAGGCTGTAAGCCCCATAAGAAGTAAGACTTTGGGAAGAGTTAAGTTCACAGCTCTCTAAGCCTCCAGTCCAAGAGGAGAGGTAACTGAGTGGAGAAGGTATCGAGTATCGAAACTAGATCCAATGACATTAATTTAGAGGGGCAGGATATAAAATAAATTCATAAAAACAGCAGTTTTATACAGAAATAACAAAATTCAAGAGATAATAGAAACATTTTTCCCATTCAAAATGCATGAAATATCTGGTATCTGTTGATCTATGAAGGCTTAAGATTTACATGAATACAATTACAAAATTTTCTTTAAAGAAATAAAGAGTGACTTAAATTACAGAGATATTCAGGTTTCATGGCTGAGGCATATCAATATAAAAAAAGATATCACTAAAATTAATTTTCAGATTTGCTGAATTTATTTTTTTCCACTTTTTGAATCTTGACAGAGAGAAATACCCCAAAACTATGATAATGGGAGATCTCAGTTTATTCCTTTCAGACCTAGGGGAATCTAACCAAAAAAAGAAAGAAGACATGAAGAACTTGAATTTAAAAAAGAGGTTAAAAAAATTGAGAGAAAAAAACAGCTATTGAATTAAAAAAATAAAACTAGGAGCTGGTCTTATGAAAGAACCCCTTCTAACAATTCAATAAATTAAACCATTAGTTAACTTGATTTTTAAGAAAAGAAAATCAGTATAAAAAATGAAAAAAGTAGATTCACAATTGATGAAAAAGAAATTATTAGGAAATTTTGTCCAATTATGTCAATAAAACTGAAAATTTAAATGAATGAATACTTACAAAAATATAAAATGTCCAGATTAACAGAACAGGAAATAAAAGATTTAAATATAAATAATCTAACTTCAGAAAGAGAAATTGAGCAAGTCATAAATGAACTTCCAAAGAAAAAATCTCAAGACTAGATGGATTTATATGTGAATTCTACCAAACATTTGAAGAACAATTAATTTTAATATTGTATGAACATTTGAAAAAAATAGAAGTCATAGGAAATTTCTTCTATAAAACAAATATGATCTTAAGATCTAAGCCAGGGAGTCAAAACAGAGAAAGAAAACTGTAGATTAATATACCTAATGAATATTGATGCAAAAATTTAAAATAGAATATTAGCAAGGAGACTATCACAACATATCACCAAGACTATATACTATGGCTGGCTAGCGTTATACCAGGAGTGTAGGACTGACTCAGTACTAGGAAACCTATATTCATAGTTGATCATATTAATAACAAAAATCACAGCATGATATCAATAGATGCAGAAAAGGTTTTTGAGAATATATAATACTCTTTTAAAAATTAAAAACACTAGTGGGGTAGGTAGGTGCTCAGTGAATAGAGCACTGGAGTTAGGAGGACTTGAGTTCAAATCTGACCTCAGATACTCAACACTTACTGGCTGTCTGACCTTGGGCAAGTCACTTAATCCCAATTGCCTTGCCAAAAAAAAAAAACCCCACTAGAAAACAGGAATCAACGGAGCTGTCCTTAATATTAGAATATATGTGTATATATATGTGTGTGTGTGTGTGTGTGTGTATGTATGTATAACCAAGAGCAAACATCTATGAGGAAGATAAACTGGAAGCCTTCCCAACAAGATAAGAGGGAAGGTAAGGATGTCCATTATCGCCATTGTTGGTGACATCACCTTTATGCAGTCAACATTGTACTAGAAATGCTAACTATAGTAACGATAAGCATTGAGCATAGGACAAAAGAAAACACAATGATCCCTTTTTGCCAGTGATCTGATGGTTTAATTAGAAAGCACAAGAGCGTCAAATAAAAAATGAGTTGAAACAATCACCAATTTTAACAAAACACAGGATATAAAATAAACCCACACAAATCATCAGAATTTCTATGTGTTACCCACAAAATGCAACAGGAAAAGATAGAAAGAGATTACTACAGACAGCGTAAAATACTTGGAAATCAACTTGCCAAGACATGCAGAGGAGCTATATGGAACACAATTATAATTTTTTTTTTTTTTACAAAAATAAGATAATTAAATCAGTCCCTTCCTGTGCATCATTGCTTTGTCCTGGTGGAGAAACTTTTCTAGCTCAATAAACTATGAACGGAGCTGTGCAGGGTTACCCAAGATGGACATATCACAGTGGAGAGTTCAGACAAAAGGTGATCCATTATAGAAAGGAAATGGCCAACTATTCCAGTATCTCTGTCAAGAAAATCCCATGGATAGCACCAAAATGATAAAGAGACAACACCAGACGAGCCTCTCTCATCAGAAGGTGTCCAAAATGTAGCCCACAAGTAGCCCCAGGACTCATGAAGCACTGGGGCTAAAGCTGAAGGGAAGCTCAGCCGTGGATGTGTCTGCTGACCACAGGATAGTGTGATGCTGTAAGGAACTAGGAATGTAAGATTTATGTTAAACTGGATGTGGTCAGATGGAAAGATTAAACATCAACATCCTGCGCATCAGTGAACTTAAATGGATGGGAAAGGGGGGCGGGGTTTAATACAGCTAATCACTACATATAATACTGTGGGCAGGAATCCCTTAGGAGAAATGGAGGAGCCCTCGTAGTCAATAAAAGGGTGCAAAAAGCAGTACTGGGGTAGAATCTCCAAAGTGACCAAATGATACCTGCTGGAATCCAAGGCAAACTGTTCAATAGCACAGTAAAACAAGTATGCTCCAACCACTGATGCCAAAGAAGCCAAAGTTGATCAGTTCTATGACAACCTACAACATCTCCCAGAAAAAAAATGCCAAAAAAGATGTCACATTACATAGGGGATTGGTATGTTAAATTAAGAAATCCAAAGATAATTGGAATAGAAGCAAATTTGGCTTTGGATACAAAATGAAGCAGGACAGAGACCAAGAGAATTTGGTCAGGATATTTGACTGTCAGAGTAAACACAACAACCCAAAAAGGTGGCTCTGCACATGAACATATACATGGTCAATATCAAAATCACATTGATTACAGACTTTGCAGCAAAAGTGGAGAAGCTTTCCACAGTCAGTTAGAACAAGACTGAGAGGGTACTGTGGTTGAGGTCATAAACTCCTTATTGCAAAAATCAGACATGCTGAAGAAAGTAGGAAAAACCAAGAGACTGTCTAGTCTCCCATCCCTGATGAATGTGAATTGTAGGTGATGACTAGATTTAAGGATTAGATCTGATGGATAGAGTGCCTGGAGAACTATGAACAAAAGCTGTTGATATTATATAGGAGTTAGCAACAAGAAATATCCCAAAGAAAAAGCAGAGCAAGAAAGCAAAATGGCATCTAATGGGACTTTAAAATAGCTGAGAAAAGAGAGAAAGGGAAGGAAAAAAGGAAAGATGTAGCCAACTGAATGCAGAATTCCAGAGAAGAGCAAGGAGAGAAAAGAGGGTTTTCTTAAATGAGCAATGCAAAGAAGTAAGAGAAAACAATAGAATGAGAAAGACAAAGGATCTTTTCAAGAAAATTAGAGGTAGCAAAGGAAAGCTTCATATAAAAATGGGCAAGATAAAAGAAAAAATCGTAGGAACTTAACAGAAGCATAAGACATTAAGAAGTGGTTAGAATACCCAAAAGAATTATACAAGAAAGATGTTAACTGATGTGGTTACTAATCCAGACAGAGCCAGATATCTGGAGACAGAAATAAAATAGGCCTTAGGAAGCCTTGCTCACACTAAGGCCAGTGGAGATGATGGAATTCCAGCTGGGTTATTTAGAATCCTAAATGATGATGCAGTTAAAGTGCTGCACTCAATATGCCAGTAAATTTGGAAAAGACAATAGTGTGCCACTGGATTGGAAAAGATCAGTTTACATCCCAATCTTAAAGAAAGACAATGTCAAGGAATGTTCAAATGACCGAACATTTGTGCTCATTTCACATGCCAGCAAGGTTATGCTAAAGATTCTGCAAGCTAGGCTTCAGTAATATGTGAACTGAGCATTACCAGAAGAGCAGGCTGGTTTTCAAAGAGGCTAAGGAACTGGAGACCAAAATGCCAACATTTGCTGGATTACGGAGAAAGCAAAGGAGTTCCAAAAAAACCCATCTGCTTCTGTTTCATTGGCTACACTAAAGCTTTCAACTGTGTGGATCACAACAAAATGTGGCAATTCCTCAAAGAGATAGGAGTACCAGATCATCTCATTTTCTGAGGAGCCTGTATTCGGGCCAACAAGCAACATAACTAAACATGAAACAACTGATTGGTTTCAGATCAGAAAAGGAGAGCAACGAGGCTGGATATTGTAATTTTATTTATTTAACTTATATGCAGAGTATGTAAAGTTGTGAAATGCCAGGCTAGACAAATCAAAAACTGGAATTAGGGTGTCCAGGAGAATATCAGTAGTTTCAGATATTCAGATGATCCACTGTGATGGCAGAAAGTGAAAGGGAATTAAGAAACTTCTTGGTGAGGGTGAAAGAGGAGAGTAAAACCTGACCTGAAACTTAACATAAAAAAAGGAACTAGATCTTAACAACTGGCCCCATCATTTCCTGGCAAAAGGAGGGACAAGAAATGGAAGCAGTGTCAGATTTTATATTCTTGCACTCAGAGATCACTGCAGACAGGGACGGTGGCCATGAAATTAAAAGATGCTTGCTTCTTGGAAGAAAAGTTATGGCAAATCTGGACTGCAGACTTAAAAACAGAGACATCACCTTGCTGACAAAGGTCCATTTAGTCAAAGCTAGAGTTTTTCCAGTAGCCATGTATGACTGTAAAAATTGGACTACAAGGAAAGCTGAGTGTCACAGAATTTATGTGTTTGAATTGTGGTGGTGAAGAATTTTGAGAGTCCCTCAGATGGTAAGCAGGTCAAATCAGTCAATATTTAAAGAAATTAATTTAGATTATTCACTGGAAGGTCAAATACTTAAGTTGAGTCTTAATACTTTGGTTACATAATGAGAAGGCAGAACTCAACGGAAAAGACCTTGATATTGGGAAAGATTAAAGGCAAAAGGAGAAGGGGATGGCAGAAGATAAGGTGGATAGATAATATCATAGAAAAAATGAACATGAACCTGGACAGACTTCAAGAGATAGTGAAGGATAGAAGGGCCTTGTATACTATGGAACATGGTCTGACATGACTTTACAACAACAAAGATGTACAGCTGGGAAGAAGCCTGGAAATCATCACCAAACTGTGGTCCGAGTTGGAGGAGCAACTCTCCCAGGGTTATCATGAACGTATTTGTCCACTGCATTGATTACAAAAGTGTGGCCTCACAGGCTTGCCTCCAACAAGATATTAGTCCTGTGCATATTAAGACCACCCAACATTCTTCTGATGATATGACCCCAGAGATCACTTTGTCAGTCCTTGGGCTAGGCACATCAGACAAGGTATATGCTATCCACTACTGCCATGGAGGATGTTCAGCACAGAGTCCAGGCTGAGGAGGGACCCTCTCTACAGGCTCATTTCTACAGCGTGTTTATTAAGCACCTACTATGTTCTGGGCACTGTCCTTCTTGACTCCTCTTTCAAATGCTCCTGTTGGCAAGTGACCTTGTGTGGACAGCACCAAGCTCCAGGATACTCCAGAGCTTCCTCAAAGAGAGTCTTGACTGCTGAGAAGAGGTCAGTCTAGCGACTCACTCAAGAAAATCCCAATAAATGAGTCCAGAAGGTCTGAACTATAATGCATAGTATGATGGGCATGAAATATTTCTTGAAATAACCAATGAACATGTCTAGAATGGAAGAGGAAGAATGGGGAGGAGGTGGGGGCCAGTGAAAGAGGATTTGCTTTGACAGTTACTCAGTGATTTTAGGATCTCAAGGGTTTTCTGTGACCCAAAAGTTTTCTGGCCACAAACTGTGAAATGTGACAATCTTCCATGACCTGTAATTGTAGGTGACCCAAAGGGGAGTGGGAGGATGCATGGTGGGCTCAGTCCTTGGGCTGCAGAGTGTTATCGGTGAGATCATTTAGGAAAGGTATAACTGGAAAGGGTTGGTCCTGCAGTGTGAAGAAATGAGAGGCTGGCCTCTGGGACACTGGGTGGATCTTTAGAGAGGACTGAGAGGGTGATGTGAGCCAGAGTCCCATGGGGCAAGAAGGTGCATTTGGGCTGAGGGTTACCAAAGCCACATGGATGAAGCTCAGGTCCCTTAATAGGTCCAAGCAGCATCTTTGTTCTCAAATCTGGTCCATGCCTGTGACAGAGTCAACCAATGGAAATCCAAATTGAGGGTCTTCATTTCATCAAAGAATCTGTTCCAAGGACTCCTTTGAAAGAGCAAGTTTCCTGTGTGCACGGATCCTGACTCGTTTTTCACAGAAATGCTCTCTCTGAAGAAATGTCTCTCTTCAGTGAAGCCTCCTTGCCAAGTCCCTGACTTGCTCATTGGGAAAAATACTAGGGAAAACCATGCAGATGACAGCCTTGCTTCCAGAAGAGCTAGAAAAGGACTGAGTCATGTGTTCATTTATATATCAGCACCAGTCCCCAAAATCCATCCTTGTGGCCTGGTTTTCAGAAAGAAATATATGTAGAGTTGGATGTTTTTATTTACTTTTTTAAAGTACAGCTGCTAACTTTGACTCCAGCTGACTGAGAAGAGGTGGTGGGAGCTCAGAATGCCGTGAAGAGTCACCCAGGGTCCCCTGCTAGCCTTGGACCACTCGTGATGAGGCGTGTGTCTTGAAAGGCAGTGGCAAAGTCAATGGAAAGCTGACCTTAGATTCTGATGGGCCTGGGTTCAAGTCATCACACACCCTAGCTCTGTGGCCCTGAGTGAGTCCCCATAAAACTCCCTTGAGGAGGCTAGGGAAGGGGCCTGGGCAGAGGTGGAGGCTGGGCAGGTTCTTGCTCAGGTCCATGGGGTGGGAGGGAGAGTTGCTGCAAGGCCTCCATAGCCCAAGGAGCTTTCTAGCTCTCCCAGGACAAGTCACTCAGGCTAGGAGATACAAGCAGCTTGAAATGATTCGGAGCCAGGAGACTCATGTCCCCAAGTTCTGGCTCTCCTGGTGGGGCCTTGCTTTCCATTTGTGTGTAAGGGGAAGGGTGCCTGCCATGTGTCTAAAGTCCTGGATCTAAATGTATGCCCCTTTGTGTATATCATCACCCTATCCTATGAATGAGACAGCCGAGGCTTGATTACACTTCCTCAGCAGGCGGGCACTGGCTTGAACCTGAATTCTCCAGAGAAAATTTATCTAGAATTGTTTAGAGTTTAGACAGTCTATCCTCATGGGCTGATGAAGAGCCGTTGACCAGTCAAGATTGGCTTCATGAGCCCAGGCTTCTGACCCCAAGAGCAGCTATTCTCACTGCCCTACCAGGCCTCTAACCAGTCATTGGCTTCTTGCCGATTCAAATCTATCTGCATTTTTAAGGGAATTGTGCCAAACCCTAAAGGAAAGAGTCCCTGCCTAGAGCATACAGGCACCATGCAGGCAGATCAATGGACATGCATATATTAAGCACCCATTATATACTGTTCCAAGCAGGGGACATTCGAATATTCATTCAATATTCAATATTAAAGCAAATAGAAGATAAATTTGAGGAGGGAGAGGTGCCCCAGAGAGCTGGGCCCTGAGGTAGGCCTGGAAAGAAGCTAACCATTCCTTTTGGTTGGGGTGGGAAGGAGGAATATGGATTGGGGGGATAGGACCCCATTTTGACAATGACTCCAGATGATTCTGGGTGATGAATGCTTGGGAATTTCTTCTGTCTGAATTCTTGACTAGGGCTTGAGGATTGAGGCCTCAGTGCAAAGACCTGTAAATGGGAGGAGGAGGATGGGACAGGTGGGAGGCAGCGGGCAGCAGAGTCAGAGAGAAGCAGACTTTGCCAAGGACCTGAGGAAGGCCCTGGTGGTGGACTTGGGCCTGGCCTCCTCTGGGCCCCCTCCCTCACCTCCAGCTCTTCTCACAGCTTGATTCTGGACGTGGTTCTGGTCGGTGGGTCATCCCTGACCTGGGAGTGGCTATTGGTTCTCAGAACACAACGTCATATGGGCTCATAGCCACTCTATTTGCTTTCCAGGACAATGACCCTGAGTATCTTCTGCCTCCCTCAGAGCCAAGGTCCCATTCCCACTGGGCCTCTCTCTAAGGCCCAGCCCTGGGAAGGTATGGTCACACATACACATCACATAAAAGAGATTGTTCTCCCCAGCTCAGAGCTGAGTTATTGGCTGCTAGGTCAAGTCACTTCACCACCCTCCGTCTCAGTTTCCTCAGCTGTAAAATCATGGCTTCTACCTCCCAGAAGCATTGTGAGAATCAACTTTATGCTTGGTGCAGTGCTGGGCACATGCTAAGTGATTAATAAGAGCTTGTTTCCTCCCTTTCCCCCAACTGTGTCCCCAGCAGAACCAAGGTCCTTTGTGATACTTGCCACCTGATCTGAAGTGGCGTTTTCCTGACTCCAAGCTCATTTTACAGATGGGTATCTTAAGTTCAAAAGGTCTGGGGCTTGCCCAGGTCTTCATGGAGTCTCTTAGAAGGGGGATAAGTCAGGGAGAGGTAGTTCTTAGATACCCAGCCCAGTGCTGGAGGGACTTTTGAGGCCCTGGGGTCCTCTGAGTTAGCACTGGCAAGGGCATTCAGAGTCACCTTAGAGAGAAAGAAAGGGAGGTGCAAAAAGCATCTACACTTGCCCAGCCTTCCTAGAGCCAGACTTTAACCCAGGGCCTCAGACTCCCTCCATCTAGACATTTTCCACTCAATCCCCCTGTGCTGTCTCATCATCTAACCCATGCCTGAGTGCTCATGATCTGGACGGTGGACCTGATAAACCACTGCCAAGCCCAGGGATGGGCTGGACAGGGTAGGGAGCACCCAAGTGACTCCATTCCACTTCAGGTCAGAGCCCCATCGATGTAATGGCCCTGAGTCTCCAGGAGTCCCACTTTCAGTAATGAAATGTCTAAGAGGGGCCCTTGAGCCTCTGCCAGAAGACCTGACTGGGGGTACTCAGTGCCTCCCAGGGATGGCTCTCAATCAGTTCCAGATATCTAGCTTCCCCTGGATCTTCGCTGCTCTTTTCCCTTCTGTCTGGATCCTTCCCTCTGGGACCAAAAGGGACAAACCTAATCCTTCCTCAATCTAATTAACCTTCTCATCACTTCAATATCCACCCTGACAGGCCTCCCCTGGTGCAGACCTTCACCACCCCCTGCCTGTATTGTGCTCTGTGGCATCCTCCTACCTCAGTTTCTCCCCAGCCTCACCCATCTGCCATCCAGCCACTAAACATCCTTTGTATGGCTTTTAAAGCCCTTTGTACCAGGCTCCTAACACCTTATTCCCCTCTACCAACCCCGTGACCCAGTGACACCAACCTCTTTGCTGTTCTTCAAATGTGACCCTCAGTCTCCTGACTCCAGACATTTGCCCTGGCTGTCCCCAGGCCTGGGCTATTCTCCCTCCTCATTTCTGCCTCCTAGCTTCCTTTAGGTCTCAGCTCAAGCTCCACCTTCTGAAAGGAGTCTTTCCCAGACTCTCTAGACACTGTTCACGTTGCCTCCTCGAGGAGAAGGCAACAGTGACAAGTGGTGGGCTAGGAAGCCCATACAGGAAATCTCCAGGCTCCAGGTTCTTGGGGCCCCATAATGGTTTATCAGCCGGTAGGTAGGAGCCAAATGAGCAGCAGTTTTCTCTGTTGGGAGGATGTCTTTGAAGGGAAAAACACAGCCCTCCCACTGACTGGATCAAAGGCCAACACTAACACTTATGCTTATATGTTTATGTGTTATATCTACAATACACCTCACTAGCTTGGCATTCTTGGACAGACTCTGTGGACTTCACTGATGCTGGGAGTTCCCAGGACAGAAACTACCTACCAATGCAGATGGCCACCTGCTCTGAGAGTCATGGTGTAGAAGGCTGCCTGGGATCCTGAGAACATATTTGCCCTGGGTCTCCCAGCCAGTATGAGTCAGGGATGGGACTTGAACCCGGGTCTTCCCAACTGTATCTCTCTCTCCATTCATGACCTCTTGAGGTTGGTATTACATGAATTACCCATCCCTGCTTACAGGGGAGAAAATGGAGGCTACTGATTTACCCAAGGTCACACGGCTCCCAAGCGACATAGTCAGGAATGGAACCCAGGTCTCTTGCTCGAATCCAAGTCCAGTGATGTAGGTATGGATTCTGTGATGGAAGGAGACATGTCAACTCTGGAGCCAGGTCTCTTAACACTTTTCCCTTAACCTGAGCTCCAGGTAAGCTGGTAGGAGCTTGCCTATCAAAGCAGACTCAGAAAACCTGTGTCTAAGAGGTGCCAAATGAAAAGCTAAAAGAGGGTGTGGATAGGAAGCCAGTCCTCTGAGGCTGTCAAGAGCCGGCAACTCCAGAGAGAGTTGGAGCTAACCCAGAAGGGTAAAGGAGCAAAGTGACTGGGGACCAGAGGAAGGTCAAAGACTAGACAGGAACTTGGCTCGGAATGGGAAGGATGTTAACAGGAGAAGGAGGGAGCTAACTGCAGCTTCTTTCTAGCTTTCCTTTCTCTGAGATCAATCTTCCCGTGTGATGGCTACAACTAAAATGACCAACAGGGTGCTGAATGTGAAGATGGATGAGGAGATCCTGAAAGGGCATTGATTGGATTTCAGAGCTCAAGCCACCAAGCCCAAGCAAACCCCCTTCCAGGCTATGGAAAAAACAGACAAATAGGGACACAGAACTATGGTGTGGATGTTCTCAGGATTTCAGAGCATGGGAGGGCAGAGCTGCTGCAGGACTCAAGAAAGATGAGTGATTCTCAGAGAAAGGAAGAGGGTGGAGTTTGCAATCTATGCACAGTGAACTTGACAGAACCTGTTAAAGTGATGGCTGGTGAACATTTAGATTACTCAAAAGCCAAGATGTTTACTGAGAGCAGGTTATGCTGGATTAATCAATTTTTTTTCTTGATAGAGTGATTAAACTGGTAAACTCGACATTCTTTCTATAGTTTTCCCAGAATTCTCAAGGCGTAGCTAGTCTCTCTTCTGGAGGACAAGATGGAGAGATGTGGGCCATATGACGGTGAGTTAAGTAGATGCAGGACTGGTTTCATAATTGTACCCAATGGGAGCCACAGTAACTACCTGAGACTGCACAGGCCTGTGGGGCACAAGAGAAGGGTGTTCATTGGTAGGTTTGGATATTTGCAGGGGCTCTGCTAGGGACCTACTTGCTATTCCTGATATAGAAAAAGAAATCATAATAAAAATAAATGAATTTATTTTTAAAATAAATTTTCCTAATTTGAACTTTATGAACCTGTGTGCTTGTAAGTGGCATCAGTGGCTATATACCACTGGTGGAGATGAAAGTGTCGATATGGAGGTTTTCTCCCAGATTACTGGATTACCCTTGACTCCAGCCAGACCCCTCAGTACTGCTAGTAATCATCTTCTTGCCTGTAAAATGAAGGCTTTGGGCTGAAAAATGCCTAAAATCCTTTCCAAATGTGACCTATGCTCTATGAGCTAAAAACTCATGGAGTAAGTGAATTCCTGTTCACTCTTTCACATATTCTTTGCAAGAGAAGATCTCAAAGGAGGAGGATGAGGAGAAAAGGTGGGTCTAGCATTTGCTGGTGAAGGAACCTCAAGGCTCTATTCAGTTGGAGAGCCTGAGAGAAGCAAGAAGCCAATGAGAGTCACTGATTTGTTCAGGGAAAGGTTGGAGAGAAGTTGTGGGGCCAGGGAAGAGGATCATCTGGGGAGGGAAGAAGAGGGGAAGAAGGGGATGGCAGCTGAAAGCAAAAGGGCTCTGCCCAAGTCCAGAGGGCTTCGAAGTTGGTGTTTCTGCTTTCTACTTACTGGCCTAGGCTCCAGAGAGAGTGGGAGTTCCCTGAAGGCAGTGACTACTCAGGTGCTGGATAAACACTGTGCAGCTGGATTGAGCTGGGGAGAAGGAAAGGCCTGGCCTCTGTCTGGATTCGAGACTCAGACCAGAGGACGTCCAGTGGGGCTATGGTCAGCAGGTCTGACCATTAAGAGGAACCTTCATCTTAAGCCTAATGAATTTGACCTTTAAAGTGAAGGCTGAGGCAAAGGGGGGCAGGAGAAGAGCTTAATGGATTACCTGGATACTTGTTGACCTTCTCCCCTGTGACTGAGCCCTCCCACAGAGGACAGATGTGAAGGAGGATAAAGAGGCAATTGGAGAGGAGGGGTGGAATTCCCCCTTGTTTTACCATTACTGGGCACCCAATGGACACCAAGGACTGAGTTGTTGCTCACTGCTTCATTTGAAAGAATTCCCAGAAATACTTCAGAAGAGACCCTGGACAGCCTGGGCAGATGGAAAAGGTATTCAGTGAGGGGGCTGAGGTGAAGTAGGAAGTGGGGAGAGGGGCCAGGATGACAGATACTCACATCATTCACCCCCTAACCCTTGAAAAAAGAGGATAGGTTGGTGCACAGAAATGAACGTATAAGACTCAGGTTTGACCAAACCAGATGGTTCCTCTTCTGAACTGGAGAAGAATCACTGAAACCACAGAGAATGACGAAACCCTAGGAGCCAAACTCTCTCCAGAAGAGACTGTACAGTTATCTGGCCTCTCTTGGGAGCACTCTACTGATGGGGAGCTCACCACCTCTCTGGGAGGGCTATCCCACTTCTGGGATGCACTAAATGTGAGCAGGTGTTTTCCGGAAATCAAGTTTAAATTTCCTTTTTTGGCCTTCCCCGCTCCTGGTTCTGCTCTCACGTGCCCAACAGAATAAGCCTAATCTCTCACGCGACAGCCTTTAAACACTTGCACGCAGGCATTATGGTCCCACCGAGGCTCCTTGAGGCCAATCACATCTAGCTCCTTCAATAGCCAGGAGAACCAGTGGAAAGAACTCTGGCCTGGAGTCGAGAAGAGAGCTTGTATACAGGCTCAGACACTTACTAGTTATGCCTTTGTCCAAGTCTCTGAGACCCCGGAAGCCTACCACTGGAGACCTCTTGTCACTGACTTTGACTCATGAATTTGGCTGCCCAACCGCTTGTGAATCCAATCAGTTTTTGTTCTTCTCCAGCCCCAAATAGCTCCTTCTCCACAAGACAAAAATGAGGTACTTGACCAAAAGCTTAACTAAAATCTAGGTTAACTATTCCCAAATCCCTCCCCTCATCCACCACTCAGTAACCCTGTCGAAAAAGGGTTAGTCTGGCACCACCCAGTTCTGATGAATGCTGGTTGGTTCTGTAATATCTGCTTCCCTACCTGGAAGGGAATCTGAGGAATCAAACTCCCCAAGAGAAGTGAAGGCTTTGTTTCTCTTGGAACAGGAGTGGGGTGGGGTCTAAGGCACAGAAATGGAGTTTCTTCTTCTATCACAAAATTCAAGGCAATGACAAGTAAATAGGGATTCATGGAACAGTCAAGGCCAAGGTGAGGGGAGGGGGCAAGTTTGATTTTTTTTATATTCAGAAATTAAGTAAAGCCATCCTTTGATGTTCAGGAGCTGAGATACTTATGTGACTGCCTTTAGGAGGCAGAAAACTGTGAGCCTTTAAACTGTAGGATTCTGGTGAGAACCACCAAAAACCCAGCCTTCAGTAAGATGATGGAAGAACTCCAATGTAGGCAGCAAGCCTCTCAAGTGTCCTGGGCCTGTTTCCTCACGTGGCAAATGAAGGGGTCACAGGGAGAGAGAAAACTCTCAAATGTCACAGAGCCCTGGAGTGGCAGAGATGAAGGAGCCATCCACACAACAAGAAAGAAGCCCCCTTGAGGATGGTTCTGAAAGGCTTCCCAGCCTTCCAGGGTGGGAGAACCCATTACCTCTAGGGTTTATGAGGCAGGGGGGGGGGTGCTGTAGATAGAGCCCTAGGCCTGGACAGCCTCAGACACCAGCTGAGTGACCGTGGGCATGCCACCGTGGCCTGCCTCAGTTTCCTTGCCTGTAAAGTGAGGAGAGCCCCTGCCTCCTCTGCTTGTTGTGAGGATGGAACAAGATAAACATGGTTAAGTGCTTAACAGTGCCCAGCACCCAAAGAGCACAATATCAATATTAGTTATTAGTGTTACTGTCATTTATCAGCATGGCATCTGCAAACCCGACAAGTTTGCATTCTTTGCTTCCATTACTGAGGGGCACAAGGTCCAGCACAGATCTGGGAAAAGCTAAGTGGATGCTGACCCACATACCTGTGTCGAGGCCATGGTGATCCATCTTCTGACTGGGCAATGCTACGTCAGCCCAGTCAGGTGGAATGTCCCGCTGTCCTCTTCACCCTGTGACAGCCACTTCTGTGGAGGATGTTGTCCCTAGAAGGCGGGAGGAGAAGGATGCAGTCAGATCTTCCTCCCCACTCTCCACCACCCTCTTCCCTCGGGATCAGTGCTCTCCTTGGGCCCCTCCTCTTCCTGCGTCATCATGACCCGTCCACCTCTGGGTCTCCTTCCTCTTTCCAGTCCCTGTCACAAGTCTGGGATCTGGGAAGTCAGAAGATCTATCCCCCTCCAGGCTCCTTTGTGAGCAGGAAGTGGATTGGAATGTACAGAAAGAGCAGGGCCATCCCTCCCCTTTTGGTGACAAGTGTTGGACTTGGGTTCAAATCCTACCTCAGACATTAGCTGCAGGGCCCTGGGCCTGAGCTTCTGCTTCCTCTTCTGACAAACAGGGAAGATGTTAACACCAACTCTCAGGGCTGTCATGAGAATGCAGTGAGAGAAGAAAGCGCTGCCCATAGAATACTGGCAGTTAGCCCCTCCATAGTATGTTACTGAGTGCCAGGAGCTGGACTATCTTACTCCAGCAATCATCCTCCCAGGTGCGTTAGCCTAAAAGGCCGAGGTCTCCCAGTGCATCCTGGGCCATCTCCAGTCATCCTGATGCATGTCTGGTCACAGGGTTCAGATGGCTCTGGGGGAGAAGTGAGGCTGGTGACCTGCACAGCCCTCCCTCAAAGCAAAGTCAAGTGCAAGTCATGTCACCATTTCTCTGATGTCACATCCTCTGCGAAAATGAAGGACGGACACAACCACAGTCCTACCTGGCTCTGGATTCTATGGGTCACTGCTTATGGAAGTGAAGGTTACTCTGACTTCTCTTCTAAAACATCCTGACCTTTATTGTGGGTGAGGGGCAAGCTCCTGGGGGTGAGAATTGGGGGTGTGGTGGGCAGAGGGTCCTCTGAGCCCATGTGGAGGGGGTATCAGGGGGGCCCCTGTTTTGCCTCCCAAGGAGTACACTGGCCTTCCTGATTCTCTCAGACATGGGAGAGAAGGGCAGAATTACAGCGGCCTGCCATCTTCGGTGTGTCACCCTTGCCCCAAGCAGTGAATCTTCTGCTGGGAGAAGGAGCCAGCACAACACAATGCACAGAACACTGGCTCTGGAGTCTGAGGACCTGGGTTTGAATCCTGTCAAAATCACTGAATGACTCCAGGCCTTAGTTTTTTCATCTGTAAAATGAGGGTTTTTCTAGCTGATGTCCAAGGTCCCTCCCTGCCCTGATTCTGTGATACTAGGGACCCTCGGACACTGGGCATCTCGTCTCCCAGTGTTTATCTCCTTGTGGAGAAGAGAGGAGAGTGGGGTATGAAGATATTTCAGTCTCTGAGACTGGCAAGGGAATGGCTGGGTCGGGCTTGCCTGAGGAAAAAGTGAGGACCAGGAGAAAACTTACCTTTCCACATGGGACTATATTGTCACAGGATTCCAGAACCTCAGGCTACTCTGTTGCTATGACTTCTGGGGGGGTGGGCAGAGGTGAGTGGAATGCTCCATGGCCTGTGAAGATGAAGAGGCTAAGGCTTAAATGCCCAGCGCAGGCCATAGTGGGCTGGGGGATGAGACCACATTTAGAAACCTCTGGTATTCGGGACCCCACCCAGGGCAGAAGGTGGCCCATTAGGGCTAGTTTTCAATATAGGTGGGTCAACTGGCCCCTCATGAGGACCAAGAAGGATCCCTGGCCCATGCTGGGGTGTCTCTCAATCTTACACATCCATCCTTTGGGTCTTGAAGAGCTCAATCTCCCAGAATTTCCTACTGAAATGCAAATGCCCTCTAGGAAGGGTAATAAGGATGCCTTGCCAAGCCTTAGCCAGCTCAGACCTCGTTTGGAGGAAGAGCATTCAGAAATGTCACACAGGAGAAAGAGGGGCAAGAGGGAGTGGGGGGCTCTGGCACTTGGGGAGAATCACAGGCTGATAGAGGAGCAGAAGCATCTATGATCAGCCAGAAGTCACTCAGAAACAGCTACCCTGAGAAATGGCCTACCTGGTGTCAGCCCTGAGACCCTCCCTGCTATGGCATCTGTGGCCCACCCTTCACAGAAGCCACCCTGAGCTTCTCCTGCCTGGATCCATGGTGGATGGAGGGAGGCTTCAAGCTTTCCAATTTGGGAAAAAAAAGTTGCTTTCCCCTCTGCATTCCTCTCTTTCAAGTGGCATCCTGGGACATTTTGTCCATCTTCTTGCTAGGGTAGTAATTAAAGGGTGTCAATTAGCCAATGGTGGTCAAGGAGAGGAAGCGGGAGTGGCCCTCCGGGATGAGTCTCCTTCACCTGAGACTGGAGATGAGAAGTCTCCCAGACCTCCTATGGATGACATAAAGAAAATCTTTCCAGGGGGAGAGAGGCTTCCTCTGATGCCCAGGGAAGGGAAGGGAACAGAAAAGAGGGAGCCCTGCCATGAGGTCTCCAGGTAATACTGATGATCCTGGCATGTGTGTGTGTGAATATGAATGACTCTTTCCTATGGCCGGGCAGTGCCAGTCTTAGCCCACAGCAGGGATGGCCAGCCTGGGAACACCCCTTCCTCATCCAAGCACCCGGAGGGCTGGTCATTCTTTCCCCCGTTAGGACCTTTAGGAGTAGTAAGGATAACACTGTAATCTGGGCTGCAGGGGCCTGTGCGCAGGGTTCTGGAGGAAGGAAACAAATCTGTGAATGTTTGCCCAGGTTTCTGGAGCTGATGCCAGATGGCCACAGGGTTCAACATGACGTCACTCTTGCCTGTCTGGGGGATTCTTGTTTGCCTGTCTCCAAAGAATGGTTTCCATAGAGATGGATAGTTATCAGCCCCTTCAGAACTGGAGGGGAGGGGGCAGCTTCCTTTATCTGAAAGCCATTGGGAGACCGGTTGTGATCTCTGTCCCCAAGAGAATCCAACTGAGGAGGTGAGAGGCAGTGAGGCCAGGGCGGGAGTGCTCACAGTCTACAGCCTGCTCTCCTGAGCCCTACAAACAACCACAGAAAAGTGGTTGATGGATGACCAAATAGAATAATACCTGTGTCTAATCCCGAACTCCTTTGGACTGTGTAATTTGGAACACAGTCCCATAGGTGGTCAGAGAGGACCTCACGCCAACCCACTTTTATCCATTCATTGAATGAGTATTTCTTAAGCCCCTACATGGGAAGTCATTGTGCTAGGTGCTATGAAGATGAAGTCCCTGTCCTCAGGAGCTTGCAATTCTAATAGGGAAGACAACATGCAGACAGCCCTGGCTACACATGAGAAAATACTGAGAAGATGAAAGGGGGAGGGTGAACCAAGCAGAGCTAGAGACACCCTTCACACTGGGAAGGCCAGGTCACAATGATTTACAGGACCTATTCTTACCTGGTTTCTCACTGCAGCAAGGCAAGGTCAGTCCTTGCTCTCAACCTCAGCTCAGATTGGCAGGTGAACATGCATAGCTCAAGGCACTGAATTTTCTTTTCAGGAGAACTAAATGTTGTCTGTGGCTGCTGCTACTTTGTACTGGGTGAAAGAGACCCATTGGGCCAAGGAAGGTGGTGACCGACTGTGGGTGTTCCAGGGCATTTGGGAAGGCCAGAAGCACAGAGCTTGACAGTGGTGGTGGTAACAGTCATGGAAAACAGTCCCTCAGTGTGGAGGGAGGGAAATAGGAGCCCATGTGGGGAGCAGGGGCCCCTAGATGAGAGGTCTTGGTGGGGATTGACTGAGTCAGATTGGGACCCACAGAAGGCACAGAGTACACTATGCATTGTTCCCTTTCCTTGAGTGATCAATATGGCATGTGAGAGCCAGGGATTACAATCCTACAGTGGACAAGAACTGGGCCTCAGATTCCCTCTTGTCCCCCTTCATGAGTTTAAAGACCAAGTGCTGAGGGAGAGTCCTCAGAGCAATTTGGAATTGTGCTTCCAGGGCAACCCAAACAGGGCATACCCTTTGATCCAGCAATAACACCTCTAGGACTGTATCCCAAAGACAGCATAACAAAGGGAAAAGGTCCCACATGTACAAAAATGTTTATAGCAGCTCTCTTTGTGGTGGCCAGGAACTGGAAATTGAAGGGATGCCCATCAACTGGGGGTGGCTGAACAAGCTGTGGTATATGGTTGTAATGGAATATTATGGAGCTATAAGAAAGGATGATCAGACTTCAGAAAAACATGGAAAGATTGAATGAACTGATGCTGAGAGAAGAGAGCAGAACCAGGAGAACGTTGGACGCAGTAACAGCAACTCTAGATGACCCACTTGGACAGACTTAGCTCTTCTCAGCAATGCAGTGATGCAAGGTAATTGCAAAAGACTCGTGATGGAAAATGCTGCGTCCACATCCAGAAAAAGAACTATGGGGTCTGAAGGCAGTTCGAAGCCTGCTATTTTCACCTTAAAAATTGTTTTCCCTTTTGTTCTGTTTCTTCTTTCAGAACATGACTAATGCAGAAATATGTTTTATATGATTGTACGTGTAGAACCTATATCACATTATTTGTTGTCTTGGGGGAGGGGAAGGAGGGAGGGAGAAAAATTTGGAACTCAAAATCTTTCAAAAAATGAATGTTGAAAATTGTCTTTACATGTAATTGGAAAAAATACTATTTAAAAAGAGAGACAGACACAGGAAGAGAGAGTCAGAGAGAGAGAGAGACAGAGACTGAGAGACAGAGACTGAGATAGACAACCCTTTCGTTAGTCCCCTGAGGAGCTGCGTGACCCTGGATAAATCCCGTAACCTCTCAGGGAATTGACTTCTTCCTCTGTAAAAAGAAGGGGTTGGACCAGAGGGGTCAGAAAAGGCAGAGACCACACAAAAACAGGCAATATCCATTATTTTAACACCCAACAAGCATTTATCAAGTGCCTTCTGTGTGTCAGGCACTCAGGCACACACTCCTATGTCAGGGGGAAACAATGTGTACACAGAAAAGCAAATGCAAAATATCTGAAATTTCTGTCCAAGGCCATGGTGTGGGGTGAGTATAAGGGGGTGGGTCAGGATAGATCAGACAACCATAGATTTAAAGAAATTTAAATTTTAAGAAATTTAACTTAAATTTAAATAAAGACTACATTGAGGAATGAATGAATGAAAGGCTAAAGCATTTATTAAATGTTTACTATCTGCAAAGTGCTGTGCTCAGCCCTAGTGACTCAAACTGAAAAGCAAGGTGGGCCATGCTCTTAGCAAGCTCACATAGGGGGATTTAGAACTGTCTGATCAGATTCCTACCCAGGGGGCTCCCAAGGCACCAATGCAGCTGCACCATGTTCTAGGTGTAAATGAGCCCTCTGCTCTCCAGCCCTCATTCACACCAGGAAGCACTAGGGCTCCATCATGCCCTGCTAGGGTCCCAGCTGGGTGACCTTTGGTCCTCTCTGAGGCAAACAGAGCCCCTGCCCCCCAGGGGGGCGTGTTCTGAGGCCATTGCTCTCCCTGGTCCTTTTGGTCTTTCTTGGATGGCCCTGGGGCAGGGCTTCGTCCTTCATTATAGTTAATGGACAGCAGTCCTGTCCAGCATGGTGCCCCCCGAAGGCTGGCTTCTTGGTATTGAACAGGAAAGTGTGAAGGGAGGTTGGCTTTGGTAGGAGTGTCTTATCGGCATGTTCTATACTTCTAATTGCTATCTTTCCTCCTGCTCCCTTCCCCCTCCCCTCCCCCTCCTCCTCCCCCTCCTCCCCTCCTCCTCTTTTCTGCTTCTCCTTCTTTTCCCCTCATCTTTTTCATTGGGATTGGGGTAGAAATAGTCCTGAGGCAAATTGCTGTCCACTTTTAAATAAATTTAATGCCCTGTTTAATATTGCACAGATAGATACAAATAATGGCCCTTAGTGGTTGCGCACAAGTCCTATGATGTAAGCTCAGCCTCTGTGGGCACACCTGATACAGTTATGATGACAGCAATTGCACACTTCCTACCTGGGCTAACTGGGGAGGGCTGACTTGGCTCTGTTGCCCACAGCCAGAGTACAAATCCAAAGCCCTGGAGAGCCCCTGCAGAGCTCCAAGGCTGGGAAGGCACTCACAAGGACAAGGACAGACTGAGGGTCCCTGAGGAGGCTTGTCTCAGCCTGGCAGCCTCTCTGTGACCCCAGAGTCAGAGGTCAGGCTGACCTCAGGAATTCTGCCTTCCTTCATGGAGCAGCCACCTCCAATGGAATCCAAGGATGACTGGGAAATCTGCCTGTCCACTCACTGACCAGTCCCAGTCAGGATGCACCTGCCTGGTGATTGGCAGCTCCACCATGTGGGAGGGGTTCTGGCTGTGAGCCCACCGACATCTGTCATTCCCCCTCTGAAGAAATGGACAGCTAAGAATAGCCCCTTTGATGCTAGGTCAGCCTTATCCCCAAGGCTCTGCGTTATGGCCTGCCTTACCTGGTGACTGACTGGTTGCCACTTGGTGACTTGTTTCTTTTCTGAGAAGAGGGGAGGTTAAAATTAGTCTGAGTCTCCACCAGTGAGAGCTACTTCCAATGAAAACAGTAATCCATCCTTGGGGGTGGGTGTCATTTTCCAATTCCCTTGCCAAGAAAGCTTATTCCCCATGCTTCTGACTCAGGGCAGCAAGCACCTGGCTTTCCTGCTATGACCTATGGGCTGAGATTGAAGGATTTATAATTTTCAGTCACAGGAATTGAAATTTTAGAGCTCTTCCCTGTCAGGTTGAGTTACAGGGCCAGCCAACCAGGAGAGGTCAGCCTCAAGATGATGGCAGCGTGGCTGCACATTCCCTAAGGTTCAACGGTGGGTCCTTTCTCCTGTCTCATCTCTTGGGTTCACATCCTCTCTGTACTAGACATTCCCAGTGCTAGATAGCCAGCCCTCAGCTCCCTGCTAATCTTCATCCCCACAACACCAGCTGCCTCCTGGACTTTTCAGTCTGGGCGTCCTGCAGACATTCAGATTCAGCACGTCCCAAACTTCATTCTCTTTCTTTCCAAGCCCTTCCCTCTTCCCAGCCTCCCTTTTCCTGATGAGGGCACCAGCAGCCTCTCAGTCCCCCAGGCTTGATCCTTCAATGTCAAACCCCTCCCTCTTTCTGCGCTCCCCCTATGTATAATCTGTTGCCCAATCTTGTCATTTCTGTTGCCAAAACGTCTCTCATATACGTCCCCTTCAAACCCTGGTTCAGGCCCTCAGCATCTCACTCCAAAGGTCCTCTGCCTGGCCTCTCCCTCCTCCCATACATCCACGGCTTGGCGGCCAAGATGGCATCTTGGAAGTGGATGTCTGGAAATGTCACCCTCTTGCTCATTGATCTCCAATGGTTCCAATCATCTCCAGAATCAAATGTAAAGTTCTCTGTTTGGTTTTTAAAGTCATTTACAAGCCAGATCCTTCCTACCTTTATAGCCTTCTTGCTGTAGGAAACATCTCCATTCCAGAGGATATGGGTGGTCTGCTATCAGATGATACATATCTCACACTCTGGACTGCACCCCAAGCCTTTACACTGGCAATCTCCTAATCGTGAGGAACTCTGACTTCCTCACCTCTGACTTTTTGCTTCTCTGGCTTCTTTCAGGGCTCAGTTCAAATGTACAGTCTACAGGAGACCTTTCCCAGGACCCAGGGACATCTCCTCTTTGTATATAACTTTGTATGAAACTCATATATGGCAAGTCACTGACATGTTGTGACTCCCATCTGAGTGTAAGTTCTTCAGGGCAGAGCCAGGGCAGGGCCAGGACTTCTGCCTTTCTCTATCTCCCCGGAGCTAAACACAGTGCCTGGTACGTGTGTGGTGGTTAATAAGCTAATAAGTTAATAAGTGCTGATTGACTGAGTAAAAACAAATGCCTTGATAACTTTTCAGAATGCATTACAAACCTGCGCTAATTTCCATCCAACCCAACCCAATCCAGTCCAGTAATAGTAACGGCATTAATATAGTGCTTTTTAAGGTTTGCAATGCACTTTATGTTATCTCATTTGATGCTCACAATAATCCTGGGAGGTAGATGCTATTATGACACATCTTTTACAGTTGAGGAAACTGAGGCAGACAGAGGTGAAGTCACTTGCCCAAGGTTACCAGTTAGGTGGTGTCTCAGGCTGGATTTGAACTCAGGTCTTCCTGAGTCTAGGGTACTCTGTGCACCCTGATGGCACTTGAGACATGATTAAGGTTCTGCCATGCACAAGGTACAGAGGTAGGGAGGGAGGCTACAAAGACAGAAGGACAATCAGTGCCTGCGTCTGGATGTCTCAGAGTCTGAGCCTCTGTGTCTTCGGGCTTGCCCTACATCACACCCACAGCGAGGGGCACAGAGACCCCTGACTCCAATTATGGCCACATTTGTCAACAACACTTGCCAGGTGCTCCCAAACAGCCCATCCTGACGATCCTTGCTTGGCAGGAGAGAGAACAACTTTTTTCAGGTGCCCTTTGCTTTTCTCTCCCCCCAATCCGTTCCCTGTCAGGTTAGCTTCATCATTGCTTATGTACTGTAGGGTTTCCTCTTCCCGGACTGAGGCTGTCCACACCTCCCCCTGAGACTTCTAGGGGTACCTGAGGGGTTCTCTACTGCCATCTCTCATCTACTGTTAGTGCCAGTGACAAAAGTCCAGCTGCCATTGAACTAATCAATACTAATTAGCCGCTACTAAGGGCCATTTAGTGAGATCTGCAAGCACAGAGGTACAAACATTCCCTCAGCATCTCTCCCTGCGCCATCTCAGGCTTGGGCGAGAGCAGGCACTGCCCAGTTTATGCCCAGACTGGCTGGAGGAGCTGTGGTGGTGCTTCTCCGAATTCCTGCTTGTCAGCATTGATAATCGCTGACTGAGTCTGTCTGGTTTTTACCCTCTTGCCATGTCGTCTTCCCTCGGAGGCTGGGAGCACCTTGAGGGCATCCCTCCTGCTGAGCACAGTACCTGGCACACAGTAGGTGCTTCATAAATGCTTGTTCTTTATCATTATGGAGATTTATGATGATGGTAGATAAAAAACATGGGCAAGGCTCATTGGGACCCATTACAGCAGTTCCTTCCAGAAACGATGAGGGCCTGGTCCGGGGTGATGGTGGTGGTGGTGGGACGGAGCCCTTGGAACAGAGAAGTCTTGGCAACTGACTCAGTGTGGGTGTTGGGAAAGAGCGAGGAGGGGGGGAGGCTGGGAAGTGGAAAGAGTGGTGGGATTGGAAAAGGTCTGGGGCAGAGGTGAGGGGACAGGATGGGGGTCTCTGGGTCCTGATGAGGCCTGTGCATCATCTGGGCAGATACTGAACAGGACTCGGGTCAGAGGACAGACGAGGGCAGTTCACATGGATGGGACAGGAGGGAGAAGACAGCTTCCTTGTCAGAGGGCACATCCCCAAAGAGGAAAAGATAGCACCGCTAGAATATCAAAAGCTGGGATCAGTCAAAAGTCACGTCATTTGGCAGGTCCTAGAAATAGAGGAGGGACCAAGAGACAGCTCTAGTCTGGCTCTCACTCACTTTCCACACAGATGAATGAGCAAGAAGGCAAGGGAAAAACCGAGCCCTGAGACCTGGAGGATTCTGACACCAAGCACAGAGTTCAGACGACCTCTGGGTTCCAATAACCGAATGCTGTGGCCACTTGACTTTGTTAGGAAAGTCGGCCTTTGGCCCAGACAATGACGAAACTTGCTTGTGGCCGGTCCCGTGTGTGTCTGGTATGTGGGGTTGTGGACAGCCATCAAATCCAGATGAGTAACTATAAATAAAAGGCACCTCAAACCCAGATTCCGGGGCTCTCTTGGTCAATCTCCATCCCCCAGGTTTGTGATTCTGTACAGAAGGCTCAGGTCTCCCTCATACGGGCAATCCTTGATACTCACTCGGGACAGCTGGGTAAACTGTATTACTTTTTGGACTCATTAACTCTTCCCCCCACTCCCCACCCCCCAACCAAGGAAAAACCAAGGCCTACACATGCACAGCCTCCCTCTCTCCACCTCCAGCCCAAGTTGAGCAAATTTCACACTTGAAGGCATAAAGTTCACAAAATTAAACAACAAAGTTTTACTAACTGGAGAAAAATAAAAGTCCCAAATCCTTGACTAGGCAACCATAAGTCCAATGTTGGTAAGCCAGTAAGAAAGGCCTAGCCCACCTCTTTCTCTATTTTTTGTGGGGAGGAGAAAATTGGGGTTAAGTGACTTGTCCAGGGTTACACAGCTAGTAAGAATCTGAGGCCAGATTTGAACTTAAGGTCCTCCTTACTGCAGGGCCAGCGTTCTAATTGTCATACCACCGAGCTGCCCCAATCTCAGTTTATCTCAATGTGAGGGGAGGTCCTGCCTCCGGGTCCTGGCTGGACCTTCTATCTCTGTTTGTCTCTAAGCCTTTGACCCTCTCCATCAATCCACAGGACCCAGCGGAGTGGGTTGTGACTGGTACTCTCCAGAGCTGGAGTTCTTAACCTAGAGCCTGTGAATTTTTAAAAACTGCTTTGATAAATAAATCTCTGCATAATTGCTTGCCTTTGTAACCCTGTGCATTTTATGTTACACATTTAACAAGGGGCTTCTGAGAAGGGTCCTGGGCTCCCCAGACTGACTGGCCTAGGGCTTCAGGACACACGCCAGAGGGGAGGTAGCCCTGCTCTAGTTCCGAGGCTTCCAAGGAGAACCCCTGACCGTAAATCCCTACTAACTCCCCAGCACAGAAGGAAGCAAAAGCCTTCTTCAGTAGGCTTCTTAGTCTGTTCATGGCCTCTGGCTCGGACCTCACCCCCAGGGTCAGTCTTTCTGCCCCTCCCTTCCATTCTCTCTCCCTCCTTGTTACTGCCCCCACAAGCAGATGGAGGAGGGGAGGGGGGAGAACCCCCCTTTCCTTGGGCCCACAGCTGCCTGGGGTGGAGAGGTGGAATAGAGGGCAGCTTCCATCTACACCGGCTGTACTGGCTGTTCAGAACTAGCAGTTCTGAGAGTGGCTGAGGATTTCAGCCCAAGTCTCCAAGTCCCTGCCAGACCTGAAAGTAGCCATTAGCTTTCTGTAGCCAGCTGGAATTTCTCCTCTGGGAGTTTTCCAAGCGTTTCCAAGACAGTCATTATGACTTGAGGAGGGGGGTCAGATCTCCCTGAGAGTCCTTCCTCAGCTCCAGCCTCTCTGCTCTTGGGTCTCACAAGGGGCCACTTTCACTTGGGTGGCAGCCATGCCATTTATGTCCATAAAGTCTGGTTTCATTCCATAAGGTATCAAACAAAAAAAAACTCTGTTCTAACCTTACACCTTCTGTCCTTGTGTATTTTAAAAATAGGTTTTAGTCAGGCAATTAAAATGAACTCCCTCTTATTTCTTGTCCCAACTTTCTCTAGGTCCTACTCTGATGACTCATTGTGACTTAGAAGTTACCTTGGGCTTTGAAGACAGAGGACAACCTAGTGAAGCTTAAGGTAGGGGCCTCCTAAGGGTCAATGGGGCCTGCCACCCAACGCCTGACCCGGCTGAATCCTCTGGAAAATATTTGCCTCCAAAGAGTTGGAAATCGAGGGATGCCCATCCATTGGGAGTGGGCAAACTGGCTGTGGTATTTGATTGTGATGGAGATGATGACCAGGTGAACTTCAGAAGTAAACAGCCAGGAGAACGTGGCACACAGTAAGAGCGACTGTTCAACTGTGAATGACAGAGTCAACAATCCAATGACCTAAGACAATTCCTGAGGACCCATGATGAAAGGCGTTACCACTTCGAAAGAACCAATGGCTCTGAATGCAGACCGAAGCACGCTTTTTTCTCTTTATTTGTTTCTTTTGGGGGGCGCTGTCAGTGTCTTCTTTCACAATATGACTAATACCAAAATATGTTTCACATGATTGCTCATGTATAAACTATGTCAAATTGCTTACTGTCTTAAACGGGGGGTGTGTGAAGAGAAGGAGAGAGAAAATTTGGAACTCAAAATTTTATGTGAAAAAAAGAATGTTAAAATTTGTCTTTACATGTCACTGGAAAAAATAAAAGTACCTTTAAAATTCCCCAGCCCCCTCACACTCCAAGTCCCCAGGCCACATCTCCCCTCCCCCGCCTGCACTGAAGGGGTCAAGGGCTACAGCGCACTTTTAGTAAAAAAGGATGATTGAGGAAAGATTGGAGACTAGTTTCCGCTATGAGGGGAAAATGATTTTGGACCATTTGTTTGTCAGTGTTCATTGGAACCCTGGCGATCTAAGACCAGTAAATGCTTTTGGTAAACGGTGAAGAACAGCCAGTAAGAAGATTGTCACCAATTCTGAAGGGCAGGGTGGAGGGCAAAAGTGCGGCTGCACGCTTAGGGCTGTCTGGGACTTCAGAGATCTTCCAGGCCATATTCCACCCCCACATAAAATGAGGGAGGAACCAGGTGGAGGGACTTTGCCCAACTGCCAGAGCAGAGCCAAGGTTTAGGCCCAGGACTTCTGACCGGGCAGTGTCCAAGGTGGTGTCAGCCTACGCTGGGGTGATCACTGAGCCATCCAGACCAAGCACAGTCCTCCACCCTTCCCTCTGGGTGCCCCCACTCCAGGCAGAGAGAGAGCCTCCCCTTTGTTCGGGAGAAGCCCCAAGACATGGATGACCTTGAGGTGTCACAGAGACATGGCCAGCTTGGGCTGGGCAGGTTCAAGGCTCTGCTGCAGAAGATGCCTCTCCCTGGGGATGCAGGACATGGGGAGCTGATGGAAAGCCATTTATTCAGATGAGAACAGCTGTTTTTGTGTTGGGAGATGGCCTGGCCAGGCTAGAAACCTGACTGAAAATCTGGCCCTGGGTTGGGATGATATCAGCCTTGGAGCTGAGGCTAAACCAGGCCAGGAAATTGGCTGGATTAATGCTTGTTAATTGGAAAGAGCTGCATTTAAAGCCTGGGAGGGGCAGACTTCCCATTATCATCTATCTGGGGACCATCTGCCTGTCTGTCCCTGCCCAGGGTGGATGAGAAGAGACTGGACCACTGGGCATTGGGCTGATTCGGATGTCATTGGCATTGAAGTCCAGTTCATCCGTGTTGGAGGGCTTGGGTCACTGGCCTGGGTGTCCGGAGGGCTGGGAGCCCAGCTCTTTACTGTAGCAGCCTCAGACTTTTCCAACTGGATTGGTGGGTCCTGAGGATTCCATGAGGGAACACTGTTTGCTTCAGCTCCTGCTCTCAACCTTGAAGTCCTGCAAGGAATGAAAGGCTGGGCATGGGTCACAGGTGGCCCAACTCCCAGTGCTGAGGGCAGGGAAGCAGGTCAGCCATGAATTGAAGGGGAAGCTCCAGGTCTCCCTCCCACTCTGAGTTCTCCTCTGAAGAACCATGAACTTGGAGATGAGGTGTAGGGTCATTATGTTTGTGGCCACTCTTAGAGGGGACAGAACGCTGGTGCCCATAGTGGGGACCATTGGGCCCAAGAAGGATGTGGTGGGAGGAGGTAGGGAAAGCCCTGGGGGTTTCCAGCAGTGAATCCTCTGGAAGGATCTCCTGAGATGCCACCAGGCCCCAAAAAAGGCCTCCCCCAAATCCTGGTAAGCAGAGTTCAGTGGGCTTGGATCTTCCTGTGAACAGCAAAACAATGTCCCTGGATGGATCCAGCCCATCCAGACCTGACTGAGGGGAAGCTAGGCTAAACTCCCTGGAGGCCATGACCCTGCTCTGTGTGGCTCTCTGGGGCCTATGATTTGGACATCTTTGCCCTATGAGCCTTGGCTGTGTTGCAGTGCAGTAGTACTCAAGTTGCTTCAAGGATTGTCTGGTCCTCCTTCAAAAATGTGTCTGGCCCCAAATCCCCTGAAAGGAACTGGGATAGGGAAGTGGAGGCCCCATAGGCCTGTGAGGATCTCAAGTGTTGCATGGATGATTGTTGAATTGAAGTGAGGAGATATGGGGAGGGCGGTTGGAAAGGATCCTGAAATAACTCTCCAACCCTGGTCAGCAGGGAAGTTCAAAGACAGGTATTTGAAGTAAGAAGAACCACTCACATTTCTGGAGCACTTTTAAGGTTGGTCAAGCTCTTCAGATGTGTTATCTCACTGCCCTATTGGCATGTCCTTTTCAAAGATGAGGAAACTGAAGGTGAAAGAGAGTTTACAAGTTGTGCAAGGTCACAGAGCTATAGTATCTAGGATTGGACCAGAACATGGGTTTTCCTGCTGAAGCTCATGCTGCCCCTTAGCTGCCTCCAGCCCAGTCCAGGCTTCTTAGAGGCTCTGTGGCAAGTCAGCCAACTGTCCCTCTACTGGGTGTGGTGGCAAGGTCCTCTGACTGCTCTCCCCGTGAGGGAATGGGGCTGTTTCTCAGGGATCCTTCGCTCATCTCCTTTTCTGGGCAGGCATATTTGAGAACATTCACTCTCCTATTTCTCTTCGTTGTTACCCCACAGCCCTCCACTGCCCTTGGAGGACCTAATTCTATGGAGAGACCGTGGTACTGGATGACTTGAGGCCCCACTTCTGTCTCCAGAAGAATACTGTTCCTAAAATAAAGACCCTTTGCTTCTGAGAGAAACTTGAAAGGATAAAAAGGGTGACCCATGTGCCCAAAGGAAGTCCAGTCAGTTCTCTTCCTATTCAGTCCAACACCCAGTTCATTGTCCATCCACCATGGCTGGGTCATGAGAACTGGTCATCCGGCTTTGAGGAGTTGTCCACTCAGCAGTACATTGTAATCTAGACAATAGACATTCTCCATCCACTTGTAGGGAAGCTAGGTCACATATTTCTAGGTGATCATGGACTTCATGGGGGGAAGGGAGATGGGATGGAACTCTGCAATATTCCACAGCTCAATGTAATTAGTATGATGTCATCTGTAAGGAGGTTGTCCCCATCTCTTGGTCTCTAGGCTAGACAGATATGTATGAGGTAAACTAGCAGCCCATGCTCACTGAGAACTCAAAGGCAGATTGCAGAGGGGAAGTTGCCTGTGACTGGGAGAAAATATTATGCTTGTCTTGGCATAAGAAGCCAAATTTCAATAACATGTTGATGGTCAAGTGCTAATGATGAGTTTTTGGATGTCCAGGTTTTAGTTTCTTCCTTTTTGGGGATTTCCTGATCCATCAGGTATCCCACCCAGACATGAAGCAAAAAAAGCTGTGGTTTCTGCTACTCATTAGCTACCAGTGAGGAAAGGCTGGGGAAAGGAGATGGTGACATACATGACCAAAGTAGATTTATTGTTATTTTGATATGTGTGTGTGCATCTTGCCTTCTTCCTACTTGGCATTTCACTATGGCACAGCCATGATGCAGGGTCCTCAAAGGCTATGGCAGTAAATGAACCTTGGCTCTTGAAGGTCTCACAAGCCAAAAAGATCTCATGTTTGGGTACAGTAAGGGATGACATGTCTGTCATGTCTGAGAGGCTCATAATGCATGGCCTCTAGGCTGTAGCATCTCCTGAGGGTGTGGAAGGCCTGTGAGTGGTACAGGGGCAGAAAACTCCTCAGCATCTGAAGTTGTTCCAAGTAAAAGTGTCTCAAGTGAGCCTGTGACACAGGATGATGAGAGATAAAGGAGGTTCCTCATATGCCCCAAAGAAAGAACAAACAGAAACACCAAAAAAGACAAATATCCCTCCCCTCCAAAAAGATATATAAGAAAATGGAAAACAACCAGCACTTGAACTTGAATGAAGTGAAGTACAGGTATGATGCAATTAGAAATTTTGAAAGGGAACTGGACCAGCTAAAAGATGAATGGAAATACATACACGTGAGGGGAGGCCTCTTCAAGGACAGCCCTGTGATGCTACAAATGGGTTGACTCATGATCAGTAGAGAGACTTCTTAGGGAGAGACTTTAGAGTTGGAGAAATGGTGAGGAGATGAGAGGCCTCCACTTTGAGCAATGGGTAGAAGACCCTATCGACATAGTTAGGAGGGCAAAAGCAAGCACCCCACCTGTCCCTTGATTTCTAGAGACTAAGGGGGACTTCTCAGGTGAGATTGTTTTCTCTTTGGTTGAGCTAAGATTTCATCTCCCTCCCAAGATGCAGGGCCCCTCTATTCTTGTATATTCTATCACTTAACTAAATATATGCCTTCCCTGATCATCCTTCTGTGGCTAGTTGATAACTATGTTTGCTTAAGTCTGTAATGGTGGGAAGGGAGTTAAGCCATTACCCTTCCAGTCTGAGGTGGGAATATCTCCCTCCTAGAGCCACAAGGGAAAGTAGCCTTTATTCTAAAACCTCAAAAGAGTATCACCTTCTTTTCACATATCTGCTAGGTGATGTCATATACATAGCCTCCTGTCCCTCTTGAAGGAGGGCTCACCCCTTCAAGGCTGTCTGCTTGCTCTCCACAAAAATAGAAACTGTGGTCTCCCTTGGAGCTGGGGGGTGGGGCATTCCAGATCATATCTATTTATGATATATTGACATCCTGGTTCAACCTTTGATAAAGGTGAAAGTAAAGTTTTAAGATAAAGAATTATAAAATGAAATTAAATAACTAAGAGAAACAAACAAAACAATGAAAAGGAAATAATAAGGAAAATGACCGGTATAGAGAAAACCATGGACAAGAGTTTTGTTTTATTTTGTTTTGTCTTTCTAAACTCAGATAGGGTAGTACCAAGACACCAAGATGGTGTACACGGTGTCATGGCTGTACACAGTTAAGAACTGCAGGTAGGACAGCATGATTGAATTGGGAAGCATGTGCTGCTATAGCCTCTCCTACTGTTAGCTGTGAAACAGGTCCCTATTAACACAGGGCAGTGAAGGATGAAACCGTTCTGGGGAGTTTGGAGGGTGGAACCTAGGAATTGCAGTTGACTCTGAAATCCTCAAAGACATGGCTGCCTCCAGAGTGGCCAAGGTAAAAAAAACAAAGGGCAGATCACAGCAGACAAGCTTGAGAGTCTTACCCCACTAATGAAGAAGAAATTAATGATTAAAAACTAAGGAAAAGGAAGACTTTTGAGAGCAGCATAAAGAAGAACAGAAAGGTGATTAGTAACTGGATACCACATGCCCAGGAGAATCTGAGAAGTTCAGAAGGCCTCTTCCATATGGGAGTGTGCCTTAGATGTCAACTGTGGAAATATTATCCCTGGCTAAATTATGCAGAAATGGAAATGGAGAATCACCAAGTAAATCATTTCTGAAATATCTGGGATCAGCCATCTCAACCCTTCCCTGAGTCAACCAGTTTTGGTACAAGTACACTTAGGTGGAGGAAATGTTAGGAAATATTGCTGGAGGCCAACAAGTATTTGAAGGCAGGATGGCATGGCAGCCCAAGGAGCAAGCCTGGAACTGCTATGTCAGCTTTGAAATGAGATATAAAGAGATGGACTGGGCACATCGCAGTTATGAAAGATTTGTCCTCGTGTGCCCTAATGTAAAGAACTGGATCAAATATTCTCACTTTGACGAAAAACATGGCTACTTTGCTCATACAAGGAGTTGTGAAAAGCTGTGAAATTCTTTGGAGATAAGCATATGGAGGAACATCTACACATGGCCTTGGTAAAGTTTGAAGAAAATCAGAAAGTATTTGAAAGGGTACAAGTGATCTACAAATATGCCCTGGGCAGGATTGCAAAGCAGGAAACCCAAGAACTCTTTAAAAATTCCCACAATGTTATAAAGAAATTTGGGAATAGTCAAGGTATTGGAGACATCATTGTGAACAAGTGGAGATTCTAGTATGCGGAGAAGATAAAGGCTGATCCACACAATTACGATGCCTCGTTTGGTTATTTTCAATAGGTGGAAATTGATACAGAATCAAACGCTGTGTGAAAGATGTAGGAAGGAGTCATTGCCAAGGTGCCACCAATCTGAGAAAAGAGGCACTGGAAGCAGCATATCTCCCTCTGGATTAGCTGTGCCCTTTATGAAGAGTTGGAGGCAGAGGATCCAGGGAGGACCAGATAGGTATAACAAGCTTGTTTGAAATAGATTCCTCACAAAATGTCTACATTTGCCAAACTGGCTACATGTACCCAGTTTGAAATAAGAAAGAAAAATCTACCATTTGTCAGAAAATCTTTGGAAATTTCTACTGGCAAGCATCTCAAAACCAAATTGTTTCAAGTCTACCTTGAATCAGAGCAGCAGACAAGAATCTGACCTGTGCCAGAAACTTTATGAAAAGTTCCAGAAATTTGCACCAGAAAATTGTAGCTCATGGATCAAATTTGCCAAGTTAGAAACAATTCTTGGAGATACTGAGAGTCCAGGCAATATATGAGTCAGTTAGCTACAATAATAAGAGAAGAAAAGAAAATTGAAGGAGTCAGAATAGGCAATGGGGAAACAAAACTACCACTCTTTGCAGATCATATGATGATAAACTTGGAGTATCTCAGAGAATCAACTAAAAAACTTCTTTAAATAATTGACAACTAAAGCAAAGTCCCAGGATATAAAATAAATGCACATAAACCAGGAGCATTTCTATATATAACCAAGGAAGCCCAGCAGCAAGAAATAAAAGAGAAATTCCATTTAAAATAACTGTAGACGCCATAAAATACTTGGGAGTCTACTTGTCAAGACAAACTCAGCAACAAACACAACTACAGAACACTTTTCACACAACTAACATCAGATCTAAACAAATGGAAAAGTATCATTTGTTCATGGATAGGCTGAGCCAAAATAGTAAAAATGGCATTTCTACACAAATTAATTCACTTATTCATTGCCATACCAATCAAACCACCAAAGAATTATTTCATAGAATTAGACAAATCATAACAAAATTCATCTGGAAGAAAAAAAGGTCAAGATTATCAAGAGAATGAATAAAAAAATGTGAAGGAAGGTAGACTATCAGATCTTAAACTATATTGTAAAGCAATATTGTAAAGCAGGTAGACTATCAGATCTTAAACTATATTATAAAGCAATATTGTAAAGCAAAAAGCAAAAAAAGCAAAAAGATCTTAAACTATATTGTAAAGCAAAATTGTAAAGCAAAAACCTTCAAAACCATCTAGTACTGGCTAAGAAATAAACTGGTGAATCAGTGGAATAGATTAGATGCACAAGACACAGTAACAAATAGCCATGGTAATCTAGTGGAAAATCTACTGGGTAAAGAACTCACTGTTTGACAAAAACCATTGGGAAAACTGGAAAAAAGTGTGGTAGAAATTATGTATAGACCAACACCTTACCCTGTATACAAAGATAAGGTCAAAATGGGTACACGATTCAGGCATAAAGGGTGAAACCATGGACAGATTAGGAGAGCAAGGAATAGTTTATTGGTCAGATCTATGAAAAAGGGAAGAATTTATGAACAAACAAGAGGTAGACAACATTACAAAATGTAAAATGAATAATTTTGATTGTATTAAAAAGGTTTTGCACAAACAAAATCAATGTAACAAAAATCAGAAGTAAGGCAAGAAGCTGAGAAACAATTTTTACAGCAAATGTTTCTGTTGAAAGCCTGCCTCATTTCTCGAATGTATAGAGGACTGAGCCAAATTTATAGGAATACAAGTCATTCCTAAGTTAATGACAAAGTTAAAGTCAAAGAATACGAATAAGCAATTTTCAGACGAAGAAATCAGAACCGTGTATAGTCATATATAAAAATACTCTGAATCATTATTGAATAGAGAAATGCAAATTAAAGCCACTCCAAGGTCCCACCTCACACCCATCAGGGTGGTTTATGTGACAGAAAAAGAAGATGATAAATATCGGAATAGACGTGGGGAAGTTGGGACCCACAGTTCCGAACTGCTCTCCAGAATGTTCGGATCGGTGCAGGACTCAGCGTCACAATTTCCCAAAGGGTCATCAAGCTGTGATAACGATGCACACCTTTGACTCAGCAATACCGTTGCTCAGGTTACATCCCAAAGAGGTAAAAAAGGTAAGGAGATCTCCTTGTGCAAATATATGTATCACAGCCCTTTTTGTGGTGGCAAAATACTGGAAATCAAGGGGATGCTCATCCACTGGGGAATGATTGAACAAGTTGTGGTACGTGAAAGTAATGGAATACTGTTGTGCTATAAGAAATGATGAGCAGACATTTCAGAAAAACCTGGAATGACTTACATGAACTGATGCAGACTGAATTGAGCAGAACCAGAAGAACATTATACACAGTAACAGCAACAGTGCGTGACGACCAACTTTGATAGACTTAGCTCTTCTCACCATTGCTATGATCCAAGACAATTCCTAAGGACTCATGATAGCAAGGGACCAAAGACATGATATGAGGCAGCAAAGGACCTAGGTGCTGTACTCCAGTATTATCATGAATTATTCAGAGGATATGGGTCCAGAGGACATATATATCCATAGGTTCCCTTTTAAAGGTCAGTAGAAAACAGTCTAAAACAATCCATCCGCCAACAATGGAAGACAACTAATTAACCTTTGGGCCAACCAGCATTAGTGAAACCTGCTCCCCCAAAGTTGTCTCTGGGTGGATTCATCCCCTCGATGGGGAGATGCCATCAAAAGTCTCTGTCTCCTCTACTGCAAGCATATAAAATTATTGTGGGAACTACCCTGATCATCCCTCACATATATATGTTTCTGATAGACATAATAAGAATAAGGAAGTCTGCATTTCCTTCCAATAGAACGATTAAAGAAAAATCTAACAATCCTAATACTAAAGGTAAATGGCATGGACTTTCTAACAAAATGCAACAGAAATACATAGTAATTGAAAAAAAACAGGATCCAGGAATTTATGGCTTAAAGAAAAATAATCCAGTAAAATCAACATGTTTTAAATTGTTTAAATTTAAAATTTAAGTGCAAGTTGAATTTGTAATGCTAGTCTAGGATTTGTAACACTACTGTCAAATCATTAGAATCAGAACTGCCATTACTGATACCAGATAAAGCTAAATTCAAAACAGAAGGAATTACAAATAATAAAGGATATTCTATTATGCTAAAACATTTACTACATAGTACATGGCACATAGTAAGCATTTAATATATTTTATCCACCTGTCTATGTTATATTTATCTTACATATATATACTCAATAATTCTGCAGTGAAATTCTTAAAGGAAATCCTACATTCCTGTAAGAAGAAATATATATAAATATATTAAAAATAGATTAAATAAGGATCATATTCATAAAACCAATTATATACATTCACTAAAAGAGCAAAAGTCAAAGACATGAACAGATAATTTTTGAAGGGGGAAATATAAACTCTGAACAATTTACTTGCGTATACTCAAACTCTTTAGTATCGAGATAAATGAAAATGAAAACAAAGTGTCATCTTCCATCACTAGAATGATGAAAAGTGCTAAAAAAGTCCAGCACTGGAGGAGCTGTGGGAAAACAGATGCTCTAACCCATTGTGGCTGAATTTATGGCAATTATGGAGAATATTGTGGTAATTCATAACAAGATGCTATGGATTGTACATCTTGACAATGTGATCCCTCTACTAGAGCTTAATCCACAAAACACATACACACACACACACACACACAGGGAAGGGATTGCAGAGGGGACAGTCTGTTGGCAGAGACAGGATGGGATGGGATCGCTTGTGGGGTTAACCTTGATCAGAGGTGAGGCCACTTCATCATGGGAGACAGGGGTGAAGGAAGAAAGAAGAGAAGAAGACACCTGAGTGATGGGAGGTGAGGAGGAGGTGAGAAGGGGAAGTTCATGGAGAATGTTCTTGATTTCTTCTGTAAAATATGAGACAAGATTCTCAGCTGAGAGAGTGGAAGAGAGAAGACATGGGAGGTTTGAGGAGGGATGGAAACATCTGCAAGAACTGCTGTGGAGGGCAGGAGAGCAAGTTAGTAAGGGAGGTAGAGTAGGATTGCTGTGCAGCAGTGAGGGCCCAGAGGAGGCTGTGTAACATAAGTTTGTTGTGGACTTCATCAGAACAGTTACATGAGTTTATCTGCCTTTGTTCAACATCACATGTGTAGGAGTGATCCAAAGCTGAAGCTTGGCTAGGCATAATTGATGACACAATAATCCAGCTAAAGATTCAAGAGAGGAGGGCAGTGTAGAATTGAATTGTTTCAATAGTGGTCAAGATGGAGAAAAAAGGAGACAGTGGCTAATGTCGGAGAGATGGCCTGGGAGGGATTAGAGGTCATGATGCAGATATAGACTAGGATCTTGTGAAGGAGACAAGAAAAACCCATAGATTATGTCAGATAAGGATATTTAGGAATTCTTGAATATAGAGATGCTATATCTGTGTGTGATGGCAAAGCCAAAGGTGTACGGCTGGGTGTGAGGTGGAGGGCCAGCTCTGGGAGGTAAACAGGTTGAGGAATTGAGTGGTTAGGGCATTTGAGGAAGAATCAATATGTTTGTTAAAGTTCCCTAGGATGAGGGCTAGAGCTGGGGAGGAGAGAAAAAAAATTGTCAGAAACATGTTGAACTCATTGAGAAAGGAAAAGGAATGACCTGGGGGTCTACAGACAACTGCTACCAGGACTCCTATTGACTGGTAGACATGAACAGCATGAACCCCATTGGAGAAGGTTACTGAGTGATAGAGGAAGGGGTAGTGGGGAGAGAGCAGGGGTCATCCAACTCCCCTTCCTTGAGCAGAGAGTCAAGGATAATGAATGAGGGCGCAGAGGACACAGAGGGAGGCAGAGGAGCAGCCAGATTTCAGACAGAGCCCATAGATGGAAGGATGGGGAGAGGAGAAGATTTAAGATGAAGTGAAGTTTGTTGCCAATAGAATAAGCATTCCAGAGGGCACAGTAGGAATAGATGGAGTTGGGATGACTCTTTGGGGTGGAAAGATTGAAGGCATAGGAATGAGGAAGTGGACAGTTAGGGGTATGGAGTGGGGTTTGGTTGATGATCTTCACTGGGATGTGGCAGGTATGACTGAAGTGGAATGTTCATCATTGAGAGGAGGGCACAACTGCTCTTCCTAAAGGAGTTGGGAAATTGAGCCGAAGTAGGTGTGGGATGAGGTGGGAGGGACATGGTCAGATGCTTAGGGAGAGGCTGGGGGCTTCCCTGGGGGTTTTTTCTCTGCAAAGACTAGAAATGAGATAGGAAATGGCCCAGCTGGATATGGACGCCTCATTCTTTTCTTTTTTTTTTTTTTTTTACTTACAACATTTAAAAATTTTTTTATTTATTTTGCTCTTAGCTTAAGAAATAAAACAAGCATTTCCATAGTACAGTAGTGATTGCAAATGAAATTGCAAATCTCCTATGTACAACTTGCTATTCCTTTCATGGAACTTTCTTTTTTTCCCCTTTTGTCTTCCCTCCTCCACACCCCGGAGAGGGCTACCATTAGACATAAGGATGTATATGTATGTATACGTAAAACCATTCTAAACAGACAACTATTTATCAGTTAAAAAGGCATCTAGCATATTGTATAGACAGATCTTCCCATGAAGAGATGTTCCTATCCAACCTGAGAAATACTCACTGAAAAATACTGAAGTCACCCTTTAGGTCACTTGCCTCAAATAAAAAAGAATTCTGTTTATATCTCTGTTCTCTGCTACTCATAGTCCAAATTTTCTGACCAAATCCATCTGATTCTCCTCTGAGTGGCTCTGAACTGCCTTCTTTTTTTTAAATAACTAATTATTTGTTTTCAGTTTTGAAAAATCATTTTCATAAGTTTTAAATTTTTTCTCCCCCTACCTCTCTCCTTCCTTCCCACAACGGCATGTAATCTTATATGATGGACACTTCATTCTTTACCCATTTTCCCCTTCCTCTTCCCTTGAGGGACAAGTACAGCAACGGGATCAGAAGGAAGTCTGGCTGCTCCTCTCCCTCAATGAAGTTGGAGAAGAAGCAGCAGCCAGACATGGCAGACTCCCCATACAGGAGGAAGTCACCTAGCCTGGACCCTTGACTCCTTCCCTCAGGGGACACACCGAACCCAGTGGGAGATGGAAGTGGACAGCACAAGTTGGGCTCAAAGGAAGATTTGGCTCTTCTCCTCGCCTCAGGAGGCTGGAAAGGAAGAGTCTAGCTCTTAGGTCAGACGTGTGTTAGCCATGTGATCCTGCACAGATCACTTCAACCCTGTTTGCCTCCGTTTTCTCACCATGGAGATGATGGTACCACCTACACCACAAGGCTATTGTGAATATTGTGGGCAATATTTGTGAAATATTTTTCACACCTTACAGTTATTATTAGTATAGTTATGAACGCCTTGTTGTAGTGCTATAAAGTGAAAAATATGGACTCAAGAAATAGGGAAGGTTCTTAATGAGAAACTGTGTCATGGAGTAAACAGGAAGAGGAAGGAAAAAGGAAGGAAGGTGATGGAACATGAGGCTTACTTGGACGAGCACCCAGATAAAAGCATTTTCTTTCTTTATTTTTTGCTGATTCACTTGGGTTTGCCTTGTTCAGGGCTAAGAGTTTGATTTTACCTTTTTTTTGTTTATTTTTGTTGACTGGTTACATTTAGATTTTATAAGATATATTTTAAATCAATAAGCATTTAAGTGCCTATTTTCCCCCAGACACTGTGCTGGGATAAAACAAAAAAGAAAATCCTGCCCTCTAGGAACTCACATTTTAATAGAATATACTACATCTTGTTGTTCAGTCATTTCTGACTCTTCGTGACCTCTTCTGGGATTTTCTCAGCAAAGTCACTTGGAAAGGTTTGCCATTTCCTTCTTCAGCTCATTTTACAGATAAGGAAACAGAGGCAAACAGGGTGAAGTGACTTACCCAGGGTCACATAGCTAGCATATTTCTGAAGCTGCAGTTGAACTCAAGTCTTTCTGACTCCAGGTCAGGCACTCTATCTGCTGCACCACTTAGCTGCCCTACAACACATTTAGAGAAGTGGTAACCAGGGAGGGCATTTTGGTTTAGAAAGTTACAGGGATGGTGAGTCAGTAAAAAAATCAGTAAACATTTACAAAGTGCCTACTATATGATAGTCACTGTGCTATACACGAGAGATACAAAGAAAGGTAAAATACAGTCCCTGCCCTCAAGAAGCTCAGTCTGATGAGGGAGACCACAGCAAAGAGCAATGTACAAACAAGCTCTCTGTGGGCTAAACTGGAAATGCTCCACTGATTGGGGATTTCACATGAGAAGTGATAGAGTTCACTTGATTACACTTCAAGACCAGGAAAAGGAACAGGAGAATAGAACAGAGGAATGTCCATATCAGCAGGTTGTGAGCCACAAGGGATGGAGAGGAGTGGGACAGGCTGGAGTCCTCCTGGCCTCCCTTAGAAGCCACCATACTCAGGGACTGACCCCTAGAACCTCAGAGACCCAGGTCTACCCAGGGTAGGTCTTCTGGAGCTGAACTGGCCAAAGGATTTGGCGATATTAGATTGGGGAAGAGAAGGCTCATGGGAGACAAACCTTTCTTCAGGCTCCACAGAGGCTCTACCATTTGAGAGTTGAAGTTTTTCTGCTTGACCACAGAGGGCAGAGTCACTAGCAGTGAATGCTATATTGGCCTTATGGAGGTGGAGAGCTGCCTGAGGGAGGAAGTATTCAGACAGTGGCTGAAGGAGGACATAGTGGCTCAGCTGTAGGTGGGCTGAGAGCAAAGTGGGCCCAGGTGGTGCCTTCTGAGGTTCCTTCCCAATGATCGCACTAGTCCTCTACAGTAACAGCCCTTTCAATTTTTCATGGATTCTGTTTCTAAAAATGTAAATGACTAATAGACATCATGAAAGATTCATCATCAATATCCAGGCTTGGTGAACCACCTGAATTACTCAGAAACCATATCTCCAGAGGCTTCTGCATCCAAGAGCAGACAACAGCATCTGCCTGCACTGAGCAGGGCCTGGGCTGGGTGGGGTGTTTGGCAGATTCCAGCTCCCAGGACCCTGCACCCCCAGCCTCCTGCCTTCTCTAGGAGCCTCAATCCCACTCAGATCCTCTGTAAACAGCAGGGATGAGACCCCAGAGTTCTCCCTGCAGCAGGAGGAATAGGTGGCAGGCTGGCCCCTCCCTGAGGTCAGGAGTGAGCACAGTGAGTCATCTTAAAATTCCCCAAAGGCCTTTGTGGGCTCCATCCAGGCTTTTGGGTCCACATGCTTCCAGTGACCTTTCGCTCTTACCCAGGGTGCCTTGGGTCTTGTCAGGGAGTTTCTGTTTGTTTTCCTGTGAGTAACAGCTGCCTTCCCAGGTGCCAGGCTGCCCTCCCATCACAATAGAGTTCAAAGGTGGAAGCCTCCAGATCTGGGTGTCTTTGATGAGGGGCTCCTCCAAGGCTTCTCCCATGAAGGGAGTAGCATGGGCGGAGTGTGCTGGAGTTGTCCCTGCCAGGAACTAGCTGGGGCCCTCCATTACCTCATCTGTAGAATGGACTCTCAAATCCCTTCCAACTTTAACTTTTGGGGTTTGAGTCTGTGTTATACAGGGTCTACTTCCTCCCAGCTGAGGGCAAGCTTCCCTTGACCCTGGGTCTCCTCTGACTCCCCCACACATCTCATCTTTGTTTCTCCCCTTGAAGCATGGATTCTCAGCGCCCCCTTCTCTCCACATGTCCAGCTACTGCCTGGACCCCAATCACCTCTCCTTGCCTCAGTTTCCCCATTTCAACCCACTCCCTTGCTCAGTAAAGCCCAGTGGCTCTGGGATCAAATACAACATATCTGTCTGACATTTTGGACCTTTCTTGCCTTTCCCCATCCCTCTGGCTCTGAGATCACCCCATGTCTACTTGTCTCCTCTGCTGCACTGTGAACTACTCGAAGGCAGGGGTTGGGTATTTGCTCTTTTTTTTATATCCCCGGTTCTTTGTCCAGGGTCCCACATGTAGTAGGTGCTTCTTCCTACCAGCTCTCCCAAGGCTCTGTCTCATGAACTTCTACATTTCCCATCAGCTCCCATGGGTCCTTGGGGACTCCCCATCTGGTCCTACTCCCTGCTCTGAACTTCAGTCAGTCAGTCAATCAGCATGCATTTATTAAGCATCTCCTTCATTCCAGGCACTGAGTTAAGACATGGCACCACAAAGGGAGATGCCCCCGAGAGACCCCTGCCTGCCGGGCACCTCCCCAGATGTGGTGCTTCCATTTGTAGCCTCCGAGTGCCCCAGGATACTTCCCTTCCCTCACTCCCCAGAGTGGATTGTGGCCACAGCCTGTGAGTTCTGTCTCTGCATGTCCCCCATCTGTCCCTTTCTCTCTGTGACAGAGGGGCCACTTCTCTTCTTTAATTTGCTCTCCATACTACTACCAAAGCAACCTTCCTACCACAACATGTCATGTCAATTCTTGGCTTAAGAATCCTCAGTGACTCCCCATTACTCGATGTGTACAAAGCCATTTGGAAAACTTGGCACCAATCAGTAAGTATTTATTAAGCATCTATCGTGTTCCAGGCACTGCTGGAAGCATGCAGACACAAAAACCAAGGCATGGAGGCAATTGTGAGAAGAAGGCAGGCTGGTCACATAGCAACACTAAGGGAAAACAGACAGAGCCCAAGGGCTGGAGGAATCCCTGGGGGCTGGGAAGGGAGGGAGGGTAGAGTGTGGACTGGGAGTCAGGAGACCTGAGTTTGAATTCTGCTACAGACATTTACTAGCTATGTGACTCCTGACAAATCACCAACCTCTCAGCCTCCTCTTCCTCACCTGTAAAATGGTGGACTGGAGTCAATACCCTCCAAGTTTCTTCCAGCTTTAAATCTCTGATCCTCTGGACCCTTGGGTGGATCTTGTGTTGAGAATCACACAGGATGGGCAGGCCGAGCAACCTTCATCTGTACCCTACCAGGGAAGTCAAGATCCTTGAAACATTGAAGGACGCCATTCATCTCTGCCTTCACGCAGGTCACTGACTAAGGTTACACACATTAATAACTCAGAACAAAGGAGTAGACGGTTTGCCCTTCTCTGCCATCCAGAATCTCATCTGCTCTTTCCTACCAGGAGCACCATCCTCTCTGCAGCCTTGGCTTGTGGCGGTCCTCAGAGAACCCACAGTGCTTGTCCTTTAGGGCTCTTCTTTTCCACCATCATCCTTTGCAGCAATATGTCTAAGCTGGTTGGAGGGTCTCATGCAACTACATGGGCATTGTCTTCTTCCTTCTCTTTGAAATCCTATATTGAGCTGCATGAAGGAGCGAGGTCCTCCAGAGAGCAGAAATCCCACCCTGACAAACCAGGGATGCAGCAGCCATGGAGAAAGGGGAAAAGCAATGACAGCCCTCCACCACAAAAGGTAAGAAGCTAGAGCCTGTGATGATGGACAGAAAAACTGAATGGAGAAATGTAAGCTCCAGCAATCTCCCCAGGATGCTGCAGGAATAGTGGCCTTGGAGCTGGGTGACTCTCTGTGCCCTGTGACAGCAGACCATGCCCAGAAGGGCTGACGTTGTTTCTGAATGACGAGCTAGGTGATCCACTCAGAAGGTAGGAATGGAAGCTTTCTTCCTCTCAGTAGAGAGAGGTGGGGTGCTGGGGGGACAGAAAACTACATGCATGTCAGATATGATTGTGGTCAGTTGGCTTGTTCCCCTGGGGTTTTAATTAGAAGGAGTGTTCTGCATGGAGTAGGAGTGTATACAGGGGAATGACTGTGGGGTTCAGCATCAACCAAGCTGCTCTTTTTTCCTTTAAGAAAGAAATGCCATGAAGCCTGTTTTGGCTGATACTAATGATCCCAGACTCTCAGCTCCGTAGGAGGAATTAGCCAGCCTGGATCATGGAAGTGAGAGCTTATCCCAGAAATCCTGCCCCGAGCTGCCTGGGACACCCTAATTTCCCCCTCGCTGTCCATCACCTTATGGAAATGACTTCCCTGGATTGTCAGAACTGTTTTTGAGTGCTTTCAGGCCTGTCTGACTCTCAGTAACCCCACCTGGGGTTTTTGGCAAAGATACTGGAGCACTTTGCCATTTCCTTTTCCAGCCCATTTTACAGACAAGGAAACTGAGATGATCCCTGCTTTGAGCTCTCCCCCAGGGCTACTTTCAGGCCACCCAACAGGCCAGGTAAGATGTTGGTGTTAAGGAGTGGGGCCTTTGTCTCAAGTCATCTGGGGTCACTGAAGGAGCTTCCATTGTCTGGAGGCTGCTGGAACCCAGCCCACAGCCAGACTAGCTTTTAGCCCTGCAGACCTGTCTGTCTTGTGACTCATGAACACAAACTAACAAAACTTTTAAAGGACTTTGGCCTCTAAGGAAAAGGATCTGCTGGTTGTAGGAAGAATAGCAGAGCTGAGCTGGTCAGCACTGCGTGCTAATAACACTGCGGGGTTGTTGTTCATTTCCTCTGTGTGTGTGTGTGAGTGTATGTGTGTATGTGAGTGTGTGTATGTGAGTCTTTATGTGTGTGTATGTGTATATGTGAGTGTGTGTATGAGTATGTATGTGTGTGAATGTGTGTATATGAATATGTGTGTGCATGTGAGTCTATATGTGTGTGTATGTGTATATGTGAGTGTGTATGTGTGTATGTGAGTATGTATGAGTGTATGTGTGTATGTATGTATGTGAGAGTATGTGTATGTGTGAGTCGTGTGTGTATGTGTGTGAGAGTATGTGTATGTGTGAGTCGTGTGTGTATGTGTGTGAGAGTATGTGTATGTGTGAGTGGTATGTGTGTATTTGTGTGTGAGTGTGAGTGTATGTATGTGTGAGAGTATGTGTATGTGTGCATGTATGTATGTGTGTATGTGACTGTGTATGTGTATGTGAGTGTGTATGTGTGAGAATGTGTGTGTGAGTGTGTGTGTATTTGTGAGAATGTGTGTATTGTGTGAGGATGAGTGTGTATGTGTGAGAGTATGTGTGTGTGTGAGTGAGTGAATGTGTATGTGTATGTGATATAAGTGTGTGGGTGTATGTGTGAGTGGTGTATGTATGTGTGTGAGTGTGTGTGTATGTGTGAGAGTATGTGTATGTGTGTGTATGAGTGTGTGTGTATGTATGTGTGTATGTGGTTGTGTATGTGTACGTATGTGACTGTGTATGTATATGTGTGTATGTGAGTGTGCATGTGTGAGAATGTGTGTGTGAGTGTGTGTGTATTTGTGAGAATGTGTGTACTGTGTGAGTATGAGTGTGTATGTGTGAGAGAGTATGTGTATGTGAGACTGATGTGTGTGAGTGAGTGAGTGTGTATGTGTATGTGGTATGAGTGTGTGTATGTATGTATGTGTGAGTGGTGTATGTATGTGTGTGAGTGTGTGTGTATGTGTGAGAGTATGTGTATGTGTGAGTGAGTATGCATGTGTGTGTTTAAGCCAATGAGGTCTGGGTAATGGGTTTTCTTTTGACCACATAAGGCCTGTGGAAGATTAGTAGCAGAGGTGAGGTGTTTGGCATTTGGACAAGAAAGGAAAGGAAAGCTGGAGAGGTGAAGTCATGTGACCATTCGTCCCCAGTGGGTCAAAGGCAGGGCTCCCAGTCTTCTAATGGACGGGTGTCTGGTGAAGGAGGTGCCCTCTTGGCACCCATATCAGCCGGGTCCTCTCTTCTTTTAGATGCAGAGCATCCTGGAGACCCCAGGCACATCACAGGGGTAAGGCAGGCTGGTGCCCTGCAGACTTTTCAGTCCAGTCCTTCACACACCAAGGAGGTGCCCGCTGTGTGCAGACTTCTGCCAGCCCTGGGCTTAGGGAAAGTTGTGGCCTGCCCTCATGGAGCTCAGCATCCAGATGGAGGCTAAGGCACATGCCCACAAAGGCTGTAACACTGTAAGCCAACAGAGCATCTTGTGGATAGGGCTGATGCCAAGGGAGGAAAGTCATTACCAAGTGGAAAGTTGCCCTCGGAGGCTGACTGCCTTGCAGAATGGACTAGACTGAGCTGGGCACTCAAAGGACCTCCTGATTTGAGAGGGGGCACAAGGACCTCCTTAGCATGGTCTCTCTCTTACTGTCCTATTGGGTTGGGGTCCTGGCTCTGTACTGAATTCTGGGCTCTTTGAGGGCTGGAGTCCTGCCTTTGCTTCTGGGGAGTCTCAGCAGCCACCAGGGGGTATGTGTGCAGTAAGAGATAGCCAAGTTCATAGCTGGAAGGGGCCTCTTTTCCCTGGGAGTCTGAGCCAGTCCCCACCCTCCCACAATTGGATATATGAGAGAGGAGGAGAAAAGAGCAAGGCAGTGACTTCTAGGGGAGGCCAGCTCACCCTAGAAGAGCCCTCGCTCAGATTTCTGCTTGTCCCAAGTTTCTCTGCCCCTGCAGTCTGCCCAGGGGGAGAGTTTCTCATTGTGAGAGGGAGCCGATGCCAGCAGGTCATATCCTAGCTGGACTCTGCACTCCCTGGAACATAGTCAACTTTCAGTCATCCCCTTCCCCAGATGCTTGAAGGAGAGATGGTCACCATCCTCTGACCATTGATTGCTAGTGAACTGTTCCGAAAGCCTGGATTTCCTTTTTTCTTATCTGCATTCCACATGGAAGGCTGGTGTGCTTGCAGGGTTGGAGGGGGAAGGTGTGACTTCAAGCTTTGCCTCTGATACCTGGTGTAACTCCCTAAACCTCAGCTTCCTCCTCTCCGAAATAGGGACAATCACAGCAGCTTTGTAGATTTACTCTGAAGTTGTGGGTGTGGAATACTTTCCAATCTGACAGGACTATGGAAATGTCACCTGTTTATATAATTCATTTCTACAGAAATGAGTCCCTGTCACTCCCAAACGTCAGAATCTGAATTCTGGAGGAGGAAAATGAAGACACATGATACTGCTCCCCTGGGCAGTGTCACAAACTTAATCATGGATTCCTCAGGGCAGGAGGAGACAGGACCTCGGTCTCTCCTGGAATTGCTGCTCAGCTCTACCCAGGTGGCCTAAAATCCCCAGGGCTCAGATGGTTGTGGCAACTTTAGGCCAAATAAACAGCCCAGCTGATGAGAAATGCTTATGGGATGCTGTTTAGTCACCTGGTGATGGAGGCTGCTTATATACAAGACAAGTGCAAAGAATTCGTGGCTTGTCCCCACTGCTCAGGCTCCCTGGACTCATCTCTTCACATCCCATAGGTCTGAGCTCAGCTCTGCCTCCCATCTCACCTCCTACTGAGGGAAAGTGGTCCTTCTCTGCACTGGGAAATGCTGACTCCAGGAAGCCCCTAGACCCTGTGGGCAGGGGCAAGGGAATGGCTCTTGGGGATGATGTAGGACCCTGGGATGCTAGAAGAGGGAGAAGAAAAGTGAGGGGGAAGGAAAGAGAGAGAGGAGAAGGAGAAAGGGAGGAAGAGGGGAGAAGGCTGGAAAGACAGTCAAAGATGAGGTCATCCAACCCTTTCCCATTACAGAAAAGGAAACTGGGACCTAGAGATTCAGGGCAGCACCAGTTTGGGACTGGAATGGACCTCAGGTTGTTTTGCCCAAGTTTCTTATTTTAAGGAGGAAACTGAGTCAGTTTATAACAAGAAAGTGACTTGCCCAGGGTCACCTAAGTCATAAGAAACAGTCAGGATTCAGGTGCCGCCTTTCCAAAAAGTGCCTCCACTCACAAAAGAAGACAATTGATTTTCCTCTGGTGGTTTGGTTCTGTTTTGTGACATGACCTTTAATAACTGTAGAGCACCCACTGGGAAATTATGGTGTAAAATGCTGTGCTGTGAGACTTCTCCACAGCCTTCCCAAATCCTTTACTCATCAAACTCTAGGTTATTGAGTCTGATTTTGGCTGATATTTGCTTTTCTACTCTGACCCACTGATCTTCTTTTCTATTTTTTAACTAGTAACAAATTGGCTTGAAGATTATTGTTTCATAATACAATTTGAAGACTAAAAGTGCTATTCCTCCTTTGTCCCTACCTCCCCTTCCGTATTTGTCAAGATCATAAATCTTTTGTTCACTAATTGGAGGAAAGTGGAGAGAAGTTTCTTTCACAATTCTGGCTAAGGGAAACACTCTTAACTGAACAAGCAAAAGATAGAAGGGATTATTTAAGGTTTTTAATTTTTTATTAAATAATTATTAAAATTATTTGAACTTCAAGACATTAAAAAGTTTTTGAACAAACAAAATCAATGCAGCCAGGTAAGAACAAAAGCTATTGATGGGCAAAAATCTTTGCAACGAATAGCTCTTGATAAGGGCTTGATAATCAAAAAATAGAATGAATACACAACCCTCTCGCATAGATGTATATTATTTATGTGTATACACATGTAAAATTATATACACATAGATACACATATGCATATGCATACACATATACATACACATATGCATACATATACAAATATACATACACATACACATGTATATATAAAATCTCCAAGAACTATACCGCAATGAATAGTCAAAGGATATGAACAAATGATTCTCAAAGGAAGAATGACAAATTATCGATCATAAGATAGGACTCATAAGAAAGGTTAAATAATAGTATAGACATGAAAATTAAAATAGCACTGTGGTTCTAACTCATACCCCACAAACTAGCAAACCTATAAAAGATGGAAATAGTGTTGGAGACCCTGTGGGAAGACAAGTACTTTCATGCACTGTTGATGAAGGTGTGAATTGGCATCATCCTGGAAAACAATCTGGAATGAGCAATTTCAGCCATCTACATGCTAAAAAAAAGTGACAAAAATATCCCTGCCCTCTGAGCCAGAAGTTCCACCGTTCAGTCCTGCTGACCCTGAGGAGGTCAAAGGAGGTCCCTCCCTCTTCCCCCACCAAAATGTTCCCTGAAGTAGTGACCTGGAAACAAGGGAGGCACTCTTCGATTGGGAAAGGGTCAAAATGAATTGTGGTGGATGTATGGGATGGAATAGATGGATGTACTCCCAGAAATAATGCAGAAGGAGAATGCTTAGGCTCAAGGCCTGGCTTATAGGAAAAGATTCAGAGGGAGTTGAGTAGAAGCGAGCAGACAACCACAGTGACAAAGAAGAGAAAAGGCGCCTGATGATATCCTATCAAAGTGACTGAGCTTGGCCCTAGAGGAGAGTGGCCAACAGCTACTTCCCTCCTTTCCCCACAGAGGTGGCGGTTGTGGGCTGGCATTGGAGGCTCTGGCATGGCCAGCCTGGGACTCCAGAGGCAAGGCTGATCCAGGGCTGGTTTCTTGCTGGGGGCTCTGGAGCTGTCACTGGCTGAGCAGGTCACAGATGTCCAGCACCTGATCCAATCTGGAGGAGACAAAGACGTGAATGGATCTTGAGGACATTAGGGGAATGGACCAACAGGAAGAGGCCAGGTTGGAGCCCCCTGAGCAGGATGCTGGGGCTGATGGGCCCACTTTCCCCTCGAGTGCTTTTCTTCCACTGTATCCAAGGCTTCTTCCCAGAGGGTATCTCAAGCCTATGCTTCAAAGTACGTTCTTTTTAAAAATACTGTCCCCCTCACCTGCATCCCTGACCTACTGGTGGCCCAGGCTGCCTACCCTTCCCCCTTCTCATCTCAGTTATTGATGATACTGATGGAGCTTGGGAGAGTTTCCTTCTTGCCCTTTTGGGTGTCCCTGTACATTTACCCCTGGATCAGCGCTATACTCAGGTACCAAGCATGTCCTTAGCCATGCCCAGGGGTATGGGCATCCTCTTGCAAGGGTCTCCTGTGACTGCTCCTCCCACCCCACCCCTCATCCCCCAAGCAGGACGGATAACCCTGCATGACTTAGCCCTTCCAGCCTCCCCCTCCCAAAGCAGATGCGGTGAGGATTCCAATATTTGGAGCCCCCCAAACTTAAGACTGAAAGGGCATCACCAGTAATAATGAAATGCCAGCCAAGCACTAGACTTGAGCTAGGAGCAGGGGATCAAGTTACAGAGAATCCCTGCCCTCTAGGAGCAGGAACATCCTAATGAGGAAGATAAGTATTTGCAGAAGCTGTATAAATACAAAGAAGTACAAAGTGGTTAAAAACTAGGTGGGTGGGGGAGTGATGGAGGCATGAGTGTGGGCATGGGGAGGGGGGGGAGCAGCAAAGACTGCTTGCAGGAGATGACGCCTGAGCTGCATCTAAAGGAAGAGAAGGGCTCATCATTCAGAGAGGAGGAGAGGAGGGAGAATATTGAAAGCCTAGGGAATAGAGTCTTGTGTGGGAGGAACAAAGAGAAAGTCAATTAGACTGGATAGCAGATTGAAGGAGAGGGAATCACTGTCCAGTGAGGATGAAAAGATAGGCTGGGATCTAAAACTCTATTATGAAGTAGCAATCATCAAAACCACTTGGTACTGACTAAGAAACAGAGAGAAATAGAGGGGTGGATCAGTGGAATAGGCTAGGTACACAAGATGCAGCTGTCAATGACTATAAATCTACTGTTTGATAAACCCAAAGACTCCAACTTCTGGAGTAAGAACTTATTATTTGACAAACCCTGCTGGGAAAACTGGAAAATAGGATGGCAGTTTTACACGGTATACCAAGATAAGGTCAAAATGGGTACATAATTTAGACATAAAGGCTGACAGTATAAGCAAATTAGGAGAGCAAGGAATAGCTTACCTCTCAGATCTATAGAGAATTGAAGAATTTATGACCAAACAAGAGGTAGAGAACATTATGAAATGCACAATGGATAATTTTGATTACATTAAATTAAAAAGTTTTTGCACAAAGCCAATGCAACCAAGATTAGAAGGAAAGCAGAAAGTTGGAAAACAATTTTTATAGCCAGTGTCTTTGATAAAGGACTCATTTTTCATATATATATATATATATATATATATATATATATATAGAGAGAGAGAGAGAGAGAGAGAGAGAGAGAGAGAGAGAACTGAGTCAGATTTATAAGAATACAAATCATTCTCCAATTGATAAATGGTCAAAGTATATGAACGGGCAGTTTTCAGAGGAAGAAATTAAAGCTATCTATGGTTGTATGAGAAAATGCTCTAAATCACTATTGATTAGAGAAGTGCAAATCAAAACAACTCTGAGGTACCACATCACACCTCTCAGATTAGCTAACATGACAAAACAGGAAAACGATAAACTTTGAAGAAGGTGTTGGAAAATTAGAGCACTAATGCATTGTTGATGGAGTTGTAAACTGGTCCAACCATTCTGGAAAGCAATTTGGAACTATGCCCAAAGGGCCATAAAGCTGTGCATATCCTTTCATGCAGCAATACCACTTTTAGGTTTGTATCCTAAAGAGATCATACAAATGCAGAAAGGACCTACATGTAAAAAAATATTTATAGTAACTCTTTTTGTGGTGGCCAAGAACTGAAAATCGAGGGGATGCTCATCAATTAGGGAATGACTGAATAAGTTGTAATATATTAATGTAATAGAATACTCATGTGCTATAAAAACTGATGAGCAGGTGGATTTCAGAAAAACCTGGAAAGACTTACACGAACTGATGCTTAGTGCAGTGAGCGTAACCAGGAGAACATTGTACACAGCAACATCGTGTGATGACTGACTTTAATAGACTTAGCTCTTCTGAATAATACAATGACCCAAGACAACCAAAAGCCTCATGATGGAAAATGCTATCCACATCCAGAGAACAGTTGTGGTGTCTGAATACAGATCGAAGCAGACTGTTTTCACTTTTTTGTTTTTATGTCTTGTGGTTTTTAACTTTCGTTCCAATTCTTCTTTTGCAACATGACTAATACGGAAATATGATTAATAGGATTGTACATGTATGGTTGGTTGGTTGGTTGTTGTTCTTCATCTTCCAAGAGGACCAAAATGGCATCACTACGATAAAGTGAAGTTTCAATGTGTGCAACGGTGACTGATCGGACCAATACAAGCTCAGGATGCTCTACCACAGATTGGGCACAGGTAGTCCATGTGAACATTTGGAGTGCTTACTGCAAATTTGTGCACCCTGCATTTCCTTTGTACTGTCTCAACACTGCTTTGCTTAAAGAGCACAGCACCTTTTCTGATATGGGCACATCATGCTGAACCATCCTGTGCCAGTGTCTCTCATGTTGCACAATCAAATCCAAAGTTCTTGAGAGAGACCTTGATAGTGTCCTTATATTACTTCTTCTGACCTCCACGTGATCGCCTGCTTCATTCGAGTTCTCCATAAAATAGTCTTTTTGGCAAGTGTAAATTTTGCATTCGAACAACATGGCCAGTCCATCGGAGTTGTGCTTTCTGAAGTATAGTTTGAATGCTTGGCAGTTTAATTCAAGCAAGGACCTCAGTGTCTGGTACCTTATCCTGCTAGGTGATCTTCAGAATCTTCCTAAGACAGTCCAAATGGAAGTGATTCAGCTTCCTGGCATGGTGCTGGTAAGCTGTCCATGTTTCACAAGCATATAACAATGAGGTCAGTACAATGTAGACCTTCAGTTTGGTAGTCACTCTAATACCTCCTCTCTCCCAAACCTTTCTTTGGAACCTACCAAATACTGAGCTAGCTCTGGCAATGTGTGCATCAACCTCATTGTCAGTGTGTACATCCCTGGAAAGTACGCTACCAAGGTAAGTGAACTTACTCACAGCATTCAAAACTTCTCCATTTGTTGTAACTGATGGTTCCACATATGGATGGTGTGATGGTGGCTGATGAAGCACCTGTGTTTTCTTAATGTTAATTAGTAGGCCAAAATTATCACAGGCAGCTGAGAATTGATCCATACTTTGTTGCATCTCAGCTTCAGAGGCTGCACTGAGTGCACAGTCATCTGCAAAGAGAAAATCATGCACCAACACTCTCTCCACTTTGGTCTTGGCTTGTAGCCTTTTCAGATTGAAGAACTTGCCATCAGTGTGGTAGTTGACCTTGATGTTGTGTTCATCCTCTTTGAAAGCACTTGACAACATGGCTGAAAACATCATGCTAAAAAGCATGGGAGCAAGCACACAGCCCTGTTTCACTCCACTGGTGACTGGGAAGGTGTGAGAGCTTTGTCCACTATCCAGAACCTGGGCAAACATGACATCATGAAATTGACATACAATGCTGATGAACTTCTTTGGGCAACCAAATTTTGATATAATTTTCCATAAGCCCTCATGACTAACAGTGTCAAAGGCCTTGGTCAGATCCACAAACGTTGTGTACAGACCTCTGTTCTGCTCCTGGCATTTCTCCTGGAGTTGTCAGGCAGCAAACACCATATTGACTGCTCCTTGGTCCTTTCTGAAGCCACACTGGCTCTCAGGTAGATGACCATCTTCTCAGTGAATTATCACCCTATTAAAGAGGATTCTAGCAAGAAACTTGCCAGCAATGACTAAGAGAGAGACTCCCCTTAATTGTCACAGGACAATCTATTCCCTTTACCTTCATAGAGATGGACAATGGAGGCATCTTGGAACTCCTGGGGGATAACTTCCTCTTGCCATATAACCTGAAATATTTCAGTCAGTTTTTGTATGAGCAATGGTCCCCCTACCTTGTAAATGTCAGCTGGAATAGGATCAGCCCCAGGTGCTCTGCCACATGAAAGAAGCCTAATGACCCTCAAAACCCCTTCTTCAGTTGGAAGTTCAGCTAAGGAGGGATTGACTTCCACCTGAGGTAAATGGTCAATGACCTCAGCATTGATTGATGATGGTCTGTTGAGAACACTATGGAATGTTCAGCCCATCTCTCTAGGATCATGTCCTTATCACTAATCAATGTGGCTCCATCAGCACTGAGTAGTTATGATGCACCATAAGTTTTTGGTCCATAAAGAGCTTTCAGGGAATCATAAAAGTGTTTTGGATTTTTACTATCAGCCTAACACTGAGTTTCCTCTGCCTTCTTACTGAGCCAGGAATCCTGCATCCCTCTAAGCTTTGCTTGTACTTTGCTTTTGATAGAGTTAAATGCTGCCTTCTTAGAGGTGGATGAACTCTCCTGTTGGTAAATTCTTTGGAGTTCACATTTTTCATTTAGCAGCTTCTGAATTTCCCCATCATTTTTATCAAACCAGTCTTGATATTTGCTAGTGTTCTGACCCAGATGAGCAAATGCAGTGCTGTACACCATATCTCTGAGAGCTGTCCACTCCTCTTCTGCTCCACTATTACCAACTGTATGTTGGCTCAACTTTCCCTCCAAGTCAGCAGCAAACTGTTCACATTCAGAGAAGACAGGTGTCTAGAGCACAGGTAAAGCAATGAACCACAGCAAAGATCTCTCATTCCTTAGGTCCAGAAGATAGAGTAGCTGAGGATGCTGACTGGGTTTGAGGCATGGTGGAGGGTGAGATGAGGAAGTTGGTTTCATATGGTGTCAGTCAGGGAGGGAGGTGGGTCATTAACTATAACCCTGCAGGAAAGTTACAGGTTCTAAGAGAGAGGAGATGGCCTAGCACCACCGTTGTGGACAGAGAACCAGAGGACAGGGAAGGCTAGTGGTGGCTTGTCCAGCAGTGAAGGTCTAACAGAGGTTTTGCAACATAAATCTGTGGCAGAAGAAATCAGCTCCATCTAAAGCAGAACTTAAGTACAGCTCAGTATCTCACACCATATACATGGACAAGATCCAAATGGATATATAACAAATGCAAAAGTCAACACCATAAATGAGTTTTGAAAAACAAGGTAGAAAATACAGAAAACAAAAAAAAATATATAAAGTAAGAAAGTTTTGGAAATTATTTCCTGAAAAAAAAAAACCAACCTATGCATAGCAGAGTGAATCAATTAATCAATCAATCAACATTTATCAAGTGCCTACTATGTTCCAGCCATTGTTTGAAGCACTGGGGATGCAAAAAGAGCAACAGATGGTCCCTGCCCTCAAGGAGGTCACAATCTCATGGAGGAGACAACAAGCAAGAAAATATATATCAAGAAACTATGGACGTGATAGGTAGGAAATAAGGAATCAAGCAAGGCACTGGAATTAAGAGAGGTTGGGGAAGGATCCCTATGGAAGAGTTTTAGTTAATACTCAAAGGAAGCTTTTAAGGAGGTCAACAGTCAGAGCAGAGGAGGGAAAGTATCCAGTCAGGAGAGATGGACGAGAAAATGCCCAGAACCAAGAGATGAAGTTTATGGAACAGCCAGAGACTGGTGTTCTGGGATGGAAGGGCATGTGTTGAGGAGTGAAGTTGTGAGAAGACTGGAAAGGTGAGTGTGGAGGGATGAGGAAGGGCTTTGGAGGTCAAACATTAGGTTCTGGTGGTTATAGGGAGCCACTGGAGTTTATTGAGTAGAGGGGTGACCTGGTCTGATCTGTGCTTTAGGAAGATCACTTTGGTGGTTGAAAGGAGGGTGGATTGGAGGGAGGAGACCCTTGAGGCAGGCAGACTTTCCCCAGCAGCTATTGCCATAGTCCATGTATGAGGTGATGAGGGCCTGTACCAGGGTGGAGGCAAAGTAAGAGGAGAGAAGGGGGCATATTTGAGGTGGCAGAGGTGAAATCAACAGGACTCAGCATCTTATTAGATATGGAAGTGAGAGAGAGTCAGGAGTCCAGGATGACACATAGGTTGTGAGCCTGGGGGATTGAGAGGAGGGTGTTGTTGTCTATAGTAATAGGGAAGATGGGTGTTGGGGAGGGCTTGAGGAAAGGACAATGAGTTCTGTTTTGGACATACTGAGTTTAAGGCTTCTATTAGACATCTAGTTTGAGATGTCAGAAAGAGATGTGAGATTAGAGGTCAGCAGAGATTGAGGCAGGAAAGGTAGATTTGAACATCATCAGCATGGAGATGGTCATTCAATCTATGGGAGCTGAAGTCATGACCAAGTGAAGTAGGATAGAGGGAGAAAGGAAAAAGGGCCTAGGATGGAGTAGAGTCACAGTTGTGTGTACCATTCTCTATTACCAGTCTACTATGCATATTGAAATGTTTGTTTTATTTGTTGTTTAGATTTAGAATAAAATAAAAAAAGAAATCAATTCCATCTTGTATTTTTCTTGAGCAATACTTAAGAACCTAGGAGTCATAGAAGACAAGGGAGGTGGGGGAGTTTGTCCCATGATGAGGAGCAGCTGGAAGGTAAAGGGCTGAGGAGTTCTAGGGTAGTGGCTGTTAGATTACTCAGATGGTCTAGACAGGGTATGGAAGGATTTAGAGCCAAAGATGGAGAGATGGGTTGAGGTAGGGGAAGAACAGGGGATGGAAATCATGGTGAGGGAGGAGGGAAGGCTCAGACAAGGGGAGAGAAGAAGCTGTCATCAGACAAGGGAACTCATCCGGGTCTGGAGCCTGGAGGAGGCGTTGTTCTATGGGAATGAGGAAACCCAAGAGGTGAAGAGCCAAGAAGGAGGAGGCAGTTGGGTTGAAGAGAATGAAATAGTATGTTGTCAAGGTAACTGTGATATGGACAGTGAAGTGCCCAAAGGAGCTGTCCAACAAGGGATGAGCTGGAGAGAAACCCAGGAATCATGAGACCAAATCATTCTTCATTCATTCATTCAGTCATTCATTCATTCAGTGCTTTCCATGTCCCTAGTGTTGTGTTGGGCTTTAGGGGAACCTGCATTCTACTAAGGGGTGCAATGGAATAACACATATAAATATAAATAAATACTAAACTGAAGATCACATGGCAGGATAAGGTACCAGCTACTGAAGTCCTTACTTGAGTTGAGCTGCCAAGCATTCAAACGATGCTTCAGAGAGTACAAGTCCAATGGGCTGGACACATTGTTCCAATGCAAAATGTACACTTGCCAAAAAGACTATTTTATGGAGAACTCACATGGTGGTCAGAAGAAGCGATACAAGGGCCCTATCAAGATCTCGCTCAAGAACTTTGGATTTGATTGTGTGACATGGGAGACACTGGCACAGGATGGCTCAGCATGGCGTGCCCACATCAGAAAGGGTGCTGTGCTCTATGAGCAAAGCAGAATTGAGACAGCACAAAGAACACATAGGATGCGCAAATTTGGGGTATCCACCCCAAATATTCACATGAATTATCTGTGCCCAATCTGTGGTATAGCGCTCTGACCTTGTATTCCTCTGATCAGCCACAGTCCTACACATTGAAACTTCAGTTTACCATGATGATGTCATTTTGGTCCTCTTTAGAGAACCAAGGACAACAACTGACCAACCTGTAAAAAAGTACTTTGGGCAAGGGAGGGAGGGGCTGGCAATAAACTCATCAGTTCTAATCACACCACCAACTCAACTTTGGATTGTGTCCTCCTCCCTCACCCTCCTCTCCCCTGGGGTGGGGGAGTGGAACACAAAATTTCTCCCAATGCCTTTATGGAGGGCAGAAACAAAATACCCAAGGTGAGGCAGGAGTAGTGCTATCCCATGGAGAGGCAGGAGTGGTGACAGCTCCCCAGCATAGCCAACACAGAGGCAGGAAGCTGTGCCCTTGCTAAGCATCCTTTCTGGGCCAGAGCTGAATCATCCTCATTTTGTTAAAAGTCAGATGATCCATTGACACATACTCTCATCTGGAGTATGGAGTGCCAGAACCTGTTCTAGATCACAGCTTCCCTACTGTAGAAAACCACTGAAGGTGCTTGAGTAGTAGGGTGACCAAGATAAACTGTATGTGAAGAATGTCCATCTGGAAGTGAGGAGGGCAGGAAGGGAGGGTGTGATACCCCAGGGTACCAGGGGCAGGTCATCTGAAGAATTCACGGACTCAAGCATTGCTGAAGTCAAGGTAAAGGTATTTATTATGCTTTTCAGTGGGCAAGAGTTCTTAGAAAACTTACAACCTCAAAGGGGCACAAGGTATGTTTACATAGGATATTCTGTAGTGTTACTTGCACCAAATATGCTAACTAGGTGTTTTAGGGTGGGATTAGGGAGTGGTTAAGGGGGGGGGTGGTCAGTTCTTAAAGGAACATGCATTTTTGGTATCTACTGCACAGGTATTTTACCCAGAATTCGTTGGTAAATAGCCCAAGGGCTACCTGGAGGTGTGGTTTTAGGCCTGAAACATCACTAAATCAACCAGTGGTCAGGGCTGGCTCAGAAAAACCAGGTTGCTTTCATCAATGTCTTGTTAGACAAGGTAAATGTAAGGGAGCGTAGGTATATCTAAGTCTAGGTTACATATAATTAGTCAGTGAGTAGTAAATGTTGTTATGACCCAGTACACAGCCCGTTAAGCCAGTACAAAGCTAGTTCAGACTTCTGAGTTCTATAGGTGCAGCTGGCTATTATAACAAGAAGGGAGATAATGGATGTTGCCAGGGCAGACTGTGTCCTTGGGCTGGGGAGAAGCTGCCTGAGATAGTATTTTGAGGCTAGGGAGAAATGTGATTTTTAAAGAGAAATGTGATTTTAGAATTGGGGCCCAAGTACATGCACCCAAGCAACTCATGAGAAGTTCTTGTCAAGGAGGGATTGGAGAGGAGAGAGAAAGGAGTCAGGCAGATCCATTAAGAGGTTCAAAGTGCTACACACCTGAACTAGGGTTGAGGTGAAAGGAGACCAAGAAATGTTATACAAGTAGTGTAAAAGAGGGGGCCGTGAGCCACAGAATGTAGTCACCAATGGGGTTTAATGCCTTAAAAATGGAACTCAGTGATTCCTTTATGAGGTGTGAACAAATCAAGAAGGGAACAATGTGGTTGGCTGAGCAAACAGATTAGTCACTCTCCATGGGGGTTACAAATAGCTGAGCCCTGAACTAATTTTAGCAGTTTGAGAATGCAAGAAATTTCAAACTAGGAGCTGCCTTTGTGGAAGACTCCTGCAGGGGCAGAAGAGGAAAGTTTTCTCTCCTTCCCATCAATCAGTCATGGAGCTCCTGAACCAAAGGAAAACACTGCATACAGTGGGGAGCAGACACACACACACATACACACACACACACACACACAGACACACACACACACACACACTCCAAACAGGGATGCATGGAGACAGTCACTAAGGGAGGAAGCAGCAACAAGGAATTTGACTTCTAGCAGCAGAGAAGAAGAGTCAAATTCTGCGTGAGGGCAGACCATGGGAACCTAGCTTGGGCCAGCAGAGATGCCACGCCCTGTAAGGACAGGATGCCACACCCAATGGGAATTTAGTGATGACCTTACAAAGAAAGAACATTGAGGTTCAGCAGTTCTGGAGTTATGAAGTGCTTCAGTTACGTGTATTTCCTGCACATTGCCTCACTCTTCTAAATCTGTACTCTTAAGTTTGAGTTTATGGACATCCTATGACCACTGAGTAGGAAAGTGTGCCCAAATTTATATCAGACATGAAAAATATTTTGTAACTACTAATCTTGCCATCTGAGTAACATGCCTTTGCTAAGGGCTAACTGTATCTTCTGGCTGATTGTTAATGGTTAGCACACCAGTGGGGACCCATGTGCTATAGTGTTAAAAGTGCAGTTTCACGGGGTTGCCCCTAGAACCAGAGACAGTAGTCACCTTTTGGGAACCCAAGTCATGAATGGTAGTACAAGTTAGGGAAGTAGCCTAACTAACTAAGGAGGTGCTGTAGTATGAACCAGAATGGATCACAAATGACTGAATATGGGAGTTTAGGGCAAAGCCTGAGACCATGACTGACTAAAACTAATCACTTTCCTCTGCTTTGTTTTTATTTTAGATATTTATGTATATGTATCATAACCTCCAGATAGATGATAAACTCCTGGAGGGCAGGGACTTTTTGCTTTTGTTTTTGTAGCCCCAGTGCCTAACACAGTGCCTGAATTGTAGCAGGATTAAAGGGTTCTTACTGATCCATCTATGATTGATTGAAAAGAGGACTGTTCAAAGTAATAGGGAGGTTTAGAGGAGGGATGGGTTTGGGTGAAATCTGTTGAATTTGTCTTTGTGTACAAAGAGTTCAGGATGCTTGTGGGGCATTTAAGTGGAGCTATCCAGCAGGCATTTAGTGAAGTTAAACCAACAAACATTTATCAAGCACCTACTGTATAAAGCACCTCAGGTTTGAGAAAGGCAAGCAAACACACAACAAACAAACTAGTCCCTGCTCATAGTCTCGTTGGTGGTTGTCCTGGGTTCTCGAAGAGAACCAGAATGACACCACCACAATAAAGTGAAGTTTCAGTGTGTCCGCCTGTGGCTGATCAGACCAACACGAGCTCGGAATGCTCTACCACAGGTTGGGCACAGATAGTCCGGGTGAATATTTGGGGTGGATACTCCAAATTTGTGTGTCCTATGTTTACTTTGTGACACCAGGTCACACCTAATTTCTAAGCACTCCTGAGGGAATCCTCATGTCTTAAGAAGTGAGTGATGGGAATATTCTCAGTTTTGTTGCTCAGGAAAGATTTTCAGTTGCTTCCTCATAAAGGGAGGGCTTCACAGTCTAGAAGGGGATGTCTGTTCCCACTCCTAGGCTTGGGTTTGTACCTAGAGGCCACAATGGATCGCTTTGCTGTGTACACAGGGGCCTTGTGGACTTTTCTCTCAAAATCCACTTCTTTCTCAGCCTGCAGCATCCTCCCTGAGTCCCTGGCCATCCTACAGGACCCCAGGCTCAGTTGAGAAAAGACTTCAGAGTGTGCTTGTATAGGAAAGCAGTGTGATTTAGGGGCTTCTCTGAGATCCAGGGGCATGGTGGATTGTCTTTGTTTTAGGCACAGCAGCCCGCTCTTCTCAGTGAACCCCCACCCCTTCTCAAGAACCTTCTATGCTGGAAACTTCCAGTTTCTGCAGTCTTCAACTGAATCTTGCCAGACAATCCGTGTCCTCTGCCTGCCCCAAACCTCAGGGATGAGATCCAGCCCCAAGTGAACCAGACTCCACTAGGTGACTATAAATCCCTGGCCTTGCCCTTAGGTCATCATGGAACTGACCCATTTGAAGAAGGTGTCTCATGTGTGGCTAGGGGGATGTGATGGGAACAGGCTGGGCTGAGCCCTCAGAGGGGCTTCTGAGAAGGGATTGAAGTCTTTCCTGTTTCCCTGGGCTCAGAGACCATCAAACCCCTAGGTCCACCTGGTGGGGGGGGGCGTTGAACCTTCCCCCCCAGTCCTGCTCTCTGGCCCTGCATTTAAGGACTGAGTGCTCCCGCTTAGCCTTGTGTTTTCTCCACCCCATTGCTTATACCCTACTGGGCAGGCTGACTTTTCTTCTGTGAAAGCCAAACCCCAAATCAGTCAATGGACTCAAGAAACTGAAATCCCACACTTCTCCTCTCTTACTACCCTGGGTCCCCAGACGCTGAGGCTCTAAAACAAGTTTGGAGTCAGTAGCATCTCTAGGGGACTACCTATGAAGCCACCAAGGCTTGGGGATCCCTCCTGAGGCTGCAGGTTACACCATGGATTCATTCACATCCCAGCCTTGCTAAGGTGGACAATGTCAAGACTTCTCTATCTTTCTTCCAGAGTTAGAGACCATCCATGGACAACCAGCCTGCTCCAGCCTCATTAGGAATGAGGGCCAAGAGATATCCAGCGATTTGTCTAACGCCATGGAGGTGGGGTTTGAATCCAGATTTCTCAGTCCAGAGCTGATGCCCCCTCTTCCACAGGGAGTCCTCACAGGGACATGTTGTCTATTTGTACCTTCAAGGCCTTTGCACAAATAGTGGGGGCTTTAGGAATCTTTGCAGAATTCAGCTGAATTTAGCCCAAGTAACCTGCAAGTGACCAGGGGCTAGTGACATTTTCTGGACTAGCTATGGCCTCCACATCCCAGGAGATGTGAGCTTGGACCCCGCCTTCCTCCTAGCCCAGATACTCCCAGAGGCCTGTTCTGACTGAAATTCTGGGATCCTAGAAAGTGCTTGCCTTGCTTCCTTCACCCAAGAGACGCAGCCAGAACTGGGACAAGATTTGGAGAAGGAAGAAGCCCACGGTCACAGTGGAGAGGGAAGGGAGGGACAGTTGGGAAAAAGCAGAGTTTTTCCCATGGCTGGCCATGTCCCTGAGAGGAGGGAGAGTCATAGGATCTTGGGGCAAAGGGGTATCTGATGTGAGCCATCCTTAGCCAAGATGGCAGCTCTGGGAACCCTGCCCACCCTAGATGGGTGGCAGGGAATCTCATTTGCATGACTCACATGTTCTCCATCACTTAAGTCTAGAACAATCAGGAATAATAAATGAGGCCCTGTTTTCTGAGGGAGAAATGGAGCCAGGGAGCAGTTGCCCAGGGTCTGTGTCCCTCGAGGGTCTAGGGAAGGGAGGGACCCGAGATAAATTCCAGGAAAGGCCCAACACAGAGGCTTCATCTAAGAGGAGCTTATGCTGTTCTGGCCCATCCTCTCTTTCCTTCTTGATGCCAGGTGCAGGCAAGCTTGACCTCCACTCCCAACCAAGTGTGTAGAGTTGTGGGGTTCAGAGGTATACCCCAGTGACCTCAGAGAGCCAGGGTGCTCCTGCACTCTTTTGTCTTTGTTTCCAATACAAATATACTGGATGTTGGATGTGTCTGCCACACAGAGAAGGGGCACATACCTGTCTGATATAGCCTCAGTTTCTTACAGTCACATGGCTACCCTATTTCTCTATGCCATATACCTTCATCAGTCATGGCAGCTTTCTGAACTTGCTTTCTGTGAAGTTCTTCAACATTTGGCCTTGTGTTGATGTCCTGGGCCCACAGGTTATGCCAACACGTACCAATGCTGGGCAGGAAGATTTGGTGCGTCTAAGAGGCCCATCTGCCAGACCACTTGGGCAGAGCCCTTCCTTTCCCTTCTCCCTCTGCAGGCTTGTTCTTCTATCCAGAAGAGGGCAAAGGGCACAAGTGAATTCTCCAGCAAAGACCCCAACCCAAGGACCCCTTTGAAAGTCATGAAGGATGGGTGTGTGCTCCATGGTGGTTCCCCAGATTATACCTACCTTCAAGAACAGAAAAGGAAATGTTCCAGTGACCTTCAGATCAGACACAAGGTGGGCACAAGGTGGGCACCAGCTGGTCAGTGACTTCCCAAAGGGCATGAGGTATTAGGGCCTCTATTTGTGAGCCATAGAGAAGAGGGCATTGATCTATCACTCCAGGGCAGGCATTTACGAAGTTCCTGTTCTGTGCCAGGCAGACACAAGGACAAGGGTGAGTGCCCCTTACCCTTAGGGACCTTACTTTCTAACATGACGAACATGTTAAAAATGCCAGATGGAGGAGGGAGAGCCAGCTGCTCAGGGTGGCCTCCTGTCATACCCGTAGGGGGAGACCGTGGAGCTCAGTGTGCAGCCAAAACCTGAGAAGCCAGAGGATCGGGAGACTATGCCAGGCCCAGCTGGGATGTTTATCCCAAAGTAGAGCTTAAATTGATGTTTCTGTAACATTTTGGAAATGAAGGTGCTCAATAGACAGCCTTGGTGCTGAAAGGGAAGGAGGTTCTAAGATGGTGAAGGGCTTGGAAAGCATGCTGGCAATGCCAGCATCCCAGAAACCACTTCCTGACTGACTCAGGGAGCATTGCTAATGCCTCCTGGTTCTGACTCAGGTGAATGAGAGAGGCCCTGAGACCATTATCTGAAGGGAACTTCTCAGACAGGTACGCTTTCTTCCACATGAGCAGGAGGGATTCCCAGGATCATAGACGCCTCTCACTTTGCAGGTAAGGAAACTGAAGCCAAGAAAAATGGAGCAACTGTCCCAAGGCCCCCAAATCAGTGGCAGAGGCATGACAGCTCAGTTGTAGATCCAATTCCCAGGTCAATGTGCTCTCCATAACACAGAGGCCACACTTATCCAAGGCCAGATAGCAGTTGGTGGCAGGATGTGAACTCACATCCTCTGCCTCTCTCCCTTAGGATGAAGGTGTACCCTGCCCTGAGGCTGAATGGAGGGTGGTTCAGTACTGACTGCTGCTCTATTGGTGAGGGTGAGAGGGGAGCTGGGGTACCCAGGTCAGGTGCCCCCCAAGGGAGAGCGGGTGAACCCTGAAGTCCGTTTTGTTCCTGGCCCTTCTCCCTTTGTCTCTGTTATCTATGGCCCAGTGTTTGTCAGAGGCCCTGAGTCAGACGACAAAGTCCCAGGCCTTATCTCTGCTGTGCCAGGCTCTGCAGAGGCATCAGCCCAAGTGGTGTGAGGTGGGGTGATTCTTGATGCCAACTGAGATAAGATAGAGTCCCCGGAAGGCAGGCACAGCCCCCAGTTGGCACTGAGTGAAAGGGTGACTGAGCTGGGCATCACTATTGGGGCAGGACTGGTGGGAGATGGGAATCAGGTAGTAGCTGGATCCTTATCTGGGCCACATGGGGTGGGGGGCAGGAGGAGAGGTAGGGGTGTGACTGTGGGGCTGCAGCTGGGTGGGGGATGGGGCCACCAGAAGAAGCTGGCGCAGGGGGCAGAAGGAGCCCCCTGGTTCTGCCGCTGACTAGCCGGGTGATCTTGGACAAGTCACTTCTTTGGCCTAGTTTTCTCCATCTGTAAAATGAAGGTGTTAGGGCCCCTTCTAGTCCTACCTCTAAGATTTGGAAGGATGGAGTCCCAGGATCCCAGCCCTCCCCAGCCAGTTCCTGATGAGCATTTCCTGACCACCTCCCAACAAGGAGAGTCTTTTTCAAGCTGCCTCGATGTCCTTGCACACAGTAGGTGCTCAGCTATTCTCAAATGGGGGAATGGATGGCTGCCGATGGTTTTCTGGGCCCACTGCTGGCTCTGAGCTATGTCTGGGAGGCCACCCTCCTACAGGAGCCTGCCCCTGGAGCCTGAGTGAGGGACAGAGTAGCCCTTAGGATGGGGACCCTTTCCTTGCTCACTCTGAGGGCTGGGGAAGGGCCTCAGAAGCCCTCAGCTGGCCAGGAGCCCTAAGCCTTGGGATCAGCCCTGGGCGGGGCCACAAAGGTGGGCATCCCCTCCTGTCAGGACCACGAGGGAGCACAAGTTTGTGGGGGACCAGGAAAGCCTGGCCTACAGATACAAGATAGTATTGTTACTTTAAATGAGAAATGGAGATTATAAGGGGGAATTCTTGGTGGGCCTCAGGTCACTGAAAACTCTAGTAGATGGGAACAGTAGGCCACCTTGTAGTCAGGAGCACCTACTAGGTGCCTAGGGTCTCCTGCTAAAGCCAGATGTTGGTGGCAAGCCAGGCTGCCCCCTGGAATAGTCCTTTCTGGGTTTCCATGCTCCCTCTCAGGGGTCAGGTGCTCTGAGGTGGCACTGTTTGTGCTGCCCAGGCTCCTTCTTCATTTTCCACTCCCTGAGATCTGAGCCACAGAACTCAGGAAGCTGCTGGAGAAAAGCCAGGCTTGTGCTAATTCACACTAAAGTGTAAAGGGTGATTTGCATTTTTAATTTTTAATCTCTAATAGTCCCCTGAGAATGTCTGCAGAGACAGTCTGGAGCTGGGGATGTCCTCAGCCTGGCTCAAAGACTGAGCCCTCAATTTAGGGAGGTCCCCTGGAAGTGAGGAAAGTACCTCTAAAGCTGAGGGCGGGGGGTTCGAGATCTAGTGTCAACCCATTAGCTTTAGTTTCTAAGGTTTGAGGCCTGTAGGTCAGGCTCATTCCCAGAGAACTTGACCTTTGCCAAGCTCACAGGGAGACACTGAGGCGGGGCACAGAGGGGCGTCACAGAGGGTAGGGGCAGGGCTGCTAATAGCTCCAAAATTCCAAGGCTCCATCTTTGAGGTCCTGGGACAAAGTGACTGAAAGGGAAGATTTGTGAGAGAAGTATATTTGGACTATGTACATTCCTGCCTCAACCAGACCCCCAAAGGTGCAGCTCATTCTTTGCCGAGTCAGTCATTGCCTTCCTGGAGGGTGGCAGCATCCTTGGCCAGGGGTCTTCTGGGATCCCGGTCAGTCATTGCTTTGGTCAGAATTCTGAAGTTGGCCCACCATCTTATGGGCCCCAGGGGGGTATTCGGCCAGTCCTAGGGGGTCACATTTTAGAAGGGACCCTGGGGAGCGGGCCTGGCTCTGAGGAGGGCAAAGGCAGGAGGGGTTTGGCCCCAGAGCCTCAGGGATCAGAGGCAGGGGCCGGAGAAAGGGGAAATTTGTACCAAACAGTCAGTGCACCCCAGCACATGGCCTCCTGATCCAGCGGGCAGTCAGCTAGCTTCTCCCAGGCCTGGCCTGCTCTCCCTTTTCAGCCAGCCTTCTGGGGTCAGGGTCTTGGCTCCAGGAATAAGCAGACAGGGCTATTTTAGAGCCAAGACTGGGCCAGCAAACTCAACTTACTGTTTCCACGAACAGCAAGCCTCTGAGACTGGAAGCTGTCTTTTCCTGGAAAAGCCAGGCCAGGGGAAGTGGAACATGACTTCCTCCCTGCCCCTTGCCCCACCCACCCGAGTGACTGTCCTGATGATATCAGGGGCTGTCTCTGCCAAGCCCTGTATTCTATGAGAAAGGACAGGTAATGGTGAGGCCTGCCTGGCAGGGAGGGCTCCCCGCCTTACCAGTCAGCCCTCACTGTCCCCAAACGTTCCGTAAGACAAATGGAGAGAGGAAGGTGACAAGAAGGGACTGTCAGAGAAACCTGTTTCTCTGAAAAGAAAGGACAGTTGCCACAGTCCATAGTGGCCACGTCATGACTAGAACATTCAGAGTTTGATTATTGGGTGTGATTACTGCCTCAGACCTAGAGGACTCGGGTGGGGCTGTGGATGGATTTCCGGATAAGACCGGAGTACAAATTGTTGGTGTGTGACCCTGGGCAAGTCACTTTAATCTCCACCTGCCTCAGTTTCCTCATCTGTAAAATGGGGATTAAAACAGCACCCACCACCCAGAGTTGCTGTGAGAGTCAAATAAAAACACACAATAAAGCATTCTAAAGCTCCAAGTTGCCGGAGGTCTTTATGACTGCTTCTGTGCAAATCATTGAACTTGCCCTCCCTGAGATCAAGTTTACCAAGTGCCTACTATGTGCTGGGGATAAAGAAAGCCAGTCTTTGCCCTCCTCCAGGGGCCTGGGAAGCTGGGAGGAGTGGGGCCAGCTGAACTACAGCTGTCAATCAAGGATTGAGGGGATGAGTTTATTCTGGGAAGGGCATCTCATTCTGTGAGAGGGGATTGTACTGCCCTACCTTCTAGAGAAAGAATTCTTAATCTCAGGTCTTCCAGTGGGTCTGTGAATAAATTTTAGAGATTTCATGGACGTGGATGGGAGAAAATTGCATTTCTAATGAATTTAGCATTTCCTTTAATCATTTAAAAATCTTATTTTTGAAAAGGGGTTCCCAGGTTTCACCAGATAGACTGCCAACAGATCTGGGATACAAAGTCAGGAATCCTTGATTAGGGGCCATGAGCCTGTGAGCTGCTGGGTGGGACATTAGGTGCCAACTGGGGAATCTTGGAGATCTGAAGAGGACTCCCTGCTTCTGTTACATGCTGACTGGGCTAGTCTGGGCTCATTGTAAAACAAGAACCAGCCGGGACCTAGTTCAGAAGGGATGCGTGTGTAGGGGGTGGGAGGAGGTATCAGACAAGCTCTATGAAGTGCTTTGCTCACCTGGGAGCCCTAGGCCAGTGCCTGTGACCACTGTGCTAGAAGGAATCCATAGACCAGCCCGAGATTCCAGGCTCTGTGAAGCTAACTGTAATTAACTGAGGGAGAGGGAGGTCTGTCACACAGAGCTGGTACTGAAGGACCTTGGTTCTCCTTAAATCATTTACAGATTCTGTGCCGAGCCAGGCAATCATCAAAGGACAACCTCCCAGAGCCTGACTCAATTATTATGAAGGTCTTCAAGGGGGACAAATGGTCATGAATTCAGGTGAGATAAGGCCCAGAAGGGGAAAGAAAGGGGGCTGACCAGGCACAGATCGCTAACTCTGCCACAGAGCAAAATCATGTTGTGCTGGGTAAATAAAGCTGATAAGAAGAATAGATTGAATAAGCCCGACCCAGAAGCAGCTGGGCACAGGAACACATTGGTCAGTGAGAACGCAAACTACTGGGGTAAAGACTCACTATAAAACAAAAAGTCCTGGGCAAATCACAAAGCAGTCTGGAAGACACTGGGTTTAGTTCAACATTTCTCACTATGTACAAGCTCATGACCTAGAGAAAATAGGCAAGCTCTAGTTGAAACAGTGGATAGAGTGCTGGGCCTGGTGTCAGGAAGACCCAAGTTCAAATCCAGCCTCTGATAGTCTCTGTCTGTGTGACCCTGGACAAGTCACATAACTGCTTTCTGCCTCAGTTTCCCTAACTGTAAAACAGGAATAACGATTGCACTTCTCTCCCAGGGTTTTTCTGAGGGTAAAATGGGATATTTGTAAAGCACTTTGCACAGTTTAAAGCAGCCTGTAGATGTCATCATCGCATCATCATCATGACATTTACTGCTGTTAGGAGGAAGCAGAGAGGGGATGGAGTGAAGGGGCAGAATTCAAGGTGAATTTTCAGACATGACCCATACAACACAAATGGGCTTTGCCTGATACAAGGGATGCTTGTATTTGGGGGGAGAGTGGAGGAGGGAGTGATAATGAAGCAAAAAAGGAAAGAAAGAAGAGACTCATTGAACCATTTAAACCAGACGAAGCAGCCAATGTTCAGAAGGGGACCCAGATGGGCAGCAGCATGGCCATGTGCAGTTTCATGTCCGCAGAATTTGTAGTTTCCTGTTTCTGTCTTTGTTACAGGGAATTGTTCATGTTTCTTGATGACTATCAAGGTTATAAAAAAAACTTTTTTTTCAAAGAAAGAGCCCTGGTTCTACAGTAGAAGATGTGGATACATTGACTGTGTCCCCTTGAGCAAATCATCTCCTCCCTGGCTTTGGTTTCCTCTTTGGTAAAGTGAGGCTTCAGAGGTTGCTGCCAGTGTGGAGGTGGAGGGGCCTGGGATGTGCCAGATTTCTGCCCCTGCATTCGACATTTCTCCTGCTGTTTCCCTTCTGCCTCCATGCAGGAGCAGGCTGCCAGCTGTCTCCAACGCAGCATTGCTCAGGAGCAGCAGTAGCACCAAGGGGAGATGGAGAGGAGGCTGTCAGGTAGTGAGAGCAAAGGAAGTTTCAAGACATCCTGGCTGCTTCATGGGGCTCCAGGCTATGCCCAGAGAACCAAAGACATCTGCCTCCCCTGACTTGCCCCCAACCAGAAGTCTGAGCGGGGATGTGCTCATCAATGTTCAGGCTGAGCAGGTATGGAGGGCTGCTCTCTGTGCCAGTGGAGCAAAGGCCCTCCTCCAGGAGGTGAAGCCATGTCCCCCAACCCAGGGCAAACACCTTCATTTAGTCACAGACCCCAGGGATGGGGGGCCTTGTAACCAGCACAGGCTGCAGGAGACACAAGGGAAGGATGGGGGGCAGAGGAGGCCCAAGCAGGGGGAGACTCTGCCCTTAGGGCAACAGGCCCTAGGTCGAGCTTCAGGAAACAATGTCACTGCTCCAGTCCCATGGGACAGCTGTCTGAAGCCTCCAGCATTCTCTTCATCTCATCAGCAGACCAGCAGGAGGCTTGACTCCCTTGGCTACCTGGGGAGGCAGCACTGGCAGCAGCCCAGTATGGGTGGAGGGGCAAGGTGGAATCTGGTGTGAGTTATCTGTCCTCCATCACTCACATGAGATAACACATTGTAGGACTGTGGAGTCAAGGCTGAGGAATGGGGAATTCCTGCCTGGGTGTGGCAAGACTGGGGACTGAAAGGTTCTGACTTGGGACAGTCAGCACAGGCCTTCTAGGAATGCCATGGGCAGGCCATGGGCATGACCAGTTTGACCATCCCTAGAGCCTGCTCCATGAGAGTGCACTGGGGCACCAGGCAGGGTGGGGTGCTTGGGTGGCAGGGCTCCTGCTATCAGTGTTCATCCTGTGTGGCCATCCTGACCTTCTGGACATAGGAGAATTTGGAAGCTACATGAACTTTTGGGTCAGGGTCAAGGTCAGTGGTCTGGCTGAGCTTGAGTGGCTAGAGGGAAGCTAAGTGTGGGAGGGCTAAGAAGTGTGAGTAGGGAGCTTGCCCTTCCTCCCCCTCCCCCTCTCCACATCCCTCCTTTCCTCTCCCTCCCTACACTCCTCCTTTCCTCCCCTGTTTGCACTTGGATTTGCAATAAGAGGTCAGTTAGTGAGTTGGTGGTACCAATGGACTTTGGGGCACCCTGACCAAGGGCTGTGGCGGTTCTCCAGGTTGTGCACGGTAGAAGCGGTGACTGTCATAGCGGGCCACATCCTGAAACCACTGCCCAAGGAGACATTCTTCTTCCTGAGTCCTTTGCACTGAAGAGATGGCAAATACCTTCTCCTCTGAACAGCTCCATCCATCCCTGCTGTTTTCCTCTTAGTCTGCTCTTTCTGGGTCCCCCTCCTCTTCCAACTGGAGTTCTGCTTTTATGGCTTCAGTGGTGAGCTTCCTGAGGGCACACCTGAGCTGCCTGTTGCCACAGTAAGTGAGGTGTGTTTGAATTCTGGGTCTAGAGCCTGCTCTTAAAGAGAATATGATCTTAGCCATGAAGATTTGTGCTGCAAGTTCCAGGCATCTGGGTAAGGTGGGCTGGCACAGATGCACTGGGAAGGTTGCCTGGAGGCAGTGACCCTGAGCTGCATCCTGAAGGAAGGCAAGGAGAGATTCAACCAAGTTATGAACTTCTCTGTCCCAGGCACCATCCTAGGCCCTGGGAATACAGAGGTAAAGGAAACCCTCTGGGGCTTGGCTGGCTACATCTTAGCTACATTTTGAAGGGAATGAGAGATTCCAAAAGGTAGAAATAGTAGATAGCCTGAGCAAAGGGGTGGAGAGAGGAAATGGTGTGTTGTGTGTGTGAGGAACAATAAGGCAGATTGGGCTAGGTTGTAACCAGCTTTAAATGCCAAACAGGATCCTTAGGAAGCCAATGGTTCAAGGAAAATCCCTTTGGCTGCAGTAGAGAGGCCAGAGTGGAGAGGGCAATCGTTGGAGGCAAGAAAGCCCGTTAGGAGGCTATTGCCGAGAGAAGTGACTACAAGGTCATTTGAGGAGGGAGATGAATGCCTCTAGACTTGCTCGGTTATCTCTGAAGATGAAGTTAGTAAGTCCGTCAGAAGCAGCACACTTGGACCGTGTATACAGCTTTCAAAGAAACCAGCCTCCAGGAGTCAAAAGAAAAGAAAGCCTTGCCACTGCTTCTGATGGCAAGATAAGACTTCTGATCTCCAAAGCAATTTGAAAGTGGGCTGGGCTGCCTCTGGAAGGGAGGGGTGGGCTCTGCTTTTCATTCATTTTTCTTTCTGTGCCAGCCTCTGCCTTTTTAGCAGGAAATAGGGTTGTTTTATACTCTACAAAGAACTGATTTTGACATATGTAATCATAAGAGTAGCAAATAGTGCATATCACTTAACGGTCTGAAGAACACTATATGCAGATCATCTCCTTTGATGTGCATGTCAAATATCTGTCTGTCTGCTTCTGTGCATGATTTAGACACAAGGCATGCCTACCCCAGGGCCTTCCTGCCCTGAAGTCCAGCTCAGGGCTCAGGATTCCCATTTGGGGTCTGGCATCATCGCTGGAAGTCCCTGCTAACAAGAGTCTAGATGCAAGGTTGGTAGTGCTGTTTGGAAAAAATGAACAGTTGGCCTGGCTGTTTTGGAAAGCAATGAGGAGTGGTGCCCCACATGTCATTAAACCGTGTGTATCCTTTGACCCAGCCCATGACTCCTAAGTCTATGTTCCAAAGATCTCTTGTCTTCATCTGTACGTAAATATTGATCTCATACTTTTTTCAATAGAAAAAACTGGAAACCAGGGGGTGGAGGGTGAGGGGAAGGCAAAATCTGTGGGGAAATGGCTGAACAAGTGATGGTCAATGAATGAGGTGGGATGGGATACTGTTGCACTGTGAGAAATGAGAAAATAATGTTTCCAAAGAGACGGGGAGGGCCTGCATGAACTGATGCAGAGGTAAGTCAGCAGGACCAGGGAATCAGTTACACAGTAACAACAATGTTGCAAACAACTTGAAAGACCCCAGAACTCTGCTCCACACAATAACACCCCCCCATACCTACACACACTATTCCAGACGCCTTGGGCAGAGCCATGCTGCCCACTTCCTCAGAGGGAGCATAGATGGAGACCTCTCTCTCTTTTTGTGCACACAGCCAAGGCAGGAATTCATCGGGCTTAACCGTACATGTTTGATACTAGGGTTTTGTCCGTCTTTTTCCTTTGGGTGGGGTTTGGCAGGGGGGACCAGTGGAAAGTGACTTTTCAAAAATTGAAAAAAAATGTAGTTAAAAAAAGTGACTGGAGGAGAGGAGGGGGAGCCCCTGCTAATATGCACTTAGCAGCTAGGTGGCGCAGTGGGTAGTGCGGGACTGGGGAAGGAGACCTGAGTTCATATCCCACCACACACCCTAGCTAGCCAGTTGACCTGGGCCGTTTTCCTCCTCTGTAAACAAGGTGAAACACAGCACCCACCTAGCAGCTGTAGGGAGGACCGAACTGCATGAGCTGCTTTGCAAACCTGTTAATAAATGCTCATTGTTATTGGTAACATTATTGCTGTCTACATGTATTACCAGAGAGCAGATGCACAGTCTCATCTCAGTCATTCAGTAAACATTTATGAAGCACCTGCCACGCTCTGGCCACTGTAAAACAGGGCTCCTTAGCCTCAGCCAGGGCAGGACCGCCTCCAGAGGTGTCCTGAAGGGTGGGATCACCTCAGGGAGGGGGGTGGGTATCTGTGGGCACCTGCCCCCCGAGGACACTGACCATCAGTCCTAGACTGGACCCTTCCCACTAGACTCCCAGGTTGGACATGGTTCAGGAGCGTGGGAGCAGGGTCTTGACTTCACCTGTTGGGAGCCCCTCCACACTCCCCACTGGAGTCTGCTGCTCTGAAGGCCCCCATTCCCCTGGGAAGTCTCCTCAGGCACCTGGAGGACGCCTCCCATTTTTTTCATTGATTCAGTCAACAAGTATTGTCAGAATGTACACTACAGGTTACAAGCTATGCTGGGCCCTGGGGCTCTGAGCCCAAAAGGAGGCTGGCCTGTCCTCACAAAGCTTATCTGCTCCCGGGTTGTTGAGTCATAAAGATTAGACATCAAATAATTTCCGAACTTGAGAGAGAACGACCTTTGAAAAGAGCAAAGGAAACTGAAGTCCACTTCAAAAAAGACATTCTAGGTTTAGGGACCTGCGGGGGCAAAGGCCTGGAGATGGGAGATGACATTGAAGCTGTGCTGTCTGGCTGTAGAACTTGTGAAGGAAGAGAAACTTTCAGTTCGTTAGAAATGTCCAACTCGTCTGTCTTACTCTGATGTCTCAAGTGGAGGTGGCGGAGCCGGGACACGGGTTCAGACGTTGCATGGGACACTGGAGAGTTGTGGCTCTTTGAGTAAGTCTCGATGTTTCGGAGCTTCGTTTGTCTCCTGTGTAAAATAAGGGGTTCAGACTGGATGCCTCTGAGGCAGGGGAGGAGAAGGGGAGGGGGAGACAGGATGGGTGGCAGAGAATGGAGAGGAGGAGGAAGAGGGGAGAGGGAGAGGAAGGGCAACAGTGAGCCCTCCCAGCTCGGGACCTCGGCCGGGCCGGGCCCTGCCAAGTCGGAAAGGCTTGGCTGGGGTTGGGGGGTTGTTGCCCAGGGCCGGGCCCCTCCTCGCCCCCCGCCCCTTGTCCGGCCGAAGAGCCCAGAGCCGGACGCTCCGGGAGGGAGGAGGGCGTCCCTTGGCCAGGCGTGGGCGGCCGGGCACGCGCTACCCGCTCAGGACGTGACCGTGACTGTGACCGTGACCGTGACCCCGCCCCTCCGGAGCTCGGAGGCGCGGCGGGGGCGGGGCGGCGGGGCCGGGGGCGGGCCGGGGGCCGGCGGCGGGGCCAGGACTGGGCCGGGCTGTGACGCAGGCAGGAGCAGGGCTGGCCGCGGGCTCCCGGCGCCGGACGCCTCTGCGGGGGCTCCGGGGACTCCGGGCGCCCGAGCGAGGAGGAGGAGGAGGAGGGGGAGAACAGGGGGAGGAGGGAGAGCACGAGGAGCAGGGGAGGCGGGAGCCGGAGGAGGAGGAGGAGGAGGAGGAGGAGAGTGAGGCAGGAGCCCGGTCGGCCGCCGGACTTTGCTGCTGCCGAGGCTGTGAGCGGGGCAAGCACGGCGGCGGGCACGGGGAGCTTAACTGAGAGGCGGCTGTACTCGGGCTACGACTGGGTCAGTGCGGCGGCGGCCCGAGCGGTGGGTGTCCCGGGCGGGGCGGAGGGGGAGGGGGCTCAGTGCGGAGTGGGGCCGGCGGGACTGGGGGAGGGGGCCGGCCCAGGACTGAGAGTGGAGGCGGGGAGGGAGTTGTGTGCGCCTGGAAGTGAAGGGAGGCGGCAGGGCCCCTCGTGTCCTGTTTGTGAGGGTCTGTATGCCTCTAAGAGTGTCGGTATGTTTGGAGATCTGTGCCCGTGTGTGAGGCTGTGTCCTGTGCCCTCGTGAGCTTGTTTGTATGTGCTTGTATGTCTGCCCCGTGTGTTTGCCCATGTGCATGATTGCCTGGGGGAGTCTGTGGGAGTGGTTCTACCTGTGGGTGTCCCTGGGCTCGGGTGGGTATGGCTCCGGCGCATCCCTGTGTGTCACTCCTTGAGTGTTTTGGGCGGCTGTTTACATCTTTGTGTATTGGCCCTGAGTGCCTGTGCCTGTCTGTGTGTGCATGCGTGTGCATGAGTGTATATGTGGGGTGCACCTGTGTCCCTATGCCTTAGCCCCCCCTGGAGCTGACCCTTCTCCCCCTGTCCTTTTGGGGCTCCTCAAGGGAGAGGTTCTCCCCTGGTCTGCTGCCACCGGTGCCCAGCCGGTGCCGGTGAAGAGAGCTGCCATTTCTGGCCCAGGGCTTGGGGGCGATGGATTGGCAGTCCCTGGCAGGCTCCTAATAAGGGCTTCTTTATTGACTTTTCAGGAAGCCCAGGGCCCAAAGGAAAGCCTCTCCTTTCCACCCCTCGGTTGGATGATGCTACCTGCTCCTTTCTCAGGCCACGCTCTCACCCCTGCTGGTTCTTTCGGTTGGTTCTTGAGCCCTTTCTTTTGCCTCAGTGTTTCATTCTGCCCTTCCTAGGCGGTGCCCTCCAGAGTCTCCCCACCGAAGCAGAAGGGGCCCTCCTTGGCTGTTCTGTGCTTACTTCCCGGGGCCCACCATGGGAGGTAACCTGGGTTGCCACCGGTCCATCCCTAGGGACCCCTCAGACCTTTCTCACAGCCGCAAGTTCAGTGCCGCCTGTAACTTCAGTAACATCCTAGTGAACCAGGAGCGACTCAACATCAATACAGCCACCGAGGAGGAGCTGATGACGCTGCCTGGGGTCACCCGGCCGGTGGCCCGCAGCATCGTGGAGTACAGAGAGTACATTGGCGGCTTTAAGAAGGTGGAGGACCTGGCACTGGTGAGCGGCGTGGGGGCCACCAAGCTAGAGCAGGTCAAATTCGAGATCTGTGTGAGCAGCAAGGGCAGCTCGGCCCAGCACTCGCCCAGCTCCCTGCGGCGCGACCCGTACTCAGAACCCCAGCAGTACCACTTGGCAACAGCACCCCCCATGGCAAAGGTTAACATCAACACAGCCACCCCGGCCCAGCTCATGAGCCTGCGAGGGGTGTCCGAGAAGATGGCTTTGGGCATAGTGGATTACCGCCAGGAACATGGGCCCTTCAAGAGTGTGGAGGATCTCATCAGGTTGGACGGCATTAACTCCTGCTTCCTGGACAAGATCCGGTCCCAAGTGTTCGCTGAGCGGTCCCGGCCTCCCTCCACACACACCAATGGGGGTTTGAATTTCACTGCCAAGCCCCACCCTAGCCCCACGTCCCTGAGCCTCCAAAGCGAGGACCTTGACTTCCCCCCCGGGGGCCCGACCCAGCTCATCGCTACGCGGCCATCCGTCGAGGCTTTTGGTGGGACCCGGGATGGCTGGCCCGTGCTGAGGCTGGCCACCTGGAACCTGCAGGGCTGTTCCATTGAAAAGGCCAACAACCCCGGCGTTCGAGAAGTTGTGTGCATGACTCTGTTGGAGAACAGGTGAGCGGCTCTTCTGAGAAGTGGGGAGGGCTCTGGCTCTGCCATTATGGGCGTACAGGGATTGTGTGCTTAGCCTGAGCTAGGTGGTGGTCATGGCTTGATCAGATGCAGAGCACAGGCTAAAGACAGGCTGCAGCCACTGACCAGAGCCCCCGAGAGGGTCGGTGAGGTGAACACCCCCCCACTCTCCCGGGGAGCCCCCAGCCCCAGCAGAGGACAAGATGTTGGGGAAAGCACAAGGCTGGTTTTTCCTTGGCTTTATTTTTTAGAATCTTGCTGTGAGCCGCTGGATGTGCTGATGCACACGTGTGTGACATGTGTTGGGGGAACTGGAGAGAGGTTTAGCAGGCCACTGTCGGTGGGGGCGGGGTGCGGTGCAGTGAGTCTTTAAGTAGAGGAAGGGCTCTCTCAGCGCATCCTGAACAGCCTTGTTCTCTTTGGCCCCAGAGAAAGAGCAGACCCTGGAGTCCTGGTAGCAGGGGTGGGGAAGACTGATAAGTAGGCCATTGTCACCTGGATGCTATCCCAGAGAGGAATGGATCACCCCAGGAGGGGCTGGGTGCCCTCTCCTAGGAGGTCTCCAAAGAGAGGCTAGAGGCCTACCTGTTGGGATGTCTTTGGACTTGAGACAGCTGCGGTCCCTTCCCACTCTCCAATTTCAACTGAGCTGGAGAGAGTGACTCATTCCTCTCCCTTATTTAACCTAAAATTGATTTCCCACCACCCACAAGAACCTAACCAGCAGTGTGGGGAGTCTCTCTGTGTGCCCACAGCCGAAGAGACTGCAAATGGCCCAGACCCTGTGGGCTGAGTAAGAAAGTGCTGCCCACCCTGCTGCCAGTGTTAGCATTCAGGGGCAGGAAAGTGGGCAGGAGGGGAGACTTTCACTGCCTGGCTATGCAGGTCAGATCCCCACTGATAAAGCCTGCAGACACCCCTGGAGGCTGCTGTCAAACCACTCGGTCAGTCACCTTTGGGTACATTAACCAACAAGGCCATGGGGGTGGAAGAAAAACTGTTCTGTGATCCTAGGCCTGACAGATGTCAGGTGTTAGCAGGTCACAGGCGGCTGTGCTCTGGGTGTCCTGTGGACCTTGGGAGCAGCGCTGACTTTTCTTCCCAGCCTGGGTGGGCGCAGACATAGCGATCTTCTGGTCTAGGCCACGGAGGCTGTGAGTGCCTGCCTGAAGTCATGCTTACTTATGGTCTGTGGGGCTCAAACCTCAGGGCCTCCTCCTTGGGGATCCACAAACATTTGTTGTGTGTGTGCTGTTGCAGGCACTGTGCTAAGCTCCAGGCATACAAGGCAAAGTAAGAGCAGGCCCTGCTCTCATTACTGATAACAGCAGCATTTATATAGTGCTCGAAGGTTGGCATTACCCTTTACAGACATGATCTCCTGTAGAGATGAGAAAACTGAGTCAGGCATAGGTGAAATGACTTGCTCAGGGTCACATTGCTAATTCAGTGTCTGAGGTAGGATTTGAACTTGGCTCTTCCTCATTCCATTTTTAGGGCACTATCCACTGTGAGGAGCTGCATAGGTTTCTCCTTATGGGTGGCCTCTCCCTAATCATTTTGTGTTGGTGGCTACTTGACTCTTTGGTTGTTTGGCTGGAGAGTCTGATGGGGAGGGAAAGGCGGAGTTCAGATTCCTCTTACTCTTTTCTCATAGTCAGATTTGGGCCTTTATCTTTGGGTGGTGGATGTTCTGAGCTGGAGTAGGCAGGATGGGTTAATCTCCTAGGCCCAGATTTAGGGTAATGTTAGAAGCTGAGAAGAGAGGGAGGGATGGAGAAATGGATGGGATGGAGGGATGGATAGATGAATGGATGGGAGGGGGCCACCCACTTGTCAGGAGTCATCTCTGCTCTGTAACTGAAACAAGGATGGGAGCCCCAGGGCAAATTCATTGAAGAAAAACTTTCCTGAATGTTCCAGCCTAAATCTATTGGAAAGATTAGCCTTGGGGAAGAATTAACAGAAACAATTTAACTCTGGTTGGTCTGGACTACTTGAACCCCAGTGCTTGGAGAGAGGCTTGTCTCAGAGTGTCCTGGGGCCCATGAAATGGAAACGGGGCAGCAGCTCTGAGGTTTGCCTGACCTGGCCCCCGAAGATTCTCTGGACTGCGTGCTCTTTCTGCTGCCCTATTCCCCAACACATCCCTGGCCCATAAATGGTAAATTTGGCTTAAGGCCTAATCCCTTTAAAGTCTGGACAGGCTTCTGGCCCTGTGAGTGTCCGAGGGCACTTGAAATGTGGGTTCCCTAGCACATGTGCAAAGTTGTAACTAGGGCAGGCAGACAGAGCTTTGACCCAGGTGAATGAGTTTAGAGACAGACTGTTGAGAGTGGGGAAAGGACCTTGCCAGCCTTTTACATCTTCCGTCGTTCTCAGGCTCCAGAGGAATTATCAAGCTAGAGGAAAAACTTAGCCCTTTTCTTAATTGGGATGAGACGCCAGCCTCAAATGATCTTCCAGTGCTGCAGAGTTTCCTATGTGGCTATGACTAGAGAACTACATGACATAACCCTCAATCCAGTCTAACAAGCATGAATTAAGCACCTAGTGTGTACAGAGACAAAAATGAAACAACCCTTGCCCTCTATGGTTGGGGACAGAGAAGGGGCAGTCCTGGAAGTAAGGAAGTGAAAAGAAAGGAATGCAAAGTCACTTTCCTGGTTCTGTGGGAGGTGCTGGTGATACCAAACTATCCCTACCCTCTAAGCGGGGGGAACAACCACTGACCTATCTACAGATATGCAGAATCAATGAAAGATCCCTGGGAAGGGAGAGCAGAAAGGGCTTGAAATAGAAGAGAAGGAAGAGGAGGATTCTCTGAGGCACAAATGAGGAGGGAATGCACTCCAGGCATGGGGCACAGCTTGGGCAAAGACATGGAGACTGGAGATGAAGTGAGTGTCCTGGTCAACTGGGCTGGATTGAAGGGTGAGGGAAGCTATGTTATGTATTCTTGTTTGGTGTAGTCTGTCTTCCACCCTTCCTCAAGGCCCTGGAGAAGCCCCACTACTGGCCATGGTCCGTCCACCATCTTTCCTGGGCATCGCTTCCCTGAATGACAGGGGATGACATCTTTTATTTGTACTTATTGTAAAGAATAATTTTATTAGCACTTTTTGTTTCCACCTTCTATTCTTTTCCAAACATCTAACCCACGCCCGAATTTCGTTGTCTGGACAAGAGACCTTCTCTGTGTTCTGTGACCCAGAGGTCTTGCAGTCTTCTGGTGATCAGAGGGCCATCACATGGAAGTGTTTGTGTGTGCTGTCTGCTTGGCCCAGGGAACAGAGGGTGGAGTTACAAAGAGAACAATTCGAGCTTTCCCCAGTAGGCTGGACGCTTTTGGAGGCAGAGGCTCTCCCTTCCTGGGGCCTTGGAGGCTTTTCTGTCCCTTATGGGGTTGCTTGTCCAGCGTCAGTGAGACTTGGTCACCTTTGAGGCCTCTTCCACATAGAGCATGCTGGGGCCTGAGTTATTGAACCCAGATCCTCCACAAAGGATGAGAACACTGTGTTATGGAGATGCTGATGGTGCTGTTCCATCTGTCACATGTTTGTGGTTCTTCTGTCTCACCCATAAATGTTCTTGCCTTTTTCTGGTCGTCCTCAGGCCTCCTGTCAAGCTTTCTGCAGGCCACTCTTGCCTGTCTTGTGAGGTGAAGCTAATTGTAGCTTTTGGTCATTTTCTGTGTCCTGTTATCCATAACTTTATGTTCTAAACCTGTCCTGCCCTCGGCTACCATGTTTCTCTATCTAGCAACAAGACACACCATTTACTGACTGCTTTCTCGTCCTCCCCATTGGGGTGATTATTGAACTTTCTGTAAGAATTAGACATAGTCCGTTTGCGTGTCTTTTCCTTTGTCCTTTTCCCTTTTTCTGCAGTGGGAAGTTTCTTTGAGGAGGTTGGGTTGGAGCTGCTGTATCTTCCTTGGAACCTCTCTGTTTTATGCTGGCTTCTTCTTTGTTGTTGACTTTGACCTTTCGTCCAACTAGTCTTGTGATGGACAGTAGTGAATTATGAAATGACCTCCTCATCAATAACCAATCATTTCCTGTTGGATAATAGTTAGATTCACGAGGCTCCTAACTAGACTTCCTGCCTTTTTAGCCTCATGACAAGTCTTCTGCCTCATTTTCACCCTCCTGCCTCATTCCTGTCTTTGCATGAATCCTCCTGAGTATTGATGTGTGTGTGCTGGCTTGACTGTGGTCTTGGAGCCCAGTAGATCCAGGTGACCTAGTTTCCTAAGACATGATGCTTCCTGTCACCTTTGGGTCCACACTGAAACCTGTCTGTTTTCTTCTCCTCTGAGGAGAACCTGTGAATCATCTCTCCATGGAGCGGCGATTTTTTCCATCGCCCTGTTTCACTGATGTGGGGAATGTACATGCAGGGATGATTCCGGTCCTCTGGTGGGGACTTGGAATTGGTCCCTGAGGCCTATGTTGGAGAGCATTAACAGCACAGCCAGGGGGTCTGATGGTCTCAAAGCTGTGCCTCTTAGCCCCTGCTCCCCACCCAGTTGCCTTTTTCCCACTCTGTTACAATAATGCCAGGAGGGGAAAGATGCACATATGTATGTTCTAACTGTGTGCTGCCCATGGATGTAAGCAAAGAAAACCTCCCCTTTCCGCCTTTCCCCACACATTCTGCTGAGGAAAATGATGGTCTCAAATGGAGCCTCGGCAGAGAGATCAGATCAGTCCAGCCTGGGCCATCCCCGCAATGGGGCTTCCACTACAATTCTTGATGGTATGGAGAGTGTGGCTCAGTCATACATTCCCAAACCCACACCTGCTCCAAGTGAGATCTGGGAAGCCCTGCACAAAGGTCCTGGGCTCCTATTGGACTCTGAGAGGGCAGGGACCATGTTTTGGCCTTCCTATGTATCCCCAGTGCCTGGCACACAGTAGGTGCTTAATCAGTGCTTGCTGGTGGTGATGATGGGGTTGAAGAAGCAGAAAACCCTGCTGTACCTCTTGTCTGTGTTATCTATCCATTCCTAAGTTGGGCTATATGGAATGAACTAAATGTTTTCCTTCTGACATGAGAGGCCTGTCTCTCTTGGCTCAACCCCTCACTAGGGAGATGAAGAAAAATGGAAAACCTCTGGAGATGGGGAGCTCGTTACCTCCTGAAGCAGTGTGTCTGGTTTAGGAACAACAGGAGGGTTGCTTTCATGAAGGAAATGTTTCTCAGACAGGCTCCAAATAGGTGCTTACAAAGCTTCTTTAATGCCCTGATGATGTTTGGTGAGAGGGGCTTCCTGAAAGGTCAGAAGAAGCCTTGTATTGTGTCACCCCCTGGGGGAGGCAGTGTGGTGGAAACCCTTTGAGATTTGTAGAGGAGAAGGATAGTGACAGGGCCCATGCTGGGGCACTGAGCTGTGTGTGTGTGTGTGTGTGTGTGTGTGTGTGTGTGTGTGCGTATGCATATGTACATGCTTGGGGACCTTGGAGGGTCATACACACCCAACACTCACTTTGGCCCTCCCAGGCTGGCCCTCCCACTCTTTCTAGCCTGGTCCCTGGATCAGATGAAGGAAAACATAAGGGGGGAGATTGGTGCGTCCTCAGTGTCTTGGGACCCCTCAGCCTACTTGCAGTATTTCTTTGTTATCTCAGGGTTAAGGTGCTGGGGGGTCACCTGACCCAAGAGAAGTGATTCCAGTGGTTGGAGGGCATGATCATAGTCAGTAAACATTGATTAAACACTTACTGTGTGCCAGGCACATGCTCAGTGCTGGGGATACAGAGAGGCAAAAGCTTGCTCCCTGCCTCCAAGGGGCCCACCGTCTAATGTGGGGGAGGAGGGCCTGGTGACCAGTGAACTGCTGATACAAGATGCTGATTGGATGGAAGGAAATCTCAGACAGAGATGGCTTCTCTCTGAAGGGAGGATCTGAGCTGGGCCATGCTGACTGCAGCAGACCCCCTCTGCCAGGGCTTTCCTGTCAGATGAGTGTGGCCCCTGGCCCTGGGCTTGGCGGTCAGCATGTCCTGGGCCAGACTTCAGCTTCCAGGAACCATGCCTGCTACCTCTGAGGCTGCTGGCATGACTCACATGCCCTGGGAAGTCAATAAATGTTTAATGCTGAGAAAGGCAGCTACGCCTGCCCTCGGAAGGAGCTCTGGGAGGAAGGAACCCTGGGAGGAAGGAGCCCTGGGCTGGAAGCCAGCATTTATGGCTTCTCTGCTACTGCTGGAGGGCCCAGGACAAGGCATTCTGAGCCTCGGGATTGTCATCTGTGAAATGGGGATGCTGGCACAAAGACGCTTTCCAAACTAGGAAGCTGGCAGGTGGCATGACGGGCAGAGCCCTTGGCTTTGGAGTTTCCTCCTCTGTAAAATGAATGTATGGGACTTGGTGACCTCTGAGGCCCCTTCTGGCTTTAGGTCTGTGATCCCATTTGGAGGAGGAAGGAAGATTCGAGGTGGGGAGCCCACCCTTCCAGCTCCTGCTGTGTATCCCTCTCGTCTCCTCCTCCCTCCTCCCTTCTTCCCTACCCTCCCCCTCCTGCTTATTCTGTTGACAAAGACCTTTGACCTGATGGTACAACCTGATTTTTCCTGAAGTAGGTGCTGCAGATATTAGAAATGTGGCAGCTCATAGAAGCTGGCTTCCAAAAGCATCCTTTGTGAGCCTCTGCTCCCCCTGACCCCTGATGGGCCCGTGCCCACCTCACCTGTCCCTGCCCCATCTTATGGTTCTTCCCTGGCCCGTGCCCATCTCACCTGCCCTTGCACTGATGCTCAGTTTCTCTATCTGCAGCATGGGCATGCTAATATCAATAGTTGTCCATCTCACAGGATCAGGCAAGCTGACGGATGCCAGGGCTTTACCAACCTTGCTTATGCACTGTGTGAAGCCTTTACCCCATAATAGCTACTGTGGGTGGGACAGACATGCGACCTATGGCGGCTCTGGGATGTGGGGGGGGTGACTGCTTTCACTTGGTACCGGGGTCACCTTTACTCCTGGAGGTGTGTGACAGGTGGGAGCTGGTCCCACTTGTTTGCTTTTAAACCTGCTGCTTATCTGATTAGATAACTCAACCTGTCATCTGCTGCCCACTCTGGAGAGAAGCCCGCTCCCTTGGAGCCCAGCCCCTCTTAGTCTGGGCAAGAGGCCCCAAAGAACCAAGCCCCTTGTTTGGTGAGGGATGCAGAGAGCCCCTGCCAAGTTAAACTAGCTGCACAAGGCCCCTTTCTCCATCGGGACTACTGGTGCCCTCCTTGCCCTCCACACCTTTGAAATTCTTCCATCCTCCCATTCTCCTGGTTGGAAACAGGTGACTACTGGCCCTTTTTGGCCCAGGTTGTGACCCCTCTAGAATGGGCTGGGGAAGTGATTCACCCTCCCAGGAGTTTTTTGAGTAAAGAGCAGTGATGTTGTACTAGCTGACCACAGGGCCCCACCAGCTCTGAAATCCTATAGGAACGGACTGATGTCCCCAGGAATGGCACGGTCTGCAGGGCCACACCCAAAGTAGCCTGGGAGATGCTTCTGTTCCCTGCCTTGAGGGACCTTCCAGGTCCGCAGGTTGGTGATGATGGCCTGGAGCCTCATCCCAGGAAGCAGAGACCAGTATAGGTTCTGGTGTGACTCCTCCTGGCGACCTGCAGCCAGGTCCAGGTGAGCCTTCCATAGGCACCAGGAGCTGTGTTCCAGGCAGTTCCTGCCCCCGGGGAGTTCACAGTCTCACGGGGGAAATGGCTTGCAGACAATTCTGGCCTCAGTTTTCTCTTCTGTCAAATAAGGGCTTGATGTAGGTGACCTGACTAGTGCGCCCATTTGTGGAACTCTCCTCTGGGCCCCAGAACTGCCACACAGGGCAGTTTGTGGGGGAGGCTAACACATGTAAGGGGACACCCATGCCTAGAGAGCATCTGTCAGTGGCTTAGTGGGTAGTTTAAAGTAGGTTGAATTTGAGACGGGCACCTTGGATCCTGTCATTCATGTTTTAAAAAGCCTATTTTGAGTCTTGTTTATGTCACACTCTGTTCTCTCCTAAGTATGTGAATGTATGTGCTGAGAAAGCATGGCAGACAAATGGGTACATGCTACTGTCCCACATGACACACACATGCACACATGGAACACCACACTTCTGTGGACTCTTCCACCTCCTCTGTGAACAAAATGGCAACTGAGTGGCTGGCTAGAGCTTGTTCCTCCTCGGGGTACCTATGGAAGACCCTGACACCCACCACAGTGGAATTTGCACACATTTGTAAGTGCTTACTAAGAGTGCTGACTCCTTCAAACCCCCACCCCCAACCTGTCTGCCTTTGGAGGGGGAGCCTGGCCCTCTCCTCCTACACTACTCCCTTTTAGAGAGGGAGCCTGGCCTTCTCCCCTCTAACTGCCCCTCCCTCCTTTTAGAGGGGGCTCCCAGACCTCCCAGTCTCCCCTCTGACTGCCCCTCCACACTCCACATTTCTCCCAATCCTAATGGCTTGGATACTCAGTGTCAGCCAGTACTGAACACCCACTGTGGGCCAGGGAGTACCCTTGAGGCTGTGATACAGTTCATGAAGACTCCTCACTGGCCAGCTGGGAAAGGAGGGGCCACGCCTATTCTTGACTTGTCTGGGTGATGAGGGGCATTTCCTCATTGGGAGGCCTCAGCTTTAATAGCACCATGGGACTGGCCCGCCCCCCAAAACCCTGATCTCCTGGCTATGCTGCCCTCCATTTGGGCTCCTCTAGCCTGTTCTTGGGACTTTGGGAAGGGATCACAGAGTCTAACAGGCCCATTTTACAGAGAAGGATCCTCAGGTCCAGAGATGGGAAGGGTCCTGTCTTAGGACACGTGGGAGGTAAACGACAGACAGGATTCAGATTCCTGTCAGGACTCGGTTCTTGGTCAGTTACTGGTCTTCATGCCTGTGTGCAGCTCCATGGAAAGGCAGCACCTCCTGATTCTTTCTCCTGTTCTTGTCAGGTTTATGCAGGGGCAGGGAATGAGGGACAGGAAGACAGTTGACTGGCATAGAGCTATTGGAGGCAGGAAAACCCGAGTTCAAATCTACCCTCAGATGCTGTGTGACCCTGACCAAGTCCCAACCTCTCTGTACCTCAGTTCCCTCGTCTGCAAAAAGAGAACAGCAATAATTCCTACTTTCTAGGGTTGTTATGAGGACAAAAGGAAAATATCTTGGAGCCAGGCTAACTTGGGATTTCAGCTGAATTGGTGGGATTCCGTGTGGAAACTTCACCAGAGCAGATCTGCAGAAGTCTTAGAGAGCTGGCCAGTTCCGAGGGGGCGAGAGGTAGTGCCTGGGGGCACGGAGTGGTGGTATGCCAGTGAGACAAAAGGAAGAGGGGAAACTACCTTTGCCCAGGTTCTCCTGGTCCAATTACCTCTTGTTACCACCATGTAGCCTTGGACTTGGCCTCCCCGTCTCCTCCTGTGTGAATGAGGATGTTGGAACCTCTAAAGGTTGACCACTTCTCTCTCAGTGTGACCCTGTGAAGGCCATGATAGATGAGTAAAATCATTCCACCCCCATCCCACTCTTCCTTCAGGGTCCCTGCACTGGGGTTGGGGGGTGGGAAGTGGCGGGTAGAGGAGGCAGGAAGCTTCAAGGCCTTCCTGGCCGTGAGATTGACCTTGGGTCAGTCACTGAGGGTCCTGGGCTGTTCTGGGATTGAAGACTGAGTCCTGGGGAGGGCAGATCTGGCCTCATCTGCCCCCATCCCCACCTCTATACTGTCCCAAAGCCAGCAGGGCTGAAGAGGTGTCTGCATCGGAGCCTACATCAGCTGTTAGCTACATACGCAAAAGTTAAAGCCCATGAACATTTACAGTAAGCACCCATTTGGATTCCAGAAGGCCTTGCCCACTTCCCAGATCTCACCTCCCTTGGGGGAGGTTTTCAAACCGCTCCCCCTCTTCTCTCCACCCCACTCCTCTTTGTTCTTTGTAGATCCATTGGCCCATGGCTAATGTGACTGCCAGCCTTGCCCAGGGCCACCTGCCTGTATCTGCTGGGGCCTGACGACAGTGCCAGTGGAAGTGGTGGGGGCCAGGCCTTAGGGAAGGCTGTCAGAGAGAATCCAGGGAAGGGATGTGCACACGCGTGCGTGTGTGTGTGTGTGTGTGTGTGTGTGTGTGTGTGTGTGGCTATGAGCATCTGATTTCGTTCAGGTAGTGAAGTCAGGTACCACTAGCCTGACCCACATCAAGTGCTGGTCTGGCCAGGGACTGATTTCACATAGCTCTGGACCCAGAATGGGGGAACTGACAGAGCATTTTGTTGTTATTAGGTTGTTTCAGTTGTGTCTGACTTTTCATGATCCCATTTGGGGTTTCTTTGGCAGAGTTACTGGAGGAGTTTGCCATTTCCTTGTCTGGCTCCTGTTACAGATGAAGAAATTGAAGCAAATAGGGTTAAGTGACTTGCCCAGGGTCACAAAATTAGTGTCTAAGGCCAGATTTGAGCTCAGGAAGATTAGTCTTTCTGATTCCAGGTCAGACATCCTATCCAATGGGCCACTTAACTGCCCTAGCGAAGCTACAAGTAGAAATATAACCAGGTCAGGACAACTGGGCCTGTGTCCCAGGGTGCTGACATCTGGGGGTGGTGGGTAAGGCTGTGCTTATTCTAGTAGCAGTCTGGAAACTGGAAGTACAAGGTGTGTTGTGTAAGTCCAGCTCAGCCAGAAGGCACTGGAGAAGGGAAAAGGTGAGACCCTACTGGGGAGAGTGTTGGCAATGGGAAGCCATAGACATATCTCTACTATGTGCACATGTCACGATGCACACAGTGACAGGGTGACAGGATGGACAACGGGGGCCAGAGAAGGAAGGCCTATGAGGAGGCTGCTGGACTCACCTCCACCCCAGGGGTAGGAAGAAGCAGTGGGAGGGGGCCCCTGAGGTGGCAGGGGAGTGGGGATCCTGATTGTAGCTTTTTAAGTCTTCCAGAGTTGCTTCTGCTGAATGTTGCTGTTACTACATAGCTGGTTCTTCTGGGTCTGCTTCAGTTCCGAGAGCACTTCCCAGGCTTCTCTGAAATCACCCCTGCCCTCCTATCTGTTTGGTTTTTTTTTAAGCCAAAGAAAGACAAAGTTTATTAGAGATTCGCCACCTTGGGTTGGCTCTAAAGGAGCCTAAGCATATGTAGTGCTTGTATTCACAAGTGGGCCGACAGAATCTCAGCTAGACAGAGTCTGCGCTGGGTTGAATCTGGGTGCCTTCATGGAGGTGAGATGGACCTTAAATACAGAAATGACTGTAGGAGGGATCTGGGGTGGTCTGGTAGTCTAGGCTGATGGGAGGAGGAGTTTTGGGAGGGTCTCCATGGGACTGCTTGCCCTCCTATCAGGCAGCCCATTTGTATCTGATCACGTTCTTCTGCCACCATTGATTCAGCCATTCCCCACCCCTGGGTACTCTCCTACTTATGGTCACAGAAAGAGCTGTTCTAAAGAGCTGTGCAAATGGTCTTTCCCCCATTCTTTGATCTCTTTAAGGGGTCTCCAACCTTGATCATGGCATTGCTGAGCCAGAGGGGATGCACAGTTGTTTAACTCTTGGGGCACAATTCCCGATTGCTCTCCAGGCAGACCTCTGCCCTTGGTCACTGCCCTTTTGGGAGTCACTTTTGCAGATTAGAGGACGGAGCAGAACTCTCCCCTTCCATTTAACTGCTGCTTACTGACTTAAGATGATTTTTTTCAAGTGGATATCAATTGCTGGAATTTTGACCCCATAGTTCTTAGAGAATATCTTTTGAATGCCCAGAAGCTGGGCTGTTGAGGAGGGGAGCCAAGGGTGAACTTTTCTGGAACTGGAAAAGCTGTTCCATCATGGGAAGGAAGTAGTGGAAAGGAAGATACTGGAGATAGGTGAGAGAGGGAGGAAGAGGGAGAGGGAGAGGGAATATGGCTCCTCCTGGGCCAACGTGGGACGAGCTGGGGGGAGGAGGGGGAGCAAAGTCCTATTTGGGGGACAGAGTGGGAGCCCCTCTGGGATTAGAAGAAGAGAGATTGGCCACTGAAGTCAGAGAGGGCCAGCTGAGGGAACACACCCATGGGATGGGTGGGGGTGGGGAGAATACTGGACACAAGGAAGGAAGTGACCAAGCCTAGATAAAGGAGCACCAAGGAGTGTTCAGTCAGAGAGAGGTGGCAGAAGAAGGTCCAGAGAAACCCCTGAGCTGGAGAGTGAGTCAGGTGCAGAGGACAGCCTCTCCCAAGGCATGGAGGCTTTCTACACAGGCTCAAACCTTTCTCTGTCTTACTACGTTTTGAACTTGATGAATAAGAAACTTCTCTTGGCCCCAGTGCATTATTGTTCAGTCATTCTAGGCATGTCTGACTCTTCATGACCCCACTTGGGGTTTTCTGGGCAAAGATACTGAAGTGCTTTGCCATTTCCTTCTCCAGCTCATTTTACAGGTGAGGAAACAGAGACAAACAGGGTGAAATGACTTTCCCAGGGTCACACAGCTAGGAAGTGTCTGAGGCCACATTGAGACTCAGGTCTTTCTGATTTCAGTCAGCATTCTATCTGCTGAACCACCTTTGTCTTTGATTGCTGAGATGGCCAGGAACTTGAAGTGGACTCCCCATACCACCCCAAATGCCCCCTGGCTTTGAGCTCTGCCCTTCTCTGCTTTGTGAGGGAATCATGGTTTCCCCCTGAGAATCCTCACTACGTAGGTGGTAGCGTAACCCTGAGGTTAGCAAAGGTCTCCAAGCCTGGGGAAGGCCAGGCTATAGGGTCTGAGAGTTAAACTGTATTTATTTGGCAGTTCAGTTATTTGTCTGCCCTTTGACTGGGATTTGTGGAGTTTATAGAGGCAGGGATCAAGGCTTCTGTCTCCTGGTTGTAAAGCTACCTTGTGTCTGGCATAAACCAGGCTCTCCCTTAGGAGCTGATTCTTGGCTTCCAAGGCATGGAGCTTCTACGCTCTGGAAAATGGAGTATTTGTAGGCTGATGTGCTAAGCAAGATAAGATTTTGGTCCCTCCTCCCCGCCTCCACTGACTCAATCACCCTGGAACCTCTGCAGACTACTGTGGGTGGTGCATGGGAAGGACCAGACAGAGACTTCATGCCCACCAGGTCCCTCAAAATGGGCCTCCAGACTTTGGGCCCTTCCCTTTCTCCTCCCTTGTCATAACTTGTCTCCCCTGCATCCCATTTCCCACGGCCTGGAGCCCTGCCGGATACTCTGACAAATGGATGCTGTGTGCTGCCCTCCACTCCTTGTCCTCCCAAGTCACATATTTTAACAAAGGACTTGGCCACTTAATACCTTAACCTGAAGAAGGGGGTCTAATAGTGAAGACCAGGCCATCAGGGAGATGTTTGGGGTACTCAGAACATTCCCCAAGTGCTAAGGTTTCTTAGATCTCTGGTACATAAACACTTTCATCTGAGTGTCACTTTATATAGTTATTGATTTATTCATTCATTTATTTAGCTATCTCTCTGTCTGTCTGTCTATCTATTTCCCAGAAAGCTTAAATGATTATTCAAATTCACACATTCTGTAAGCAGTAAGGGGCAGAGTAAAGATTTTTTTTTTGAGGTGAAAATAAGTTCTCATTTTTCTTGTATAGCACAGGCTGGACTTTGGCAAAATTTCCTTTTAAAAGCATGTGAAACAAAACAGTGAGATTATAATATAACAAAACAAAAGGAAAACAAACAATAAAAATAAATTTGGTTTCCAAATCTAAAAATACCATATATTAAATGTCTTCATCTTTATGAAACCCTTTCAGTGAGAGAGAGACGAGGAGGCCTTTGGAAAATACAGTGTTGAGAAGTCTTCGTGCAGCCCAGGCACTCAGACTTTTAGACTCTCCGTATTAGTGGCTCCTTTCCCCATTTAAATAACAGAATGCATTTATGAATTTTACAAACATTTAGATTATGTAAATAATATTTTCAATATCCTAAGTCTGTTTGCATCTCTTCCAAATCCATACATTTTTATTCCAAAGGTGGCCCTCTTAGGTGGCCCAGTGGGCCTGGAGTCAGGAAGACCACAGTTCAAATCCAGCCTCAGACGCCTACTCATTGTGTGACCCTAGCAAGTCACTTATCCTCTTTTGCCTCAGTTTCTCATCTGTAAATGAAGAAAAGAATAAAATAATGTAAAATGGAGATAATACAACTTAGCCCAGGGTTATTGTAAAGATCTTATGACATAATAATTATAAAGTGCTTATCACAGTGCCTGACACATAGTAGGCACTCTATCAATGTTGGCTATCATTATCCTCAAGTCACTCTTCACATAACAACACAGGAACAAAAATAAACATATAGAAACACACGCTGGTTTCTCGGTGCCAGAGAAGATCTCAGACATGCATTTGCAAATACTTCCTTAGGACGCTACAATATCCGTCATAGCTTGTAGAAGCTAAGCAGACCAACTCTCAAGGTCAGTCTGCTTTACAACTACTCTTACTGCTGTCCAGCCAGAGACCGATCCAAATCCCAGCCACAGGTTTGTACTCATAGACTGCATGCCAGCCGCTGCCAGACGGAGCCTTGGCCTCAGCCACTGAGGGAGACACAGGCTGACCCAACCTCCATCTCTTCTCGTATCCTCACTTTTATCCCCTAAACTTAGTATGAGATTTTAAAAATTCCTTGCCTCACCTTGGCCCTTTCTTACTCTAGGCCCCATCCTTATTCTCATTCTCTCCCTCATCCTTAATCTTTCTCCATCCTAATAGCCCAGCAGTGAACCAGAGATGCTTGGAGAGTAGTCTAAGACTGTCCATTTCTCTAGTCCAAGAACAGATCAAGAAAAATCATTGCTCTGGGGTTGGGAGTTTCCCCAGTCTCCCTCTGAGAATACACAGCATTGCAAGCTCCTTATCCAAACCCAATGACCTGTGCTCATTGTTTTAACATCAACCTGGCCATATCCTTGATCTTTAGTAAGAAAAGAGGGAGGGCAGTCTGATAACCAAACAGGCTTCCTATTAGTAAAGTCCCTACCATATAAGAGGCTACTTAGAGAAGACTTCCTTAGCCCTAGAATGTTCCTCCACTCCATGGCTGAGTATTTTCTTTAAGACTGGTCCTGGGATTAATCTCTTTCCCTTTTGCACTTCTCTCATAGTTCTTTCTTCCACTGCAAACCCTTTATAACATCCCCAGTCAGCTGTTTAGTGTGCACAAATTACAGCAGAAAGGAACCTGGGGCTATAAATGAAGTCGGTCATGGGTATAGTTTGAAATTTCTCAGGTCATCTTGACCCAAGTCAGTTTGTAGATGGGGCTTTATAGTCATCTCAATCTCCACTTCTTGTTTCTACTACATTTTTGCTTTTGGTTGACAAGTAAGGATATTTAATTCAGCTCCTTTGCCCACTGAGGAAACAGCGTCTTTTCTGTCCAGGTCCCTCAGATCCAATCTGCTGCTCCTGGTGGCAAAGGCTCCGCTCAATCATTGATAAGAAGAAAATCCTCATATAGGCTCTAATATTTATAACAACACCCTTTATGGAAGCAAAAAACTAGAAACAAAATAGATGTCCATGGCCTGAGGACTGAGTGTCATTTTAAAAATGAAATTGGAGAAGAAGAATACTTGTGTCCGCCAGAAACCCCAGGACACCATAGGACACCCCAGGACTCCACCTAAAGGAATCCAAGTAATTCGGTCAAAAGTCAGTAAGAAAAAAGGGCATTGCCTCCCTGTAGAATGGGGGAAAGTTCAGCACCTGCCGAGTGGTCAGCAGCCAAGGTTTCCTATTGCCTTCCTCCTTCTCCAGCCCTGTGACTCTTACTTGAACAAACTTAAGCTGTTTCATGGGTCTGAATAAAAGGAAATAGGAATAAAGGCCTCAAATTTCTCTTCCTTCAAACCAGCCACACTCAGATTCACTGCCCTGTGAAGGGCTGTTTGTAACTCTGAGGACAGGGTCAGTTTATGAGGGACGGAGTCTGAGAGTGCTTTTGGCCATCAGTTTAAGGGGGCAGATTATTCCTGCCAGTCAGTACTCTCATAACAGACAGATCCGTTGTTTGGTGAGGGAGGAAGCCAGGGGAGCAGTGTGCTAGGCTTGGATTTTCTTCAGCAGAAATGCCAGGGTTTCCTCAAGCAGTGACTTCGGTGCCCACCTTGAAGTAGAAGGCCACCCTTGTATTTCCTGACCCTTCGAAGCAGGTTGAGGTTTTCTACCAATGTGCCTACCCCAGGGCACCTATGTTCCCCAGAAATGGGGGTTCTAAAGCTTAGGAGTCCATGAGACGGCATGGGAAGGCAGGGAAGGCATGTGTCTGGAGGGAGGCCTGGCTTCCAAGTTTGCCTCTGGTACTTACCAGCTTGGTAATCTCTGGCTAGTCGAAACTTGCTGGGTCTGTTTCCTTGTCTATAAAAAATAAGGAAGCTGGACTCTATATCCTCTGAGACCCCTTTGAGTTCTGAATCTTGAGATCTAACTCCAAGGACCTATGACCATGGTGGAAACCGTCTTGCCTCCAAGATGGGATCAGGAGCAGGTTGGCACAGTCAAGGTGGGAGGAGGCCCACTTTGCATTAGGAGCTCATTAGCCAAGGATCAGAGGATGTTTGGTTGGGGAAAGGAGACTTGGAGGGAAGGTTTAAAGGTGCGGGGGGTGTGTGGAAGTGAAGGTGGAAGTCGACTTTTTCTGCCTGGTCCCAGAGGGCAGTGCTAGCTATGGTGGGTGGTTGTTTCACAGATGAAGATGTAGGAAGAACTTCTCTACACTCAGAGACACCCAGGGCAGCTTGTTCTGCCTTGGAAGACAGTGGATTCCCCTCATCCAAGGTCTCCAAGCAGAGGATGACTGGCTGGCCATTTCTCAGGGTGCTGCTGGAGGATCTCATTATAGGTTTGGGTTGGGCCAATAGGATCTCACTCTGAGAGGCCTCAGTTTCCTTACCTGTCAAGGTGATTTTTCTAGAGCAGGGTCTGGTCATACTGCTCTCCTCAGTGATCTCCACTGACTCTTTGTTACTTCCAAGATCAAACATCAAACCCTTTGGCTTCCAAAGCCTCTGAGATCCAGTGACTCTGGTCTTCATCTCCCACTGGGCATTTTCCTCTGGCTGTCCCTCCTGCTTGGGATGCCCTCCTTCCTCATCTCTGCCTCTTGGCTTCCTACAAACCCCAGCTGAAATCCCGGAAGCCTTTCCCAGCTTCCCCCAGTGCCAGAACTTTCTCTCTGGGGATCATTCCCAGTCAAGCTGTCTCTAGCTTGTCTGTACAAAGTTATTTGCCTGTCTTCTTCCCTAGCAGAGAGTGAGCTCCTTGAGGACAAGGACTATTTTCTGCCTTTCTTTGATCTGCAGCACTTAGACTTGGTAGGGGCCTGGAACCTAACAGATGCTTCATTAATGACTGATGTTGATGACTGATTTCTTGGATTGCAGTAGAAGATTGCTAAGGTCTCTTGATCTTGATTCTCCCAACCCTAGTGAGGGTCAGGGGGTATTTAACCAATGAGTCACCTGTGCCTCCAATTGTTGGGATGGATTCCTGCCCCTGTGAGTCTGTGTGAGTAGGCTGCTGTGGACCCTGAGATGGGACTGGTAGGGAAGGGGCTGAGGTACCTGCCACATCTGTCTTGCTGCCTCCTGCCCAAGTTTCTGCACCTCCCTGAAGACCCTGGTTGGGCTCTTGGTGGGAGGTGGGGTTAAGTAATGTCTACACTTGGCGGGAGGGGTATCTGGGCACCATGCCTTGATTGTCTAAGACCCCAGGAGCAGTTGGGAGAGGGACCTGGGGTGGGGGAGTCACTGAGAGAGCTTGGATTTCATGCCCTCCCCACCCCGCAACTGAAACTTTCCCATCATCTGGGCACCAGCTGGGCAGGATGCCAGGCCCTGACACTGAGAAATGCAAGGGGAGAACTCAGCACATTTATTGGGTTCTGAGCTGGGGCAGGTGGCCAGTGCTGTCCCTGGACAAAGACCAGGTTAAAGAAGAGCATTATTTGTGCAGAATCTTTGTGTGTTCTTTTTAATCTGTGTTCCAGAGCAGTACTGTCTCCAGTTCTCCAGGGGACTATAGTCTCACTGAAGTGGATGCTCTCTCCTGAGCCCACCCATCCCATGCGCCTTGTGTCTGCCCTCCACCTTCCTCATGTTCCCCTGACATCTGTGGGGTATCCGGACCATCACCTCTTGCCCCAGGCATGAAGAGGGCCCAGCTCTTTCTGTCCTGCATTTCCCTGACTTCTTCCTCTTCCTGAATTCCTCTGGAGCATTGGACACTGGATGATACTTTCCTTATTCCTTGGTCAGTCAGTCACTTAGCATTTATTAAGGGTGTGTTCAGGGAGGACCAGTAACAGTACCAGTACCTTTGATACGATGGTTGTTGAGCCCTTTTCCGGGCTCTTCCACCTTTAGTCTCCACCTGTTCCACTGAACTCTCACCTTTGGCAGATGGGTCAAACCAGGTTGAGGGTAACTAAGGGCTCTCAAACCCATTAGTGAGTTAGGGGGTTGTCTATCCTAAGTATGTGAAGACTTCATCAGGTGGAATGGGCAGATGAGAAAAATTTGTTCCAACGGCCATGAAGGCAGATGAAGCAGTTGGTGTGGAGCACTTAGAACTTGGTTAGACAACAAAGATGTCAAGGTCATCCACTGCATCCTGAGCCATTGGCAGTCATCTTGATTCTGTCCTGCCATTGGACTACGATGACTCTGGAGGAGAAAGTGAGGCTGACGACTGTGTGAAATTCTGCCTCCTTTAAATCCAATTTATGCATGAATCAAAAGACATCACCTATACCATTTCATTATTATGCCTCAAAGTCCTGTGGCAATAGGCAAGTGATGAAGCAGCAGGTGCAGATGCACTGGGAGCTGTAGTCACAACCCTGCACACAGGGGGCCCAGGCCATAGGATTGTTTCTCACTGGAAGCAGCAGTGGGAATCAGCAGCCCCCTGGGTGTCCAAGCAGCTTTTTAAGGATCGTACTGCTCACCTCCTGGTGTGAGGAAGTGGGCTAGAAACAGGTGCCTTAAACATTGCCTGCTTACCCAACCCTGGCCTGATTACCGCAGCAGGCAGGGAATCCCACTATGCAGTGAAAACACAAAAAAATGTATGAAAACATCTGCAAAGATGAGTCCACTCATCATCGGCACATGGAATGTGCACACACTAATAGACAACACAAAATCCAGTAGACCTGAAGGAAGAACTGCTCTTTTTGCAAGAGAATTCAACAGGTATCTCATCCAAATAGCAGCCCTGAGTGGAACAAGGCTGGCAAATGAAGGCCAGCTTACTGAGGTTGAAGCTGGATACACCTTTTTCTGGAGTGGGCACAGTGAAGGGGAGCGCCATGAAGCCGGGGATAGGTTTTGCAATCAAAACCAATCTAATCAGCAAGCTGGCATGCCTACCAAAAGGAGTGAATGACAGGCTCATGACAATGTGATTGCCATGTGCAGGAAAATGCCATCATCAGTGCCTATGCTCCCACCATGACAAACCCTGATGATGTCAAAGACAAATTTTATGAAGACCTAGAGACCTTTATCATCAATGTGCCAAAAGAGGACAGTCTTACATTCTGGGTGACTTTAATGCTAGAGTAGGCTCGGACTACCAGACTCGGCAGGGAATCCTAGGGAGGAATGGAGTGGGAAACAGCAAGAGCAACGGTCATTTGCTGCTGAAGACTTGGGCATCACATGACCTTCTCATCACCAGCACTGTCTTCCATTTACCTAAACCCAATAAAACTTCATGGATGCACCCTTGCAGCAAACATTGGCATCTAATAGATTATGTGATTATAAGAAGAGACAGACAAGATGTGAGAGTGACAAAGGCAATGTGTGGTGCAGAGTGCTGGACTGATCATAGACCTATCCTTTCCAAGCTAAATATTCACATTCACCAAAAGCGCTGCCCCTAAAGCAAAATGACTACCAGAAGAATTAATGTCAATAAATTAGAACTCTTCTCTGAGCGTGAACAGTTTGCTGCTGACTTGGAGGGAGAGTTGAGCCAACATACAGTTGGCAACAGTGGAGCAGAAAAGGAGAGGACAGCTCTCAGAGATATGGTGTACAGCACTGCATTTGCTCATCTGGGTCAGAACACTTGCAAACACCACGACTGGTTTGATGAAAATGATGGGGAAATTAAGAAGCTGCTAAATGAAAAACGTAAACTCCACAGGATTTACCAGTAGGATAGTTCATCCACCTCTAAGAAGGCAGCATTTAACTCTATCAAAAGCAAAGTACAAGCAAAGCTTAGAGAGATGCAGGATTCCTGGCTCAGTAAGAAGGCAGATAAAATTCACTTTTATGCTGATAGTAACAATCCAAAGCACTTTTATGTTTCCCTGAAAGCTATTTTTGGACCAAAAACTTATGGTGCCTCACAACTACTCAGTGCTGAAGGAGCCACACTGATTAGTGATAAGGACATGATCCTAAAAGGATGGGATGAATACTTCCATAGTGTTCTCAAGAGACCATCATCAATCAATGCTGAGGCCAATTTCCATTTACCTCAGGTGGAAGTCAATCCCTCCTTAGCTGAACTTCCAACTGAAGAAGAGGTTTTGAGGGTCATTAGGCTTTTTTCATGTGGCAGAACACCTGGGGCTGATTCTATTCCAGCTGAGATTTACAAGGTAGGGGGACCGTTGCTCATACAAAAACTGACTGAAATTTTCCAGGGTATATGGCAAGAGGAGGTTATCCCCTAGGAGTTCAAGAATGCTTCCATCGTCCATCTCCATAAAGGTAAAGGGAATAGATTGTCCTAAGACATTCACAGGAGGTCTCTCTCTTAGTCATTGCTGGCAAAATTCTTGCTAGAGTCCTCCTTAATAGGCTGATCATTCACCTGGAAGATGGCTATCTACCTGACAGCCAGTATGGATTCAGAAAGGGCAGAACGGTTGACATGGTGTTTACTGCCCAACAACTCCAGGAGAAATGCCAGGAGTAGAACAGAGGTCTCTACACAACATTTGTAGATATGACCAAGGCCTTTGACACTGTTAGTCATGAGGGCTTATGGAAAATTATGTCAAAATTTGGTTGCCCAGAGGAGTTCATCAATATTGTACATCAATTTCATGATGACATGTTTGCCCAGGTTCTGGATAATGGACGTTGCTCTCATGCCTTCCCAGTCACCAGTGGAGTGAAACAGGGCTGTGTGCTTGCTCCCATGCTTTTTAGCATGATATTTTCAGCCATGTTTTCAAATGCTTTCAATGAGGATGAACATGGCATCCAAGTCAACTACCATATTGATGGTAAGTTCTTCAATTTGAAAAGGCTACAAGCCAAGACCAAAGTGGAGAGAGTGTTGGTGCATAATTTCCTGTTTGCAGATGATTGTGCACTTGATGCAACCTCTGAAGCTGAGATGCAACAAAGTATGGATCAATTCTCTGCTGCCTGTACTAATTTTGACCTAATAATTAACACCAGAAAAACACAGATGCTCCATCAGCTACTACTGCACCATCCATATGTGGAACCATCAGTTACAACACATGGAGAGGTTTTGAATGCTGTGGATAAGTTCACTTACCTTGCTAGTGTACTTCGTAGGGATGTACACATTGACAATGAGATTGATGCAAGCATTGCTAGAGCTAGCTCAGTGTTTGGGAGGCTCCGAAGAAAGGTTTGAAGAGAAGAGTTATTAGAGTGACTACCAAATTGAAGGTCTACAGAGCCATTATGCTGACCTCATTGTTGTATGCCTGTGAGACGTGGACAGTCTACCATCTCCATTCCAGGAAATTGAAATCGTTTGCATTTGAACTGTCTTAGGAAGATTCTGAGGATCACCTGGCAGGATAAGGTACCAGACACTGAAGTCCTTGCTCGAAGTGAACTACCAAGTATTCAAACTATGCTTCAGAGAGCGCAACTCCAATGGGCTGACCATGTTGTTCGAATGCAACATGTACGCTTGCCAAAAAGACTATTTTATTGCCTGCATGGGGCAGGTGATCACATGGTGGTCAGAGGAAACGATACAAGGACACTCTCCAGGTCTCTCTCAAGAACTTTGGATTTGACTGCAGCATGGGAGACACTGGCACAGGACCTCTCAGCATGGTGTGCCCACATAAGAAAAGGTGTTGTGCTCTTTGAGCAAAGCAGAATTGAGAGAGCACAAAGTAAACACAGAATGCACAAACTTGGAATATTTGCCCCAAATATTCACATGGACTATCTGAGCTTAACCTGTGGTAGAGTGTTCCGAGCTTGCATTGGTCTGATCAGCCACAGTAGGACACACTGAAATTTCACTTTACAATGGTGATTTCATTTTGCTCCTCTTTGAAGACAAAGGATAACAACCATTAAGCACCCTGGTGCCAGAGGACAGAACGGGTGGGGTGGGCAGAGGAGGAGAAAAGGGAGAGAGATGACAGAGAGACAGATTGTGGTTCTGTTTAAGGAGAAACTTCCTAACACTGTGGAATGAAAGGTAGTGAGCTCTTTGTCACCAGAGGTCTTCAAGTAGAGAATGGTATGTTAAAGATGGTTTTGTGGTTGATTTTTTGGTCTGAAACTCTAATATTATTGATCTAGGGAACTCTCAGGGAGGAAATTCCCTCCACTAGTGCAGGCCAGGACCTTCTCTGCAATTTACATTCCTAGAGACTGAGGTGACTTGTCCAAGTCACACAGCCTGATGGTGTCAGAGGCAAGACTTGAACTCAGGTCTCCTGGCCCTCAAGGCTGGCTCTTTCTGGCCTAGATGACTCTGGAGTCCTCTCTTGCTTTGGATTCTTGCTGATGAAAGACAATATCTAAGGATGGTCTAGTTCTCATGTTCTCAGAATCTGTAATGTTGACTTTCAGAGTGGATCTGTGAGTGTATATGTATGTGTATGTATGTGCACACATGTGGACAAAGTAGCCACTCCCTGGGAGAGTAACTTCAGATCTCTGTGTGTGGGCACATGTATATACAGATGTGTCTGTTTTTTAAAAAGACTTTTTCTTTCATTTTCATAATGAATGAGTAAAAAGCCATTTTATGGGTTTGCCCTGCCAAGTATGGGGCTTTGAGGACAAAAGGAAGACAGTGCCTCTCTGCCCACAAAGGGCTCAAGACTCTAATGGGGGAGGCTGAGGAGTGTCCAGGGGTCAACTCAGGGTAGGCACTCTCTGGGATGGTCTATGAAGCCACAGGGCAGTGCAGGGATAGTGGTCCTGGTGATTTGGATGCCATTCTCAGAGCAGGAGATGGGGGAGCAGGGGGATGCCAGCAGCAGAGCCATAAGTGACCCATGGTGCCATGGTTACCAGACCAGCCAACGTAGCTCTTCTCAGTGTGGTCTCTGGACATTGTGTTTGGGGAGTGGCTCAGGGAAGGAGATTGGCAATGGGGGTCCCTCCCTCTCCCCTTCCCCTTGTGCCCCTTGGGAAGTTGAAAGCAGCTGGGGGAGTGAAGAACCCATCCCAACTCCACGCAACCCTTCCCTTGTGCCCTCTGAAATGCCTGTTCCATAAGCAACAAACTTCCTTCATCTTAAATCTTCTCCTCTCCCCCTCCTTCCATCTTAATGAGGCCTGACCACCCATCAAATGACAGCTTCCCTGGCCCCCTTTCCAGTACTAGCTCCACTTTCACTCTTTCCCTTTTACTCCCTGGATGAGGCAGGGGAGTTGGACTAATCCTTGCTCCCTCCCCATTGCCCCTTCCAGGTTCTCCCTCTTCCTCTATCACTCTGGAACTGTCTCCTCTGAGGTTTGTGCTGTTCATGTCTACCAGCCAATCAAAGTCTGGGTAGATATTGTCTACAGATCCCCAAGATCACTCCCCTTCCTTCCTTGAGGAAATTTATCCTGGGAGGCTGACCCTGGGAAGGATCCTTGTTCAGGTCTGGGTTGGATTTGGGGTTCTTTCCAATGTGAAGAGTCTTTGACTCTGGGACTCTTCTACGGCTTGCCTTGCTGGCCAAACAGAGTAGTCCAAAGAAGCAAACAAGGTTGTTAGGAAGGGAGACCCCTTTGGAAACAGGGCAGCTTTTGGGACCTTCCCCTCATGCCCAGGTTCAGAGGCTCCCATGAATGGGAGTGTATTGGAGATCTGGTCCATCCTGACAATGCCCAGTCTGAGTCAGCAACCACGGGGCAGTTTATATGATAGGAATCCATTCCCAGGTCATGGGAGAGGACCTTTAGAGGCAGGGGCCTGGCATCTTTCAACTGCCCCAAGGGAGCATTTGTTTATGTTTCATGCTCACAATGCTGGCCCTGGCAAGGTCACTGGGAATGTAGTTCATGGAAGGCACCATCTACTAAGGGCTCTTCATGAGAGCCTGACTCTGGAGCCAAAGGACCCTCCCTGTAGAGGAGATCCAGTCCTCAGCTGCTGCAAGAGCAGATGCCCCACAGCCAGGGCACTCCCCATGTGGCCTCTTCTTCTAGAGATGGAATTGGAGGGTAGAAATGGCATTTGAAATGCCTACTCTGGGTAAGCATTGGGGATGCCAACAGAAGAACAGGATCATTCCTGCCTTCTGGGAGCTCACACTATAATGGGGAGACCCTTATGGAGTGGGGAGCTGAGGTCTGCTTAGTGGCAACACTGAGTCAGGAGCCTGGGTTTCCTGATGCCCAAGGTCCTGCTCACATACTTGGAAAGGGGCACAGAGAAGCAGGATCATGTTAGCAATCAAAGTGGAGTCAAAGTCTTCTCAGACACTGAGAATATCAGTGGTCACCACCTCCTCCAACTGGACCATGATGGGTGCAAAACTGAGCGGCATCTGCACTGAGCTTAAAGAAAAGCTGATTTTGAAACTTCGAAAAGCAACCCAAGAGGGGTCCTCCTTCTGTGTGTATGCGTGGTGTGCCTCAGCTACCGTCAGTGTGGTCTGGGGCATCTTTGTCCCCTTCATTGAATAAAATAGGAGACTTTGTTTCTTTTACTGAACTTGGACAGTGTTTTCTGAGTGTTGGGATCAAGGGACCAAGGCTTGTGTCTCTGAAGAAGACAGTCTTTGGGCCAGTTTTAAATGTGCTCATGCAGATTATCTTGGTGGCTTAGTGGAGAGAAGGCTGCACATGGAGTCAGGAAGACCTGACCTCTAATCCTGCTTCATATTCATGCTACATATAGGGCCTTGGAAACTTCCCATCTCTCAGAAGTCTCAGTTTGCTCATCTGTAAAATGAGGGGACTGAATACCATGACTTTAAGATCCTTTGTTGCTCTGAATCTAGGCTCTTCGAGCTCTGGCCATCATTTTGTCAGCCGAATGTGACTTCTCAGATTAGGAACTCCTTGAGCAAGGTGGTGCAGCTGTGGGCATGAGAGTCCAGGCTCTGGAAGCTGAAAAGGGTAGTAGTTGGAGACCCTTTTGCTTTGAGGGAAGTGCAGCGAGAGGGGATGCAGCCCTATCTCAGGATCCTACTCCCACTGCATCATTTTTTTTTCATTTCTAAAAAGTAATTAATTAATGTTTAGTTTGCAACATTCACTTCCACAAGATTTTGAGTTCCAAATTTTCTCCCCATCTCTCCCCTCTGCCCACCCCAAGACATCGTGCATTCTGATCACCCCTTCCTCTCATCTGCCCTCTCTTCTATCATACCCCTTCCTTCTCTTATCTCCTTCCCCTCTATTTTCTTGAAGGACAAGATAGATTTCTATCCCCTATTGCTTGTATGTCTTATTTCCCAGTTACATGTAAAAACAATTTTTAACATTCATTTTTAAAATTTTGAATTCCAACTTCTCTCCCTTCCTCTCCTCCCCTCTCCCCGCATTGAGAAGTCAAGCAATTTGATATGGGTTATACATGTGTAGTCATACAGAACACTTCCATAACAGCCATATTGTGAAAAACTAACTGTATTTCCTTCCATCCTATCTTGCTCCCCCATTTATTCTATTCTCTCTTTTGACCGTGTCCCTCTCAAAAATGTTTGCTTCTAATTACCTTCTCCTCCCATTTGACCTCCCTTCTATCCTCATCTCACTCTAAATTCATCCCCTTCCCCCTACTTTCCTGCAGGATAAGATAGACTTTCCTACCAGATTGAGTGTGCATGTGATTTCCTCCTTAAGCCAAAACTGATGAAAATAAGGTTGACTCTTTTCCTCTCACCTCCCCCCTTACCCTCCATTGAAAAAGCTTTTTCTGCTTCTTTTATGTGAGATAATTTACCCCATTCCATTTCTCCCTTTCTCCCAACATATTCCTCTCTCACCCCTTAATTTTATATTTTTAGATATCACCCCTTAGTATCCAACTCACCCTGTGCCCTCTGTCTTTCTGTCTCTATCTATCTCTCTATCTCTATCTCTATCTATCCTTCAACTACCTTAATACTGAGAAAGGTCTCAGGAGTTACAAATATGATCTTTCCGTGTGGGAATGTAAACAATTCAACTTTAGTAAGTTCTTTATGATTTCTCTTTTCTGTTTACCTTTTCATGTTTCTCTTGAGTCTTGTGTTTGAAAGTCAGATTTTCTATTTAGCTCTGATCTTTTCATCAAGAATTCTTGAAAGTCCTTTATTTCATTGAATGACCATTTTTCCCCCTGAACTATTATACTCAGTTTTGCTGGGTAGGTGATTCTTGGTTTTAGTCCTGTCTACTTTGACCTGTGGAATATCCTATTCCAAGCCTGCTGATCCCTTAATGTAGAAGTGACTAGGTCTTGTGTTATCCTGATTGTGTTTCCATAATATTCAAATTGTTTTTTTCTAGCTGCTTGCAATATTTTCTCCTTGTCTTGGGAGCTCTGGAATTTGGCTACAATATTCCTAGGAGTTTTCCCTTTGGGATCTCTTTCAGGTGGTGATCGGTGGATTCTTTCAATATCTATTTTACCTTCTGGTTCTAGAATATCAGGGCAGTTTTCCTTGATAATTTCATGAAAGATGATGTCTAGGCTCTTTTTTGATCATGGTTTTCAGGTAATCCCATAATTTTTAAATTGCCTCTCCTGGATCTCTTTCTTATATCAGTTGTTTTTCCAATGAGATATTTCACATTGTCTTCTATTTTTTCATTCTTTTGTTTTGTTTTATAATTTCTTGATTTTTCATAAAGGCATTAGCTTTTGTCTGCTCCATTCTAATTTTGCAGGAATTATTTTTTTCGGTGAACTTTTGGACCTCCTTTTCCCATCTGTCAGGTTCTGCTTTTTAAGGCTTTCTTCTCTTCATTGACTTTTTGGATCTCTTTTGTGATTTGGGTTATGGATAACTTTTCTTAAAGAGTCACAGAGGCTGCTATGCATTGTTCAGTGACTCAGCAGTCAGTGCTAAGCTTGTGCATATACCATGATGTAACATCCTCTCATGGCAGCATTTCAGCAAGAAAGACAAGTTCTTCCTCTTGATAAAAGTTAGCAGCCCAGCTCTCCCTTTCATTAGAGAAAAGGTCTCTGGAGGTGGCAGAGTCTTGACCCAATTCAGCAAACATTTGGTAAGTCCCTACTAGGAGCTGCAAAGTGCTGGTAAGATTGGATCCCAGTCTTTCTAGTGTTGAGTCCTCTAGGGGTGCAGGCACAAGTCCATGAACTGTTCCAGAACAGACCATCCAATACTGCTCTAAGGAGATGCAGACACTGAGGCTCTCTGACACCCTGGAGGGGAAAGCTCATCATTGGCTGGTGGGTTCAAAGATGGCTTCTGGCCAGTAGACATCTTATACTCAGCATGTCCAAAACAGAACTCATTATCTTTCCCCCTCCTGCCTTCCTCATCACTGTAAATGACACCACCATCCTCCCAGGCAAGCAACGGGACATCAGTTATACATGTGAAATCATGCAGAACATCTTTCTAGTAGCCTTGCTTCAAGACAGCAAGAAAAATAAAGTGAAACAATTATACTTCAGTCTGCACTTCGAGTCCATCAGTTTTCTTTCTGTAAATCACCAACATTTTTCTTCATAGTTTCTTTGGAATTGTCATGGACCATTGCCTTGATCAGAGTAGTCAAGTCTTTCAGTTGGTCATTGTTACATCATACTGTGTATGATGTTCTCCTGTTCTGTTCACTTTACACTGCATCAGTTCATACAAATCTTCCCAGTTTTCTTTCAAAGCATCTCCTTCATCAACAATAGTGCTCCATCACATTTATATACTACTGCTTGCCACTCCCCAGTGGATGGGCATTCCCTCAATTTCTAATTCTTTGCCACCACAAAAGAGCTGTTATAAATATATTTGTGTCCGTATGGGCCCTTTTCTCTTTGCTTTGATCTCTTTGGGATACAGACCCATCTCAGAGATATTCCTGGGTCAAAGGCTATGCATGTTCCAAATTAATCTCCAGAATGGTTGGATTAGTTCATGTACAATGCATTCTTTGATGGGGGCATCAGATTGATTATAGGAGGCTTTGAATGCCAGACAAAGGAGTTGAGTATATTCTATGGGGATTCCTTTCATTTTGGGCTGTACGAGCTTACTGCTGAGAACCCTTTTAACCCTGAGATTCTGAATCCTCAGAACATAACCAGCTAGGCCAAGGGGAGCCCCTCAGGAATTCTGAACAGAAGAATGATGTGACCAGGTAGAAATAAGACGAAACTTACTCCTTTCTATCAGAATAATTCATAGCGAGGTGTCAAGGAGGTCCGTCTTGAGTGGAGACAGTGAGAAGAGGAAGAGTGGAGTGATCACAAAGGTATGGATTGAACAGGGTGTTGGAAATGAAGGAGACAGATCCTTGAGAATCCTGAGCTTTTAGTCACAGAAGATGGGGTAGATGGCTAGCAGGAAGGGTGTGTTCAGGAGGAGAGAAGATGAACTAGGTTCTGGACAAGCTGAGTTTGAGGTGCTGGGGTATCACCCCCAAGAGTCTCCCCTCTGCCGTGTTGTTTCCTGGCCTGCACTTGCTCATCGGACGCTCTTTGTTCATACAGCATCACAAAAAGCCTTTTCATGTAGAGACCTAGGCCTTTTACATATGTCGTCAGCGCCATTCCTTCCCGTTCCCCCCAGGTCCTCAGCACACAGATGATAGGGCTCTGAGATCCTTTCATTGCTGAGGTCTTCAGCCCTGGCTGGTCAGGTCCATGGCTGGGCTGGGGCTGGAGAGGTTTGCTGTGCTCCTAAGAAGGTCCGAGATGCTGGTCCAGGCCCCTCCACTGCCAGTGTCTCAAGCTCTGTGCTCACTAATGCCCAGGACTGGTCACACCCCTCAGCCTGTCGGAATGCTTGCAATCCCCTAAAGCAGTTCTCAGAGGCAAACTTTTCTCCTGAATGTGTCCACTCACCAGCATTCAAGAGAAAATAATGAGATAGAAAGCAGGAAAACATTTCGATTAGTCCGTAAAACAAAAAAATGCTTAAAAAATGCTCATAGAATTTACAGACCGTTAGCAATAATCACAAAGGAAAATGGAGGCTGAGCAGGGGAATAGTCACCATGAGAAAGAAAAGAGAATTATGAGAGGTGATTGTTGTGGTTGGGGTTGGGCTGCTCAGGACATCTGACTCTGTGACCCCAAGGATCACAGCACCAGGCCTTCTGTCCTCCACGGTCTCAGTCTGCCCAAGCTTCCTTTCTCACTCCCATCTCCTCCTCTGCCTCCCTTTCTCCTTCAGCCTGCAGTCTTTCCCAGCATCAGGGTCTTTTCCAGTGAATCCTGTCTTCTTCCAAAGTATTTTAGTTTCAGTATTTGACCTTCCATTGCAGAGGAGTGGTTTGCCATTTCCTTCTTCAGCTCATTTTCAGATGAGAAAACAGAGGCAAACAGGGTTGATTGACTTGCCCTGGGTCATAGCTAATAAATGTCGGAGGCAGAATTTGAACTCATGTCCTCCTGACTCCAGAGCTGATGTTCTATCCATTGTGACATGACTCTGTATGAACAAGGTAGATTGGATGGAAGGTGATCTGAGAGGAGGAGGCACTGGCAGGCGTAGGACAGCCAAGGCCTCTCAGTCAGGCTCCTTAGTTACCTGCCCCTTTCCCCCCCAGCTGGAATTGTCACCCACGGGTGTTCAGGATTGTATCCCTGTGTTTCCCTCTCGAGTGGGCTTCCATCCAGGGCACTGTCTAACCTCCCTCTGAGCCACCCCCCGCCCCACTTGAAGGGCAGGCTACACTTCAGGGCCTTTGTCCCCTGCATCATTGCCAGTTCTAAGTCCTCTCCCCCAGGTGTTCCATCATCTCTGTCCCAGAAGGCTTCTCCTCTTGGAGGGCTGATCATTGTATACCACCTTACAGTGGGTGATGGAGGAGATGGGAGGGGGCATTAGGAGGCGTAGGGAGGGACTGGAACTGACTGAGATCTTAGGGACTGTCACTAAGACTGGAGGGGCGTAGACCCTGGCTAAGGATCAGTGATGCATACGGAGGAAACCTCCATGGAGGGAGAGCAGCTGTGGATTTCTCCTATTGTATCATAGAGAGCTGTAACTTACCTACCACCAAAATCAGTCAGGGCCCCAGGCTCTGTGTGTGAGTCCAACCAAGGCTATGACTTGTCCAGAATGGAGAGTGGATGCTACAGAGAAAAGACATCCAGAGGGCAGATTCCCTGGGCAACATTGGCTGGCAGGGTGGGACTTGGGGGCCTAGGGAGGGTCTGGGGGGCAATTGAGTCCCTCCCCTGCATGGTACAGATGAATAAACTGAGGCAGGGAGCTTGAAGCTTTCGGGGTGGGCTTCAGCATCACTACAGAGTGGGGAGAAGGGAGAGGATTTGGGGTCAGAGGTGCAGAAAGTTAGCACCAGAAGGGCCTTTGGGTCTCTGAATCCCATCCCCTCATTTATAGGCTGAGGAAGCCAAAGCTGGGGCCTAGAGTTTGGGGAATAGGTGCAGAGTCACACAGGTGGGCTAAGTTTTAGTGGTGGGTTTTGAACCCAGGGCTTCTGACTCCAAAGGCAGCACTCCTTGTCTTAGCCCATTCCCTACCTGTGAGGGCTCAAGGACCCACCATTCCTTCCCCATCCCCCTTTTCTGGAGCACTCTCTCCATGGCCTAGTTTTGCTGTTTCAGGACAGGTTCAGGTCTCTGCAGGGGGCCTGAGTGCAAGGGCTGACTCTAGAAAACCTTAGGCAAACACATCTGCCTCCCCTCCCCAGAAATCTCTGGTTTCTGTTGTGCTGCTATACTCCCATGCACAAACATGGCTCTCACTAGGCAGAGGATGCCAGATTTATTGGAGAATGCAAGCTCCAGGCATTGCCACCAGAGATGCCCTCTGCCCTCCTTCCTGGTCTGCTTGCCCCACAAGGGTTTTGAATGTTCTGGGTGGCTGGCCAGTTCCTCCCCACCACCCAGCCCTCACCAGCCACTTTCTGATGTCAAAACAGAAAATGTTCAGAAAAGTGGGTGGAGAGCAGACATTCTCAGGCCTCAGTCTCCCCTGACTGTCTTTGGCCCAGAGCAGCAGCACATGCTCCCACACTCCAGCAGGGTGGCACATCCAAGAAACACAGGTCACTGGGGTTTCTGAAGATGCCTCTTGCATGAGGACTGCAGAGTCTGGCAGCCTGGCCATTGTCAGCCTAGAAATATTCTCTCTGATCTTTGGGGGCAGCCTGAAGCCAGCAAGCTGACCTCCAGAGGTGCCAGGGGGCAGCCACAAGACACAGGGAAGAGGCCACTGGACTTGGAGGCAGGCAGGCAGTAAACATCGATGAAGCATTTTTGTGTTAGGCACAGTGCTGGGCACTGGGGATCCAAGAAGAGACAAAAGAAAGCCCCTGCCTTTGAGAAGCTCACAGACTCTAGACCAGCTGATCCACTGAGGGAAGGCCTTTGGAGTAGGGGATGGGAAAGGTTTTCATGGAAGAGGGGATTTTATCTGAGATCTGAAGGAAGACTGGGGAGCCTGAGTGGGGATGAGGAGAGAGGGCATTCTGGGCATGGGGATGGCCAGGGTTGCTGCCTGGAGTGGGGAGGTAGCCAGAGGGCCCTTCTCAAGGGAGTGCAAGGAGGCCGATGCCCCTGGGTCAGAGAAGAAGGCAGGGTAGGGATCCTGGAGGAGATGGGGAAGGAGTACCTTGGTCAGACCTGTGGTTAGTGGCTGAATGGAGGAGGGAGCTGGCAGCAGCCATTGTTGTGGGCAGGCCAGCACCTCAGAGGCTCCTGATGGGGGCTAGGGAGAGGGAGGGGTCCTGGGTGACTCCTAGATTGGGGGCCTAGGGCCTGGGGGAATGGTGATGCCTTTCACTGTAACCAGAAAACTAGGAAGAGGGGAGAGAGAATGAGTTCAGTTCTGGACACATGAGTGTAAGATTGTTCATGGCACATACATTTTGAGTCAGGAGGAGTTGAGTTCAAATCCTACCCCAGACATGAACTTGGACAAGTCCTTTAACTACTCTCAGCCTCAGTAAAATGGAGACCATAGCAATCTTGATAAGCATGCCTAGATCTTGGTCCTCGTGACTGCTTAGGGAGCTCTGCTTTGGGAGGTGGCACCCTCAGCCACCTGCCTGATGGTCTTCTCCAGACTTGTGTCTCCTACCTGCCCATCTTTGTCCTGCTTGCTCTCAGAGGGTCTTCCCCCTGTCCCAGGCTTCTGATTGGCTGCCCAGCTTTTTAGAAGAGGGTTTTAAAGTAGAGGTGGGCTCTGCAGGGAGGGTGACGCCAGCCGACCCAGAGAGGGCCAGCTGCCAAAGAGCTGAGCCCTCAGTAACCACGGTGACTGTTTCTCAACACTGAGGGTCCAAGGTCAGAGCCTCTGGAGGCCCCAGTACTTCCTCTTCCTCAACCTCTGCTCTGGGTCAGCCCCGGGCCTCTGGTCTTCTGTTTCCCATCTCTCCTCTCCCCTGCCCATCCTTTGCATGGCCTCCGAGGTCATCTTCAGCCTGAGTCAGACCACGGGCCTGGCTCCTTGGAGCCTTCTCAGGCTCCCTCCCCTTCTTTCTCCTCATTCTCCATCACACACTGCCTGCACACCTTTCTGGACTCAGACTCAGCTTTTTCATCTCTCACCTTCACACCTTTGCCCAAGCGGTGCCTAGAATGCTCTCCTTCATCCCCTCCACCTCTTGGAATTCCCTTCCTTCCTGACCCAACACCAGGGCCACCTCTGATACAGTTCCTGGTGCTTCTCCCCCTTAAGTGAGCTTCCATGTACTTTTCTGTTTATATGTCATTCCTCCAAGTAGGATAGAACTTCCCTGGGACTGTTCTGTGTTTTTGTCTTTCCATATTATCCCAGCAGCTGCAGATAAGAAGGCCCATCATAAATACTCTTTGAATCGAGTTGTTTGTGTTCATTTATTCCAAAAGTTTTGACTAAATGCCTGGAGTGTACCAGGTGCTGTGCTAGTCTGACCCCTAGCTGGATGTCTAGCCTAACTAGGGATCAAAGGTGTTTGGCAGTGCAGTGTCTGAAACATTCAGAGTGCCTAGGGTGGGACTCCACCTTGTGCCCCTTTGTGTGTGTGTCTGTGTGTGTGTGTGTGTGTGTGTGTGTGTGAGAGACACTTGGGGGCAGCTCGTGCCTTGGCCTCCTTAGTCACTAATATTTCATGTCCACTTGGACCCCACCATGCCAAAACTGACCAGCAGACAAGTCTAGGGTTTTTCGGGCTAGAGAAGGGAGTGTCATGGGATGGCTTGGGCCAGTCGGTTCGGGTCCCAAATCACTCATGGGGCAGCCAGCAGAATGGCCCTAGGCCCTGACCTGAGGGCTGCACAGTGTTTTCTTGGAACAGTGAAGTGACTTTCTGAGATCATGTGTTCTGTTTCCAAATGAGGAGTTGTTTTCCCTCTGGAAGGCAGTAGGTAGAGACAAAGAGGTAGCGATTTAAGGGGGTCTGTGCCTTCAAGCCTTGGGGTCTTCTTGGAAGAACAGAGCCGGGCTGCTGGGCTTCTCCGTCTCTGGGGTGCTGGGTCCTCTGCCTACATAAGACCAGGAATCCCCAGAGCACAAGGAGCCGGGTCTGCCTGCACAGGCTGAATCCAGACTCTATCCCTCCCATTGGGCTGCACACTCTACACCTCTGTTTTGTGCTGCCCCCTGCTGCAGTGACCCTCATGGCAGCTTCTTGGATGCCTCCCGACTTATGTTTAGGGTTAGGAGGGAGGTTAGCAGGGAGAGGTCTCTGAGCATCAGGAGAGAAGCTGGGCCTGGCTTTGGGCTAGGATTTCATCTTGAGCATCCCCAGGGAATGAATGGAACTCCTTGGGCCCAAGGGGCTGTGTGAGTGTAGAGGCTGGGGATTTGAAAAGCTGCGCTAGTTAGCCTCTCCTTCTCACACATCACATTCGACAGGTCTGAAAGCCCAGCTGGGAGACATCTGGGCCAAGATGGGAGCCGCCCCATGGGCCTCCTAGCTTCAGCTGTCCATGGGCCAGTGACAAATGCCCCCTAGGGCTCAGTCCTGGCTGCGACCTGAGGTTCAAGAGGCTCTCTGGGCACCCCGGGTGGGATGTCTGGGCCTCAGCGGAGTCAGCTTCCTATATGTGTCCTTTTTAGATCTCCTAGCACCCACAGCCACCGTTCTTTCAGGGCAGGACTTTGAAGTCCAGGGCCTGACCTAGGTCTTGACCTAGGGTGGGTATGACTGGAGGAGAGGGCGAGGCTGACAGCTCTGGGAAGCCCTGCCTCACTTAAATCCGATTCATTTTCAAGTCAAGACTCTCCCTCTGCCAGCAGCAGTACGGGGAGAGGGGGCTTCTAGAGCTGAGGAGGGACGTGCGGAGTCACTTCGGGAGGTGTCAGGGGAGCACCCCCTCCTTCGGGTTCTTCCCCCCAGTTGTTTCCTTCCTGCTGCTTTTGTCTCTCCTGCATTTCTCCTGTTTCTCTTCCTCCCCTCCTCCCTGGCAGCCATCCCTTGCCACATTCATTCGTGGTGGGTGGAACCGCACTTTGGGAAACCTTTTGGGGGAATAGTCTTAAGATTCACCTCCAGATAACGGGCCCAGTCCCATTGTTTGGAGGATATGCTGAGGGGATGACCCACAGAAGAGAAAAGGGTTCTGGCTGTCCAGTCAAACAGTAGGGAATGAGGCCAGCTCTTGATGGGGGTTGAGCCAGCTGAATACTTGGGGACCAGTCAGATGGACTCATATGGGTGACAGGACCAGAAGTGGGGAAAGCCCTGGACCATGGGGCGCAGAGGGCAGAGTTGGGGAGTGTGAGTGGCTTGGGTGGCCGAATGGAAAGTCACTGCGAGTGGAGGGACTGAAAAGTGATGGGGGGAGTTTTCAAAGCCATGTTTGTTTATCCGATGTCAGGGGTTGCACCCAAGCCTAATTGCTGCACTGAGGTTTGATGTTAGGCTTATAACAAGATATTTAACTTAAGGAGTCTCCCTAAAGAGGGTCGACCCAGGATAGGGCTGTGGCAAAGCTGCTAGCATTTGTCCCCACAGCACTCAGGGATTGCCAACCTGCTCATGGCCGCCCCACGATCTGGGGACAACAGCCATCTCTGGGAAGGCTCCTGGCCCCCTGGCAGTGGGGAAAGGTGTGCCCAGGGACAGAAGTCAATGACAAGGTTCCACGAAAGTGACCCTTATAAGAACTCAGTTCCTATGCTGGGCCAACATCTGCCAGGGGTTGGGATAAAGCAGACCAGCCACCATGTAAGGACACACAGGCAGGAAGTATGGCCTCAGAGTCCCATGGCAGGGGGTGTGACAAGCAGAGAGAACATCACTGTCCTGCCCAATGGAGCTCCTTCTTTGGGGATACTGGGGCAAATCTGGGTAGGAGTGATAGGGCCCCTTAATGCCAGTGGGCTCTGTGTACTTTGTCTTTGGATCATAAAGCTGATGGCATGAGGTTGTCTTTGTCCTTCCCCAGACCTTTGGGGCTACTGCCCACCTCACCCTAGTCCCATCCTGCCCAGCTCTCTGGGGGCTTCATGGGGCCACTTTACAATAAGTTGTCTTCATTATGTTGGGCAGTGGTGCTGAGGAGGTCACTCAGGTCCCTGCCTAGGGGAATCCTGGCCCAGCCTGCCTGAACTGACATACACAATGAACTGGAGTAACCCTACCTCCACTGCCTTCTGCCAGGAACCCCAGCAGACATCTCCTCCATTACTAGGATTCACACTTTCGAAAGAGGAACATGTCTGGTCAGATGAAAATAAAACTGCTGAGTGCAGAGAAGGTCACAGCTTCTGGGAGAAGCCTGCATATGGAGGGGAGCAGCTCCCACAAGCCACTGGGGCACAGGTCATTGACCTCCCTCTGACGATGTGCGGTCATGCCTGGGGACTGTAAGGGGAGGCAGCTGGGCTTCCCCTTCAGCATCTTTGATATGGCAGAAGGTTGGGACTGCAGCCCTATTCTGTGACCATGTGCTGGCCCAGGATTAAACATTCAGTTCAACTTGTGCTGGGCTCCCACCTGGGGTGGCTGCAATCTGCCATGAGAAGGGATGTCACTGGGGTTAACCCAAGGTCACCCATCATTGTGGGTCTATAGATAAGGCCATCTGGCCCCAGAGCTCTCCCCTTTAGCACACATCCATGTGTTGGTCCTGATGCTAGGTTGCCTCATCAGGCCACAGCCCGATACATCCCATGTAGGTTTTCCTGGTAACTGCTGAAGACCTGCCAGCTCTGCCCACAGAAGGGTCCACCACAGCCCTAGGGAGCCAGTCAAGGGTGAATCTAGGCCTCCTGCTTCTCTGAGGCTAACTCTTTGAAAGTGCCATCCACCATCCTTCCTTTCCTCTAGGACTTTCCTAGCATTGGCCTCCCAGACCCCTGTCCAGATTTGCCCCAGGATCCTCAGAGAAGGAGCCCCTGTTTCTCTGTTGGTCACACCCCCTGCAAAAGGACCCTGAGGCCACACTCCCTGCTTCTATGCCCTTCCACAGGGCCTGGTTTTCTTTGTCCGACACTGGCCCTTCAGAGGGCCTCTAAGTTCTGACGTGGGTCACGTTCTGGAACTTTGTCATTGGTTTCTGTCCCTGGGCACCCCTGTACCTGCCATTAGAGGGACTGAAGCCAGGCTAGTGGTATCTGCCAGTGTGCCTTGTCTCTGGCAATCATGGCTGTGCCACCAAGAGCCTGGCATGGAAAGCTGATTAATTCTTGGTGCCAGTTGGGCGGGCTGGTGAGACTGGGCTTCTAGACACACCCCCTGAGGGACTGATGGCTCCTGGGACTTGTCAGACTGGTTAGTCACTGGGGGCTGATCACTGGGGAGGTTTGGCTCTCTCAGGTATGCAGAGACAGTGGTTCCTGCCATAAATAGGCAGGCACTGATGAATATCTTCACAGTTGGTGTTCCCAGGTAGGTGGGAAGCATGAGTCAGCTGGGGATTTCCCTGGGGTCATCCATGCCTTCTGAGGCATGTACCCATTTCTCACAGGTGCTAAAGTTTGAACTTCTCTGCCTGGGTTTTCTCTTCAGTCCTGGGACCCTTGGTCTACAGGGCAGGGGACTGATGGGTATCAGCTGCCCTCTCTCCATCACATATGCAGAGTTGCTGTCCTGGGGCCAGCCTTGCTGGTACAGACCCTGGGCTCTTTGTACCATGCCCGAGGGACCCTTAGAGACCTACAAGACCAGAACTCACTGAGTCGACTGACAGTTCGGGCCTAGAGCTAGAGAGATGTATGCAGGGAAGACTATAAGCACATGGATTTCTGGGGAAATTTCAAGTTTAATAAAAAATGCAAACCCATAAAAACAGCTTTCATAATTGAGGACTATTTTTCACAGTAACATGGAAACTTTCCAAGTCTTCAGGTAAATAGGCCGGAAGTTGAATGGCTGTCCAGAACCTAGGCCATCCAGCCTTGGACGAAGAGGGAGCCAGACAGACGCAGATGCAGACATATAGACATACAATCAGCCAGACGCGAACAGAAGCCTCTGCATTCCCTTTCCTTCCCACCCAGCCAGGAGGCTAGCACAAGAACCAGGAGCCCCAGCGGCTTCTCATGGCTCCTGCTCGGAGTGCCTAGGCACCCTCTGCCCTAGTTACAGGGCTCCTGCTGGCCAGGCCACCTGCACTTAGCTTCCTTTGGCCTGGCATCTCTTAGAGTTTGTTTCCCATCCCCCGCAGAGGGCAGGAGCTGCAGGCATTATGGATTGGGACCTCCTTGCCAGATCAGAAGGAAGGAGGAGACTTTGGTCCTAGGCAAGGAGGACAGTCTGAATCAGGTGCAGCCGGGTCACATAGCATAAAATAGCAGGGCAGTCCAATGGCAGTGCAGTCCATTCACGTGATTTGTTGCCACCCCTGTCCTAGACTTCTGATTCCAACTGAAGCTGGCTGGGGGAGGGGCAGGTTCCTGGACCCCTCCCCCAGCAGCTGGAAGGTGATAATTAGGCTTTTGCTGAGGATGATGGTACAGCTGGAGCGCCAAGGAGATGACAGAAATCCTGGATTAGTCTGTGCCCACATTGGCAGGTGGAAATTGAGAGAGATGCTCTGAGCCACATGCTTCTAGTTAATTATCACTATTAACCATAATTATCCTTAACAAAAACACAGCAGAAAGACAAAGGCCCAAAGACAGGGCCCAGGCACATTTGAGATGGAATTGCATTCCCACGCTTCCTGGGCTGCACCAGGGGGCTAAGGCAGAGGCGCCGGCCCCGCCCTGGCCCCTGTCTCTTGGGGGGCCCCACCAGGCTCTGGATTCCTCAGAATTTGGGAGACTCATCTTATCAAATGGGGACTGATCTCTTGGAACTAAGCACTCTCTCCTCCCATCAGGAAGATTATTTGGGAAAAACAAGCCGAGTGTGCCCCCAGAAGAGCCTTTGGGCTCTGCCACCTTCAACTGTGACCACCAAAGGCCAGCAGGGGCCTTTCAGATTCAACTCTTTTTTTGGGTGGGATTCCTCCACTGATGGATCAGGGCAATGCTGTGGACAAAGTCTCTCATGCTGCCTCTCCTTGAGATCAAGGGTGGAGATGTAGGGCCCAGTGGAGAGGCTAGACTGGAATGGAAGTCTCTAGTGGAAGGCCTTAGGAATCTATTCCTAACCCTGCACTGGCAATATTCTCAGCCGTTATGCAGATGGAGTCACTGGTGGTCAAGTGGCAAGATTAAGGGGTCACTAATCAGCAGTCCATGCACGGTGGTGGGCATGCTTGTGAGGTCAAGAGAAATTCAGGAAGGTCTTGAGTTGGTGAGGCGAGTCCCCCTAGATTGTTTATGGAAAGACAAAGACATCAGTCTCACCAGACAGGTGGACAGTGGGGCAGGTGGGGAGAGCAGAGATTCCTCCATGGAAGCAGCATGTCCATTAGAGCAGTTGGGGACTTGGACAGAGGCAGGGGAGCCTCCCAAAGTTGTGTTTTTAAAAATTATTATTATTTTTTTATTTGCTTTCAGTGTCTACAATCACTTCCGTATGTCTTAGATTGTTCCCACTACCTCCCTCTCCTTCCCCCTCCCTCCCCACTCCCTCCCTGAGACAGCATACAATTTTATATAGGTTCTACACATACATTCCTATTAAATACATTTCCACCTTAGTCATGTTGCATAAAAGAATGAATGGGAGAAACCATAAAACAAACCAAAACATAATACAAAAGAAAATGGTCTGCTTCATTCTGCAATTGAATTCCATAGTTCTTTGGATGTGGGAGGCATTTTGCCTTAAGAGACCATTGGAAATTTCTTAAGTCCTTGCATTGCAATGAAGTACTAAGTCTACCAGAAAAATTCCTCTCTCACTGTGGTTGTTGCTGTGTACAAAGTTCTCCTGGTTCTGCTCCTTTCACTCAACATCAGTTCATATAAGTCTTTCCAGGCCTCTCTGAAGCCTTCCTGTTCATCATTTCTTATTATACAACAGTATTCCATTACATTCATATATCAAAATTTATTCAGCCATTCCCCAATGGATGGGCATCCCTTTGGTTTCCAGTTTTTGGCCAACACAAAGAGAGCTCCTGTAAATATTTTTGTATATGTGGGACCCTTGCCCATTTTTATGAACTCTTGGGTCCTAGCCCTAGAAGCAGTATTCCTGGGTCAAAGGGTATGCACATTTTTGTAGCCTTTTGTGCATAGTTCCAAATTACTCTCCAGAATGGTTGGATCAGCTCACAGCTCCACCAACAATGAATTAGTGTTCCAACTCTCCCACATCTTCTTCAACATTTATCATCTTCCTGTTCTGTCATGTTAGCCAATCTGATAGGTGTGATGTGGTATCTCAGAGTTGTTTTGATTGGCATCTCTCTAATCAATAGTGATTTAGAGTGAGCATTCCAAAGTTTAGAGGAATAGCAGACCCTGAAGTTGATGGCAGAACCAGGACCTCAGAAGCTTCCCCCAGACTAGAAAAATGACCTCCCTGGAGATAAATGGGGTTCTCTGTGGGCACTGAGGTCCACTGACAATACTATGGTGAGGGAGTCAGGCTCCAGTATATTACAGAGCAAGACCCACGAGCAAGATGGGTTGACTTAACAATCCACACAGGAAAAGCTAAATGGATGAAAAATGCCTGTTGTCCAGACTAGAGCTTGCAGGGGAGGAGGGAGGACCAAGTGCCCTTAGTGAGTGTATCAGTACATGTAAATAGGGCCTCAGTTTACAATAACTTACTTAGGGGAAGAAGTAGGAAGAGCCCTATTCTTAGACTCAAAGACCCTGGGTTCAAATCCAGCCTCAGATGTTGGTGAATTTGGGCAGATCTGTTGACCTCTTAACCTCATTTTTGTGAAGGGACCCTATTAGAAGTCTTCTACATCTGGGCTTCTGTGAACCTCTATTTATCCTCTAATTACCAGTGTATGTGGACAGCCCTGGGTTAATCAGAATCTCTTCTGCTCCGAGATGTACAATCCCCCCTCCCTCCCTGCACCGCCCACCCTAACCTCCCACCATTGTGGCCCTGTTTCTGCCAGGTCTGCTCAGGATGGGTCTAGGGTTGGGGTGGGGCATCAGGGGGTAGAACCTTTACAGAGCAGGTCCTGATCACTACCTTGAAACAGAAAGTGTCTTTAGGGAATCCATCTTCAGGGAGCAGTGAGCAGACTGGGAGTCTGGTGTCTGGACCCAGCTGTACAAGCCAGGCCCAGGACAAACAGAACCTAAGGACCCTCAATTGAAGGGGGGTAACCGAACCCTTTGGACAATGGCACCCGGCCACTGGGAGGGGGATGCCACCGTGGGTGGGTGGGACAGCAGAGAAATGAGAGAGGTGAAGCCTCCAAATTGGTGCCCTGGGGGCCAATGCTCTGCTGGTCCAGCCCAGTTACATCTCTGAGAGTACCTTGGCTTTGGCTGTAGGAACAGGAACTTGAGACGAAAAGAAGGAAGCCAGGACTTTGCTATGGCTTCATCACTCAACTGATTCCATTCTGTTGGTCTTACAGCATCAAGCTCTTAGCTGTGCAAGATCTGACCGACAGGGAGGCCCTGGAGAAGGTAAGTTTTCTGACTCTGCACCCGCAGACATTCTGCAGCAGCCCCAGTTCTAGTCGAAGTCCCTTTGGGGAGAAGTTCTGCCAATGTGAACTCTCTGAAAATGCACCCTACCCCCCAGGGGCCAGAGGGTCTCCAGGGCTGGTGGGCCAGTCCCAAGGTCTGCCCAGGATCTCCAACATCCTCAGGGGCCAGATCCCTGCATCCCAGCTGTACTGCACAGCCTGCCTCCTGCCTTCTTCATGAGAGACATCCTTATGAGGGACAGAGAGCCAGCCTTGGGGTCAGGAAGACCTCTGACCCATCCTAGCAAGGAACCTTGGCCCAGTCACTCACCTTTGTCCTGGACATGTCTGTGAGCCCATAAGTTTCTGGGCAGAGAAGAGGTGCTGACCTGCACTAGCAGATGGGGTTTGGGAGCTCCCTAGACAAGGACATCCAGGGTCTGCCCCCAGACAAGTAGTGGCCTCCTACAAGGGTGCTGGGAGGCTTATGTTTGAGTGTGTGTGTGTAAAATATGGGAATTTCACAGGAGGACCCTGAAAATGCTAGTCATTGTTCCTGCTTTGTAATTGGGGAGCCCATCTTGTGTCCTCCCATTCCCCAGTCTCTGACTCCCTGCCCTCTGCCCAAGGTTGGCGGGGAGGGACCCACCCTCTCCAGGTCTGTTTCAGGGATTCCTGTTGTTGGAAACTGGGCAGAACAAGCAGACAGAAGTATACGATGGGAGAGTTACAGTTAAACAGGGTCTTTCCTCATCCTGGGCATATTTGTGGTCTTCGGAGAACACATGCCCCTTTCCCCTTCCCTCACATCTCCTCAGTTCTAGATGCCCCTGTCCCTGCCAGAGGATGGGCCACACAAGGGCCCAGGGAAGCTAGGGATGCCCCCAGTGGCTCATTTCATCACCCCTGGAGAACCAGTCTATCCTGGCCTGAAACTGAGGGTCTTCTTCCATTCTGCCCCTTCCCTACTCCAGACGTCCCCACTAGCCTTGCTTCAGCTTGGAGTTCAGCTCCTCCTGTACTGCAGAGGATTGAAGGCCACAGGGGTGAGTCAGAGCACTAATGGTGGGTGTCCTCAGCTATGCAGGGTGGCGGCCTCTGGCAGGTGACAGCCCAGCAGGCTGAGGGTTGGGGGAAGCCCACTCCTTGACCTGAGGCATTGATGATTGCGTCATATTGGCAAAGGGCTCTGATGTTGATTCTGAGTCACGTTCATTCATTGAAGGCCAGCAGTAGAGATCCTCTCTGGTCCCAGGAGGCTGAGAGCTGAGGACTAGAGCTGAATGAGCCCTCTGCTCAGGTCCGAGGTCACCCAGGTGTGGGGGGCAAAGTCAGAGAAGTAGGCTGGGCAGAGATCTTCAGGATGGGTCTGGACACTGGTGGTGGCAGTGCCTTCTGGTCCCATCCTTCCCCTCCATTGACCTCATCCGTAGACCACCTGCAGACATTTCTCAAGGGCTTTTAGTGCGCTGGGCCCCAAGCTAAGTGCCTGCCTCAAGGAATGCGCTTTCTAATAGGGAGAGCCATGTAAGCACCTGAGGGTCCTCCAAGATCCAGATGAAGGAGATGAGGAGCCAGGCAGTTCTCCTGGGCAGCTGTACCTTGCCTGTCTTCATGGGTATGGGAAGACTTCAGGGCTTGGAGTCATAGGACTGAAGTGAGAGTCTGGACCTGCAGGACCACAGACAGCTCACTCCCCTTGCCCCTCCTCAGTTTTCTCACCTGTAAAAGGAGGGAGTTGGGCCAGCTTCATGAACCAGCCTTCCTTCTCAGAAGCAGATTTGTACATACAAAGATGTTACTGGTTATAGGGAAATGCAATTAGCAAAGTATTCTTTTTTAAAATAGCATCACAGACCCCAATGAAGGACCCCCAGGGGTTCTGGGGCTTTTTCTAGCTCTAAACTGAGGCTCCCGTGAGCCTTCAAGTGTTTATGTAGGTCTGTTGGGCCTGTGGGAGTGCCATGAAGATGTCACTTAGAAAATTCCCAGGGACATCATTTGTCACCTCCAGTCTCAAGCCAGGAGACAAGAAGGTGGATGAGGGGGGTATAGGTCATGTCACTGTCTTTGATGGTTTGAAGGACCACCATGTGGGGGCGGGGGCAGAACTAGGAGTAAGGGGTGCAAGACATAAAGGGAACCTTCCCCCCAGATCTAGCCTGAATCTTTCTAACTCCCAGAGGCGTCCCCAGGTGGGCCCAGCTGCCTCCAGAGGGGATGGCTCAGAGCTCTCCCCAGGTGGGCCTGGACACTCCAGAGGGGACAGGCTTTCCATCCCCGGAGGTCCTCAGTCAGGAACTGGAGGCCTGCTCATCAGATGGGCCCAGCTGCCTCCAGAGGGGATGGCTCAGAACTCTCCCCAGGTGGGCCTGGCCACTCCAGAGGGGACAGGTTCCCCTTCTCTGAGGTCTTCAATCAGGAGCTGTAGGCCTGCTTGTCAGGGTGTTCAGGGAGGTCTAGGAGATCTTTGGGTCCACAGCTATTAATATAGGGACATCCATGTGGCAAGTCTGCCTTTTGGCTATCTCCACAATGACAAACTGGTAACTGGAGGGCCTCAGGAGGCCAGAGGACAAGAGGGAGGCCTTCCTCCTCCATCAGTCTGACCCCAGTCCTGTGGGTGGGGCACTGCTCTATGGGGCTGCTCATGGCCCTCAGGAGGCCCACCCCTCACACTCTGAGCTTGGCTAGGACCAGGCAGCTGTCCGCCCTTCCTGCTCACCTCTGCCCCAGAAGGCTGAGCTTGTGGGAAGAGATCAAGGGCCAGGCCATTGTTCCCAGGCCACAGGAAGCAATCTGCTGGGCCCTGCCCCAGAACATGAGCTCTGGTAGGATTTAATCCCCTTTGATGCTGAGTCCTACTTTAAGAAGCCTGGGGGGTGTTCCTCTGGCCCCCACAATATAGATCCATGGCATGTGGGCCCTCATTGCCATCACTTGCCTTCAGAAGCAGAGCACACTCTGCCAGACACTCATTGTGTGCCTTGAACCTGAGACTGTTCTCAGAAAGCCAGGCATCCCACTGTCTTGTCATGGGAAGTGGCCCCTTGCTGGTTGGGGTGAGCCTCGGATGCTTGACTGGAGGCCAGAGATGAAGAAGGGGCTTTGCCGGGCTGCCCAGGGCAGTCAGTGACAAGGACACGTTCAGATGCAGGTCTCAAGGTTTTCCATTTTATTCAGTTCATCAAGGAATGATTCTATGCCTACTGTGGGTCAGGCTCTGTGCTGGGAGACAGATGACATGATCACTACCCTCAAGGTGCTTTTATTCCAAGGAAGGAAATATTGAACAGAGGAGTGTGATATAGTGCAAGGAATCTGACATGGGAGTCGGAGGACCCGGGTTGAATCCTGCCTGTGTGACTCTCACCTCCCAGGGTCATAGTTGGCATTCTTAGGCACCGTGATCCCCAGTCAATACAAAATCTAGGCTGAATAATTTGAAGGGAGAGGCATACCTGGCAAGTGAGGGGATCAGGAGAGTGGCAGCTGCACTTGGTCTGGAAGGGAATCTGGGGGGGCTCACTTGGACCTGGAGACCATTCCAGACATGGAGGGAGCAGCCCCGAAGTTGAGATCATGCGTGGGAACCAAATTGGGAGATACTTTCAATGCCTTAGGAATTCATCTGCCATCTCAGCCAAAGCTTCTTTGAGGGAGTGCACTGGGGTGGCTGTGTGTGCTCGAGTCATTCCTGATCAGCTATGGGAAGGCTGGCATGGAGAGTGGCTGCTCTGCCCTTCCTAGTCATGGTGTTGTGGAGCTGGGAGGACATCGGTGCAGGCTGTACTAGGGAGGCAGATGCTGTCCGGTGGGATTGTGGGGCAGAGGGGTGGAGGTGGGGCTTTTGGTCTCCCCCAGTAGGGTTTTCTGGCCTGGGAGCAGAACCTGAGGAAGATGAGGACAGACCCAGAGATAGGTCAGGGGGCATAGACATCAGGCGAGGGACAATCGCCAAGGCTGCTGAGGTAGAGGAGGGTCTAAGATGAGCAACTGAGGCTGAGTGGGGGGCTTGTGTTGACTGAGGGAGTCAGTGGCGCTGGAGGGCATCTCCGAGTGACCAGCCTGGGGCTTAGCTCCTACCCTTGTGCCCTTAAAAATGGCTCCCGATCTTGGGCATTTTCCTCCTATGCTGAGTCCTACAGGAGGCAGGGCTGTGGCGTTCCATGGATGCTGAGCACCAGGATGAAGCCCCCCATCACTGTCCCAACTCAGTTCGCTCAGCAGGGCAGGGGCTGGTTTGTTGTGAATGGCTGAGCCAGGACAAATGGAGGATTGAACTTAGTCTACAAAGCCCCATTGAGGGGTAGGCGTGGGATGGTGGAACAGATGGAGCCCGGGGCTCTCCAAGGCCACTTCTTGGGGGTGCAGACTCTGCCAGGTCCAGCCCAGCTCAAAGGGCCCTAAGGAGAGCCTCCGCCCTGGACAATGCACAGTGGGTCTGGAGTCCAAGGATCAGCCAAACTAAGTCTGGAGATTAGCGCCAGCCTGGCTGCGGGAAGCTGGCTTCCTTTGATTTTGGTCACAGTAACTCTTAAAGACAGTCCAGCAGATTATAAGGGAGAGCAGGCTATGCTGCTGGAGAGGGTGCAAAGACCCTGGTCACAGGCCTTCGACGAAGTAAAGTACTGTGGTGGCCTGAATGCTAGGCATTGTGGGGCCCATGAAGAAGAATCCAATGGGAGCCTTGCTCCAGGGGCTTAGGATCTCCTGTGTGAGCATGAAACAAGCATTTAGTAGGCACCTAGGCATGCACAGAGAAAGACAGTACAAAGCAGGTGACACCTGTACACAGCAGGTATGGCAGGCTTTCAAAGAAGAGGGAACCCTCCCAGCTACTTAGAGGAGTCTGCTGGCCCTCTCAAAGACGGCCGTGTTTTAGTGGGCTTGGGAAGGATAGTTAAGATTTTTTTTTCCCTTTTTAAAATTAAATTAAATTTAATATTTATATATTTAATTACATGTAAAAACAGTTTTAACATTTTAATATTTAACAGTTTTAACATTTAACATTTTAAAAACTCTGAGTTCCAAATTCTGTCCCTTCCTCCTCCCCTCCCCACTTTGATATGGGTTATCCATGTGCGGTCATGCAAAGTTTTCATAATAATCATGTTGTGAAAGAAAACATAGATGAAAAACTAAAGAAAATAAAGTTTAAAAAGGCTGCCTCAGTCTGCATTTGGACACCATCTGTTCCTTGTCTGTGGATGGAGCAAGCACTTTTCATCACCCGTATGGCTAAGCATAGGCGCATCATTCATGCTCAATCATCTTACAATTTTGCTGTTACTTTGTATCCAATACATTTCACTTTGTATCGGCTCATGTAAATCTTTCCAAGTATTTCTGAGAGCATCCTGCTCATCATTTCTTATAGCACAATAGTATTCCATCACAGTCATAGACCATAACTTGTTCAGTCATTCCCCAACGGATGGACATCCTCTCAATTTCTAATTCTTTGCCTCCAGAAAAGAGCTGCTATAAATATTTTTGTACATATAGGTCCTTTCCCTTTTTGTTTTCTTTTTCTTTGGGATACAGATCTAGCAGGGGTGTGGCTAGGTCGCAGGGTTTGGGTGGCTTTATGGTCCTTTGGGCGTAGTTCCAAACGGCTTTAGAGAATGGTTGAATCACTTCACAACTCCACCAACAGTGTATTAATGTCTCATTTTCCCCACATCCCCTCCTACGTTTGTCATTGAACTTTTTTACTCTATTAGTCAGTCTTGTAGGTATGAGGCGCTACCTCAGAGTTGTTTTAATTTGTGTTTCTCTAATCCGTAGTGAGAGTGTTTCTTTGTATAGCTCCCCATAGCTCTGATTACTTCATCTGAAAGCTATCATATCTCTTGATCATTTATCAATCAGGGAATGACTCTTACTGTATAAAGCTGACTCAGTTCTCCACACGTTTGAGAAATGAGACCTTTATCAGAGACACTTGCTCCAGAACTTTTTTATAGTTACTATTGCTGACTGTATTTCCCTCCGTCCAAACCTACCCACCCTGTTTATTCTGTTCTCTCTCTCCTTTCACCTTGTCCCTCCTTAAAAGTGTTTTGCTTCTGACTACATTCACCCTCAGGGCAGCTAGGTAGTACTGTGGATAGGGCATCAGTACAGGAGTCAGGAGGACCTGAGTTCAAATCTCACCTCAGACACTTGACACTCACTAGCTGTGTGACCTTGGGCAAGTCACTTAAGCCCAACTGCCTCATCCTGGGTCATCTCCAATCATCCTGATGAATATCTGGATGAATCACTGGATTCAGATGGCTCTGGAGAAAAAGTGAGGCTGGTGACCTGCACAACCCTCTCTCACTCAAAACAAAGTCAAGTGCAAGTCATGTCATCATTTCTCTGATGGCATGGTCTTCTTCGGCAATGAAAGATGGACACACACACACACACACACACACATCCTCCTCCAGTCTGCCCTCCCTTCCATCACTCTACCTTTACTTTCCTATAGGGTAAGATAGATTTCTGTACCCAATTGAGTGTGTATGTTATACCTCTTTGAGCCAGTTCTGAAGAGAGGAAGATTCACTCACTCCCTCTCACCACCCTGCTCTTCCTCTTCACTGTAAAAGCTTTTTCTTGCCTCTTTAGAGTGAGGTAATTTACCCCATTCTATCTCTCTCTTTCCCTTTCTCCTAGTACATTCCTCTCTCACTCCTTAATTTTAATTTTTAGATATCATCCTTCATATTCAACATACAACTGTGCCCTTTGTCTATATATACTCCTTCTAACTACTTGAATGATGAGAAAGGTCTTATGAATTACAAATATCATCTTCCCATGTAGTAATGTCAACAGTTTGAACTTATTAAGTCCCTTATGATTTCCTTTTCCTATTTAATGCTACTCTTGAGTCTTATATTTGAAATTCTATAATTAAGATTTTGACAGCTATAGAGCAAGGACATTCTAGGCAGAGGGAATGGCGTGAGCAAAGGTAAGGAGGTGAGAAAATATAGAGCAGATGACATTGGAAAGTTCAATTTGACTGAGCATAGAGTATAGGTAGAGGAGGGATATTAAGACTGGAAAAGGCAAATTAAGGTCATGTATGATGGATGGAGGGTAGATACTGACAGAATCAGTCATCCCAAGATTAAAATCCTGCCTCACACAGTTGGAAGGATATAAAAAGCAGCAGAAGACAGTGCCTGCCCTCAGGGAGCTCCCAGTCTAAAGGAGGAGACAACATGCAAACAAATAGATACAAAGCAAGTTAAATACAGGATTGAATAGGAGAGACTGAACAAGCGAAGGTGAGGGTGGGGAAGGTTTCCTGGAACAAAAGAGTTTTAGGGGACTTAAAGGAAGCCAGGGGTCAGCAGTCAGAGTTAGGGGAGGGGCGGTGCATAGCAGAAGAGAATGCCCAGAAGCAGGGGATGGAGGATCTCGTTCATGGACCACCCAGGAGAGGTGGATCCACTGGATCCAAGAGGACTCAGTGGGGCCTAAGGTGTAAGAAGACTGGGAAGGTCAGAGGGGCTTTGAAGGCCAAACAGAGCGTTTGGTATTTGCTCCTGGAGGCCATACGGAGCCACTAGAGTTTACTGAGACATGGAGGGTGCCACAGTCAGACGTGTGCTTCAGAAAAATCTCTTTGGTGGCTTAATAGGGGTGGACTGGCATGGGGGGAGACTGAGGCAGGCAGACCCCAGCAGGCTGTGAGAGTCTGGTCATGGCGCTCTAGATTTCAGAAATATTCACTGGTTCCCAGCTGTGTCCCAGGTGAAGTGCGTGGCCTTTGCCAGGCATTCAGGACTCTCCTTTGGGTGCTGAGGTAGCTTCCCAGGCCTACCTCCTTTCTGGTCACTGGCCCTTTCCCACCTTCAGGCCATAGCTTGTGCGTGGAGTACTCTCCTACTATTTCTTTCCTTGTTGGATTCTTACCAATTCTTCACCATCCCCCTCAGTTGCCTCCACTGGCCATAACCCTAATTCCCTCGGGTTGCTAAGGCCCCCTCTGAAGCCCCAGTTTTACTGCTTTATGCTGGTGTTTCTTCCTCATCCTAGACTCAGCCCCAGGAGGGTAGGGGCAGGCATTTCTGGGGGAAGAAAGCCCAGGGCTCTATCCACGGTCCTCACTTACAAGATGTTTTCCCAGGTGACCAGAACAAAGTGGACCTTGCCCTTCATAAATTTCCTCACCTCCCTCTGGTCTCCCACCCTGCTCTGCTTGTAGAGAAGTCAGGAATAGGATTCATTTCTCCATCAGAACAGAGATAACGGTGAATCATCCTGGCTACAAAAATAGCACTGGGGAGGGAAACCATTCCTAAGAATAGCCCATAGTGTGGACTTGAACCCTCCAGCCTGCTACTGGGCTGCCCCTGGGCAGGGTCCTTATTAGTCTGTGACGCTCTGGTCTAGGGTTCAGGGCTAGCTGCCCCACCCCCACCCATGCCCCTGCCCAGGCGATCTCAGGCTGGCCTGTGGAGTGTCCCGTTTAGGGGTGATATTGGTTCCAGGCTTCCCCTTTCTCTCCAGTGTTTACAGCCTCCTCCCACCCACCCCTGGCCGTTTTCACACCTTCTTTGAGATTTCTGAGGCTGACTGTGAAGCCCACTGGCCCCAGGGCCCCAGGGTACTCTGGCTACCCCAGTTGGGTCATTGAACTAGCAGGTTTCCAATGCAATGAAACCTTTACTCAGCCAGAGCAGGGCAAAATAGGATGCAAATGGACATCCTTCCACCACAAGCCACAATCACTGGGCAGCCTTGGAATGCTTTCACTCTCTGGCACCATCTGCTTAACTCTTAGAGACAAAAGCTACTCTAGGCACTGTGGAATTCAGGAGAATTCTCACTGGAAATGAGCTAAAATATAGATTTAACACAAGCATGTTACACCCCTGCTTGCACAAAAATCTTCCATGGCTCCCTATGATCTCTAAGGTAAATGCAGAGTCCTCTGTTGGGCATTCAAGGTTCTCCACTATCGATCTCCTTTTCAGGCAAGCTGTGGGACAAGACATTCCCCTGAAGGCCCAGAGGGAAAGGGCATCAGTGCCTGAGAAACCTGGGCTGACTTCCTGGAGGAGGAGGCAGAAGGGTTGAGGAAACAGTTAGGGTTGTAATTAGCAATTGGTAAAGTCAAATGAGAAACTATTTATAAAGTGCTTTGCATGGAGTAAGGGCTTCATTCATTTATTAATTCTTTTAGCCATCCATCCATCCATCAGTTTATTTGTTTCCTCTCTCCTTCCCTCCCTTCTTCCTTCCTTCCTTCCTTCCTTCCTTTCTTTCTCCCTTCCTTCCTCCTTTCTTCTCTCCTTCTCTCCCTTGGGACATCCACTGCCAGTTGGACTGGGCTAAGGACCAATATGGGCTACTTAATAAAAGTGTAGCAGATGACAGTCCCCTGTCCCCCAGCTCTAACAGCGAATGCTGATCTGCTGGATCTGACTCATTATCCTGATGGGACTGAGAGGGGGCCCCAGATGGGGGCCTAGCCACCCAAAATCTCAAAATGTCCCCTCCCCCTCCAGGGTCACCAGCTGTTCAGGGCTCCACCTCTTCCCCCCACACGTCCCTGGAGTTCTGCGCATGATCGAGCACTAACTTGTCCTGCCAAACACAGGTGTACCTGTGCCCACTGTGGGAGGGCACAGGGGTCCCATCCCTCAGACCTGTCCCCTTATCTATTTGAAAATCATGCATTTCCTGCTTTCTCATCTGTCTGAAAGTCTTATTCTCCATACTGAGTGGCTCATCATCCTGTACTCTAATGTTCTCCTCCTCCTCCTCTCCCTCCCTTCTCCCTCCTCCCCCTCTCCTCATTCCCCTCCCCCTCCTCCCCTCCCCTCCCCCTCCTCCCTCTCCTCCCCTCCTTTCCCTGCCCCTCCTTCTACCTCCCCCAGGCAGGATTAATTCAATCCTTTCATCTGGGATAACTGGGCCACCTCACTTGTAGATAATCCGATGTGTAAAAAATAGACCCTGGATATTTATAAATGGAGACTCTGACTGACAGCATCTGTCAGAGCTTTCTCTGGTGGGAGTGCTGCTGAGATGAAGGAGTCTGGTGGTTTGGGCTCTTTTTTTTAAACACAATTTATTTATACATCAACCATGGGGGCAAGACCAGCGATGATTCAAGAACAACACGAAAGATATGTGGCCCAATGGGAAATAGCCAGAGGTCTGTCCAGGAAGTGGGGTGCAGGAGGGGGAAGGAGGCTGGGGCCCTGAGGCCTCTCAGACTCCCTGTAGATACCCCGAACTGCTGAGCTGCAGACCCAGGGCTATGGATGTTGGGTCTCCAGCAGGCTCCAGATGGACTGCAGGGTGGTCCTGATGAGGGGGTTGACCATCTGTGGAACATCCGGAACAGCAGTGGAGCGCCCCTCAGTTTGGCTCCCCCATCCCTGTGGTCATCCTCTCTTCTTGTACTGCAGTGGAGCCAGGCCCCCAGAAGTGTGGGACTGCTGATAAGGAGGGTCTTTGTTTCTGGAAAAGCTGCAGGGACGATTCCTGGCCTCTTCTTCCATTCCTGTTCAGGCGTAGGTGGGTCTGACTCCACAGCCACACGCAGTGTCTCTGGGCTTAGCATAATGATGGACAGAATTATTACTACGCTGAGTGAAGGCCTCCTGTTGTCTCCCTTGGGGGAGCATGAGCCCTGGGCTCTTTCCTTCTCTGGGCTTGTCCACGGGATCTTGGAGTAAGACCCAGAAGGCCATTTAGAGGGAATTTAGTCCAACCTGTTCACTTATAAAAGAGGAAACTGAGTACGGAAGGGAATGAGCCTTTAGAAAGACCCTACTATGTGACAGAAATGGTGCTAAAAGTGCTCTACAAATAATGTCTCATTCATCTTGTCCTGAAGCTCTGAGGGGTGGGCTGAGAATGACAGTGTCTGAACTGGGATTTGAACCTGGGTCCTTTGCCTCCAAACCCAGGACTATTTCCACTACAGCCCTTGCCCTTCAAGAGGCTCCAAGATGTTCTGGGGCTCCCTAGGGACTTGCCAGCTCATGTGTGTCTCCTGGGCATTGGCAGTCTCCCTGAAGCCTTTCGATGGATGGCAGTAATTAGGTTTTCTCAGCTATACGTTCTGGCAAGAACTCTGGCAGGATTTTGACTGATTGATGGGGATGCCGTATTAGAGGAGAGCCTTGAAAGCAGGGTTCTGTTTGGCCAGGTTGAATGCTTTCTTGATAGCCAGAAAACAATAAATCCAGAGGGATCCCAACTTCTCCAACTATTCTCACAGAGATTTTGTACAGGTGGGAATACAGGCCTGGAGGGTCAGTAATTAGCCATATTCTTTTGGTTGTCTTTGCTCAATACTAACAGATGGAGGTTGGCTCTTGCAATCAGATTCATTGAAAAATGTCAAATAGCTGTTTCAGGTCCTGGAGGAGGGTGGAGAGAAAGCTTGGTGCGCTCCCTTTCCACCCAGCTCTTGAATAACATGGCTTCTTGAAAGCTTCTGCCCCAGAAGCTGTGAACCTTCCCTACAAACCTGGATCTGAACTCACCAGAAAAGAAATTCACAAGTCACTATGGTATGTGGATAGATAATGAAGTAGGTAGAAGCTAGGTAGAGGATTTGTTAAGCACTTACTGTATGCCATTCACTATTCTGGTGGGCATAAGAGCCTTTATGAGAAGTGATATTAGAAGGTGTCCCTGGTCCTCCTTAGCAACTGCCCTGACTGACTTGATTTACCTGGAGCGGAAGCCCATTGCCATAGAAAGCTGCAGGAGAATGTAACCAATGAGATGGAAGGCTGGATATTTTCCCTGGAAGGCTGGATATTTTCCCTGACTCCCGGACCTCCCAAACACTTCCTAAACAGAAATTGCGTGCCAGAGACAAAGTGTCCAGAACCCAAAAGAATTGATGTGTACCCTGAGCTCACTTAGCACCTATCCCACACCATCCAATGCTGCACCAGCTGACCCAGGGATCTGGCCCACCCAAGGATCTACTCACGGGCTTGCAACCCAACCCAATTCCAGATAGCACAGACTCCCCCTGGATATCCCAGCTCTAGGCTATGGAATTTTTCTTTCTCTGAGAAGTTCTGTGCCCTGAAAGATCTCTACAGGAGAGGGGGGAGCAGAGAGAAGGGCTTTGAAATAGAATTCAACCCCACCTCCCTCCTCCCTGAGTTGGAGACCCAAACTCCAAATGCTAGAAATCACCCCCCCACCCCCTCACCCCACCCTGTTGTGGCACCCCCTGGGGCAGCACTCTGAACTGCCAGATCAGAGAACTGAGGAATAGAAAGGAAGGGACAGGATTTGATGCATGAGTGGAAGAAAGAGCAGAGCATCCATTCTATGACCCCCAAATTCAGATGGGGCAGAGAGACTCAGGCTGATGAATTGTAATTACCAGTGTGGGACAAATCTGATTCTTTGAGATCCAGTTTCCAGGGAAACCATCATCAAAGGGAAGGGAGTCAGAAAGTGAATAATAGGGGAAAATAAGGGGAAGGGGGAAATAGAGAAATTACCCCAGATCTCAAGCCTTGAACAAAAGCAGATAACTCAGCAGTGAGAACAGTAACAACAGATGGCAATATGAAACAAAAAGGGCACAAAAAAGAAAGAAAATTAAATAAAAAATAAAAAACCCCCAAAGAACAGGAAGTTAAGAAGGGGAATCTACTTGATTAACTGGGAGGAAAAGAAGAGAGAAAGAATTAAATGATCAGATAAAAGAAGGAAAAAAAAAGAAGCAAATAAAATCCCAAAGGGAAAGGGGTAACCAATGGGGAGGAAGAAGACAGGGCTGGCTACTGAAGAGGTGTGGATACCATGTTTACAGTGAAAGGGGGGGGAACCTAACATTAGAGAGAAACTGAGGAGATTACAAACCTCACTCTTCACTTTGAATGTGAATGGATTAAACAATAAAATGAAAAAGGTGACAGATAGGATAAAAAATAAAATTTTGCAACCTGCTGCTTACAAGAAACACATTAAAAAACAAAGATATACAAAATACAAGTAAGGGGACTGAAAAAATTTATTATGTGTCAAGTGAATACAAAAAATCAGGAGTTACAAACATGCTGTTTGACAAAGCAAAAAGAAACATTCAGAAAATAAAAGAGGATAAGCCAAGAAATGCTGTTATGCCTAAAGGACTCAGGGGCAGTAAACCAATATCAGCAACAAGTAGCCCCAAATGCTCTGGCAGCCACTTTCATAAAGGACATATTATCTGAGCTACAAGCAGAATAGGAGACTCTAATGGCCCTCTCTTCATTTTGGATGAGTCTAACAGAAAGATAAAAGGGAAAATATGAAAATTACTGAAGAAACTACAGCTAAATGACTTCTAGTGTTTTCTAAATGGGACTGCAAAAGTATCTGTCTATCTATCTGTCTATCTGTCTGTCTGTCTGTCTATCTGTCTGTCTATCTATTTATCTATCTGTCTATCTGTCTGTCTGTCTATCTATCTGTCTGTCTATATCTGTCTGTCTGTCTATCTGTCTGTGTATATCTGTCTGTCTGTCTATCTATCTGTCTGTCTGTCTGTCTGTCTATCTATCTGTCTGTCTATCTATCTATTTATCTATCTATCTATCTGTCTGTCCGTCTGTCTGTCTGTATCTATCTATCTATCTATCTATCTTAGCACCAGATATTGCAAAAATTGACCATGTTTTAGGGCACAGAGATATTGCAGACTAATGCAGAGGAGAACATTGTAAACACATCCTGTACAGAGCATAATGCAATGAAAAACTCATTGATTCAGGGACTATAAAGGACAGAAGATCCAAAAGGAGACAATAGAGTGAAATCCTAAATAATGAGTAGGTCAAAGAACGAATCAAAGGAACGATTAATAATTATATGAAAGAAAATAGTAATTGATGAAACAACATACCAAAATTTCCAGGTCACCGCAAAAGCAGTCCTCCAGGGAAAAATCGTATCCTTACAATCATACATGAACACAATAGAGAAAGAGAATTAATGAATTAAGTATGCATTTAAAAAATTAGAAAGCCAACAAACTTAAAATAGCACAAAACAGATGTTAACTAGTGGAAATAGATAAATTAAAAACAATGCTATAGAAAAGATCACTAAAACTAAGGGCTGGCTCTTTGAAGACAGTAATAAAATTGATAAACCTCAGGCTAATTTGATTACAAGGAAAAGTAGAGAATCAAATCCATAAAACAGCAAAGGAGCAAGGTGAACTCATGCCCAGAAAGCTCAAAAATGCTGTTTTAGAAACAAGACACCAAGTGTCCTGGAAAGTGAGCTGGATTGAGAGTGGAGCTGGCTTCAAATCTGGGCGCTGCCCCGTAAAGCCTATGGGACCTTGTGCAAAACCCTTCTCTGAAACTCAGTTTCCTCATGTGTAAAAAATGCCGGGGTCTCTATCTGCTCTAAGTCTCTGGCTCTGCGCCCACTGAAGGGGCCAGCAGAGTTCACTAAGAGGTGTGCCATTGCACAGGAAGCTGGCATTCAGGATGTCCTGGGGCTCAGAGGGAGGGGGCATCCTGCAGGGCTCTACATTCCAGATCCCTATCCCCTGCACAAACGCCCATCTGCCATTTTGGCCTTGTGACAGAGGCCTCCATCCCTGTAGTTCCAGGTCCTGGAACTGCCAATTCTGAGGTGAGTGGGCACAGGGGCAGCAAACATTTCCTGCCAGGTCTGGTCCCTCCTCCTGGTTCAGGGCAGTGCTAACCATAGTGGGGACCAAGCTGGTCTGGGGGAGGAGCTCCCCTTCCTTCCTGGAACAGGTGGGGCCTCCCTCTTGTGAAGGTTCATTCATTCTTGAGACCCGCTCATGAGGTTTGGCTGCCTTGGACTTGAGGTGGGAAGGGCAGGTGAAGTCACTTTCTGGATGTTTCTAGCCTCCTGTTGTAGGTATCTTGTTATGCTCAGCTTGTCCTTAAGGTGGACTTAGCCAGGATAGTTTGGAAAATTCTGACGTATCCATTTGGAATAGATATTTCCCACTGCTGCTAGTAATGTTCATTTTTATGGGGGCATTTCAGAGTCTTCACGCAGCACTCAGTAACTGTTCATCCCTGGGCTCCTTGGGGGCTGGAGAAGGGGATTTCTGGGGTAGAATTATTTTCAGTAATATCAGGAAAGCACGACACCTTCCTCCAGAGCCTTCTGAACTCATCCTGGGCAGCTCCATCCTAGGCTCTTCTGTTATTTGTCCTGGGAGGACATAGCCTTGGCATTCCGGGGTCACCACCAGGGGCCAGCCCTGTGTGATTGCTAGGAAGATAGTAGGGGGAGCCTAGCTTCAGAGCAGGATATGACCTCAGGGGTTCCTTGTTTTATGGGGCAGAGATTTACCTAGCACTACCCAGGTGTGACATCACAGGCATTGTGCTAAGGGGCAAAAGACGTTTCCTGTCCCCTAGGGGCTCATAATCTAATTCTGTCCTCTATTCCTCAGCAGTCATTTAAAGGTAATGTTTAGTCACTCTTGTGCATTCAAGTACAATATGGGGGAAATCACCCCCACACACATAGGAGAGAATTTTAAAACTGGGTATTTCTTGGGTATAAAAATACTTATTAGAAGAGCTGGCATTCATGTATCCCTTTAAGATTTGGGACACATGGTATCTCATTGCTCCTTACCACAAACCTGTTATTGTCCCCACTTTACAGATGAGGAAACTGAGGCAGACAGAAGTTAAAGGAGCGTCTCAGGATCAAACTAATGTCTGTCAGAGGTCGGATTTGAGCTCAGGTCTTCCTGATTCTTGATTCCAGTGCTCTATCCATTTTGCTACCTAGTAAATGGTCTCTGTTTCTCCACAGCTGTTTCTTCCCTTCCTTAACTGTTTTTGCCTTTTAAAATGAGCTCACATTTCCCTGCAGAACATGGTGGAGGTGGGGTGAGAGTGTCTTAATAGCTTTTACAACTCTCAAAGTCCCTTAGCTTAGAAAGGCACAAACATCCGCTGCTTCTGCTTGTTCGGGAAGGAGGCAACTGAGACTTGGTCAGATGACCCCCGTGGGGTGATGGGGGCGGCTTTTATGTCTTTCCTCCTTTCTGGCGCATGTGGGGCCCTGGGATTCAGCAGTCCTTTCTTAGTTTTTGACAATTTGTTTGCAGCAGCCAAAGACAAACAAACAAAACCCCCCCAAACAACAACAAAGCTTCTAGAGGCAGAGGAGGCAGGAATCCCTAGGACTCCTAGGGATTAAGGGAGGCTAGTCTCTACCTGACCCATGGAGTCTCTTGGCAGCACCTCCTCCCCACCTCATCTTCATAGGCTTCCTGACTCCGCAGTTCTTTATAATGGACTTTTCTCCACAAAGGCCTGGTGGAGAGCCAGTTGTATGATGTACATTCCTGGGATCACAGCCTGCACAGGGACCCAGTGACCAAGTGGGTTGTGCACCATGCTAAAGGGGAGTGTTCTTGGCCTCTCACTTGTACTTGCAGTTAGGATAAAAAGGACTCAGGTCAGGGGCAATGTCAGCAGCATCAGTCTTTCCATTTTAGTCAGCTAAGTTTCCAGCTAAGCTCAGAATCTGTCCCTTTAAATTAGGAGAAGCTTGGTTAAGCCTTGCTGCAATCCAGTTATGTGAATTCCATAATGCGCTCCTGAACTTCCAGATCAGTAGTCCTGGTCAAAAAAAGTCTATGAGGTTAGTCTGGCACGAAGTTGCTGATGAACCTATGCTGGCTTCTAGTGCTTCCAGCAGCTGCCCTCTCTGAGGGAACCATTCCTTTAACCACCTCTTTACGATGATCTCTGAAATGTCCCAAGAACTTGAATCAGGTTCTAGGACAGGCCTGAAGACTTCACCTTTTTCTTCCCCTGGACCTTTGTCAAAAACATCAGGTGTTTGCTCCTCCCTTGTCCCCCATCCCTCTGTTTGCTCTAAGATGTTTTCTTTGTTCCTGAAACCTCTCCAGGTTTGACCTGGACCTGACTCAGCTCAGATGCCATATCCTCCACCTTGTCAGCTCCTAGCTCCCCCTGGTTCCACCTTCCTTAACTCTTTCCCAGCCACTCCATGGTACCTCTCCAACACA
>CM053772.1:4050768-4099265 GCA_028658325.1 Potorous gilbertii
CCCCCCAGAGCCCCGAGGCTGAGAGGAGGGGGTCCCGCCCCCCAGAGCCCCGGGGCTGAGAGGAGGGGGTCCCGCCCCCCAGAGCCCCGGGGCTGAGAGGAGGGGGTCCCGCCCCCCAGAGCCCCGAGGCCGAGGGGAGGGGGTCCCGCCCCCCAGAGCCCCGGGGCCGAGGGGAGGGGTCCCGCCCCCCAGAGCCCCGGGGCTGAGAGGAGGGGGTCCCGCCCCGCCCCCCAGAGCCCCGAGGCTGAGAGGAGGGGGTCCCGCCCCCCAGAGCCCCGGGGCTGAGAGGAGGGGGTCCCGCCCCCCAGAGCCCCGGGGCCGAGGGGAGGGGTCCCGCCCCCCCAGCCTCCCAGCCGCGCGGTCACTCACCTGTGACCCGGATCCCCTCCAGCATCTCGGGCCGGGGTCTCCGCCGGCTCCTGGCGGGACGGCGCGCGTGGCGCCGGCCGGTGGCGGCTGCCGAGGCTGCGCGGTGGGCGGAGGCGGCCACGGCCCGCGCTCGCCGGTGGATGGCGGCCGCGGCGGTGGCGGCGGCGGCAGCCGAGCGCGGGCAGCGCCGGCCTCTCAGGGCCGCCCGCAGCCTGGGGCCTCGGCCGGGCCTCAGCGCTCCGGTGGCGGGCGCGGCGGGGGCACGGGCGGCGCGGCGGGCGCGGAGGGCGGGCGGCGGCGGGGTGGCCTAGGGCGAGGGGCGCGGGGGGCGGCGGGAGCGGGGCGCGGGCGCGGAGGGCGGCGGTCTGCGCCGCCGAGTGCATGGGTGCGCCCGCGGGCCGGATCTCAGGCCGCGGCGGGCGGCCGGGGCGGGGTGGTGGCAGGGATGCTGGCGGGGAGCGGCGGGCCGACGTCGGGGGGCGCAGGTGAAGGGCAGCCCGCGGTCTCCGCTGGTCCCTGGGCCAGCTCCCAGCGGGCGGCAGTGACGTGCGCCGCTCCCGTGGTTGCTAGGATACGGGGCCGGGAGCCCCGCCCCCTCCTGGCCGGCCCCGCCCCCCGCCCCGGCCGGCCCCGCCTCCCTGCAGGCCCCGCCCCTCCCTGCAGGCCCCGCCCCCCCGGCCGGTCCCGCCCCTCCCAGCCCGCCCGACCTCCCCAGGCCCCAGGGCTGGCAGTTGGGCGGGCAGGATGGGAGGCAACCAGGGAACTACGAGTCCCAGCAGGCACAGCGGCACACGAGGACGCCGGGGAAAGCCTGGGCGCTCAGTCACCAGTCAAGGTTCGGAGAGCGCAGGCTGGTGGGGCCGGGTTCTTACCCTCCCCAGGCATCCTCGCTCGGACCGCCTGGCGCTTCCCGCCGAGGTTAAAAGCACGGAACCGGAAATCCCTCGTTAGATACCGACTAACTGTGTGTCCGTCCTTCCATGCCATCTCAGAAATAATGACATGACTCGCACTTGACTTTGTTTGGAGTGAGGGAGGACTGTGCAGGTCACCAGCCTCACTTCTCCTCCAGAGGCATCTGAATCCAGTGACCAAATGTTCCTCAGGGTAATTGGAGATGACCCAGGATTAGGCAGTTGGGGTTAAGTGACTTGCCCAAGGTCACACAGCTAGCGAGTGTCAAGTGTCTGAGGTGACATTTGAACTCAGGTCCTCCTGACCCCTGCGCTGATGCCCTGCCCATTGCACCACCTGGCTGCCCCACCTCCTAGATGTAACCTCGGGGCAAGTCACTCAACCTTTCTGTGCCTCAGCTTTCTCATGGTAGCACCGCCCTCCCTGAGTTTCCTGAGGGTCAAGTGAGACAAAATGTGTGCAGCCCTTTGTAAACCTAAAGCAAAACGTAAATGCTATGACTATTCTAGCTACTAAGTGTATGTGTAGATATATGTGTATACATTGTTACTGTCCAATTGCTCAGTCATTCCGACTCATCAACCATGATGACATCAACCCATCCTCCTGTCCTTCACTATCTCCCAAAGTCCATCCAAGGTCGTGTTCATTGTTTTCCATGACAGAATTCTCTGCCATCCTGTTTTCCTTTTGTCTTCAATCTTTTCCAGCATCAGGGGCTTTTTTAGTGAGTCCTTTCTTCTCATTATGTGACCAAAGTACTTCAGGATCAGCATTTTATACCATCAAGATGCTAGTAGGAGACACTATTTTCCAGAGCTAAGGCCCAGTAAGTAGGCTGTGCCCTGAGCTTTGGCATAACAACAATACTTTGCATCTGGATGACCTCCCCCTTGGACAAAATCACAGAATTACTGTATTGCTTTGACCAGCACCAGATGTTCTCTGAGCTCAGACAAGCACTAGACAAGTACCCATGCTTTGGACAGGAAGCCCTGCTATGAATCAAACTTGTCAGTCTGCTGCTATTAGCCCCCATTGTCAGGACTACAGCTTCCTGTGCAGTCATTGATATAAATACTGAGATCTCCCAACACTGCCATGGGTCCCCTAGATCCCCTTCTTGCTCTGTCTGCTTCCTGACTCTGTTCAACTTTGGTCATCCACAAGTTAGAGGCCAGTCTGGTCCTGTTGATGATACATGCATACTGTAAGCATAAGCAAATTAGATTTTTATTATTTCTTGGAGTCCAGTACCCAGAATCCATGACCATGACAATCTCTTGTTCCCAGGTATTTTATACTGCTGTAACACATCAGGTGCCAAGTTTCAGCATTAGGCATGTGGGTTCTCATGCCTTTCAGCACTGAGCCAATCAGATGCTGTAATGTTAATTAAAGATCTTCCCTGCCCATTAATAGGCCTCACCGGGAGCCTTTTAAGGGGAACTTGATTAGGGGAGGCTTGTTTTGTAGGAGTACCCACACCTTTTATTAATTAATCAGGCACTGGGTCACAAGGGTTTGTGCCCTCCTTCTCTGAAAAGTGTATATATACTCTGAGGTGAGGTTTTGCTTTGGGGCTTGGAAGAAGGTTCATCTGCCAGGAGAGACTCTGGGTAGCTGTGTCCCCTCACCCCGCCTTTTGAAAACCCAGATGTTGGTGCTTCTTTCTGGTAAGTATGTAGGTATGTAATGGTCAGACAGTTGGATCTGTCTGTATTGCTTATGGTCAGACAGTTGGAAGCCCTGTCTGTTGGTCTTTACTTCTCCGCTTGTATTTTCTCTGTTGGTATATGTAATTAGATTGTTGACCCCTCAAAAGTTGCTTTCCTTTTAGAAAAGCAGATCTAGGAAACTGTACAGCAGGTTCTCCTGTGTATGCCAGGGTGCTTGCTGCAACAGGTGCTGAGTAAAACTCTATAGAGAGAGAGCATTGAGAAAATGAGAAGAAAACAAGTGTTGAACATTGAGAAAACTAGCAGCAGCAGCTGGAACTTACTCAGCAGAGAGGAGACCTCTGGCAAGGGGACCTCTCATGGATTGAGTGAAGCTGTGCTGGCAGCACTCCTGTCAGTGGGACCTGCACAGACTAAAGGAAAGTATGGGGGTCAGTGAGCTTGGGGTAGTTGTCCATTGTTCCCAGTTATTGTGTCATTTTTGAAGCTAAAACTCCTATAGAGATAACAAAGGAGCCAGGGGAGAAATTTCTTTTGAACTTCTCAGAGCCAGGACTATGGCTGAAGGCAGAACTTGAGTGGAGGAGCCCCACCCCAAATTGTGCCAGAGGGCAGGGGCCCTGGAAGTGTGCAGTGTCCAGAGCCCCTCAGGACTTGGAAGCTGGGGCTGGAGCAGTGTCAGGACTTGAACTTTTTGGCTCATCTGAGCATGTGTGTGCCTTAGAGTGCCAAGTGGGAGCCTGTAACAGCAACATGGAAAAGACACCCCCCCCCCAAGACTTTTAGGATTTGGACACTCTATTTTGATTGAGGGGATTGTAACCTACATCCTGGGTGGAATGTATTATATTCTCTTCTGGGGATGCATTGGGCTAAGGAAGATCCTGGCCTGGGATCCCCTGATTTTATAAACAAGTATAAGGTGGGGGGCATACTATGTTATATATTTTTGTGTCTGTTTAAGGTCATGTGGCCACCCTGGTAATAACTTGTTATGTTGTTATGTTATATTATGAATGCTTTAGTTTCTTGGCTTAAGATTTAATTTTTAATAAAGTGCTTATTATACTGTGCCCAGTAGCTGCCCTCAAGTGTGCTATGTTGATTAGTGTTACACATACATAGGTATACACATATATGCATACACACATGTGCATATGTATATCTGTGTATATGTATGTATATATCAGCCCCATTCTCTCTCTGTACCGCCAGTTCTGCTTCACCAAAAGCTTTCAGATATTTTAAGCTGGATGTCCCCATGGCAGCTGCAGTTCAACATTTCCAAAAGAGAATTTATTATTTCTTTTCTCCCAAATGCAACCCCTTTAAAATCTCTCTATTTCTGGAGAGAGCAGCAGCATCCTTCTAGTCAGTTATCCTCACCTTCAATTTCACTCACTTCACGGTTCTGGTCAATTGCTAAATTTGTTATTTCTTCCCTTAGAACATCTCTTGCATTCTTCCCTTGTGCCCCACTCTTACATGCCCTCCCTGCTGCTGGCCAAGATGATTGCTACAGCCTTCGAATTATCACTGCCCCAAATTTCTCACCCCCATGAGTTAACTCATCATAGGATTACAAAGAAAACTAATTAGGGAGAAGGAAACCAGAATTTATCATCATGGGTAGGCTGAGCCAATATAATACAGATGACAATACTACTGAAATTAACTTGCTTGTTCAATACTGTACCAATCAAACTCCTATGCAATTCTTTTATAGAGCTAGAGAAAAAATAATAAAATTGGTCTGGAGGAAGAAGAGGTCAAGATATCAAAGGAATCAATGCATAAAAAGTGAAGCAAGGCACCAGACCTCAAATTATATGACAAGGATGTAATCATCAGAACAGTCTGGTACCAGACAAGAAACAGAGTGGTGAATCAGTGGAACAGATCCCCTACACGATCTATAGTTATAAACAACCATAGTAATTTAGTGTCTGATAAACCCAGTTGGTGTAAGAGCTCACTATCTCACAAAAATTCTAGGAAAACTAGAAGGTAACTGGGTAGAAAGTAGGCATAAGCCAACACCAAAATAAGACTGAAAGGATGATATCATAAACAAATTAGGAGAACAAGGAAAAAAATGTACCTGTCAGATCTATGGATAACAGAAGAGTTTATGACTAAACAAGAGAGGGTCATAGGTAAAATAATTTTAATTACATGAAATTAAAAAATTCTTGCATAAATACATACATACCTACACATACATATATATAAACAATGTGTATATATTATATATACGTATACACACATATATATAAATAAATGTATGTACTAATGTGTGTAAAACTGGAAGGAAAGTAGGAAACTGAAAAAAACTTTTTACAAGTTTCCCTGAGAAAGGTCTTGTTTTTCAACTCTACAGTGAACTGAGCCAAATATATAAAAATAAGAGCCATTTTCCAACTGACGATCAAAGGATGTGAACAGACTGTTTTCAGAAGACATGAAAAAATAGTCTTAATCAGTAATAATCAGATATATGAAAATTAAAACAACGCTGAGGTGCCACTTCACGCTTATCAGATTGGTTACTGTGACAGAAACGGAGAATTACAAATGCTGGAGGGGATATGGGAAAAAGGTGCACTAATGCGTTGTTGGTGGAGTTAGGAAATGGTCACGCCATTCTGGAGGACAATTTGGACCTTTGGTCAAAGGTTTATAAAACTGTTGTTCAGTTGTGTCTGACTCTTTGTGATCCATTTGGGGTTTTCTTAGGAAAGATCCTGCAATGGTTTGCCATTTCCTTCTCCAGTTCATTTTATAGATGAGGAAACTGAGGCAAACTGGGTAAAGTGACTTGCTTAGGGTTACACAGCTAGTAAATATCTGAGGCTGGATTTTAACTCAGGAAGATGAATTTTCATGACTGCAGATCTGGCACTCTGTCCTTTGTACCGCCTAGCTGCATAGCCTTTAAGCCAGTAATACCTCTACTAGATCTATATCCCAAAGAATTCAACGAAAAGGGAAAAGGAAATATTTGTACCAAAAAAAAGGTGTTGGTTTTTTTTTATAGCAGCTCTTTTTGTGGTGGCAAACAATTGGAAATTGAAGAGATCCCCATCAATTGGGAAATGACTGAACAAGTTGTGGTATATGATTGTGATGTAAATGACCAGTAGAATGATTTCGGGAAAACTTATATGAACTGATTCAAAGTGAAGTGAGCAAAACCAGAACATTGTATAAAGTAACAGCAATATTTGTAAGAAGGATCAACTGTGAATGACTTAGATACTGATCAAGACAGTGATGCATGACAGTTCCAAAGGACCCACCATGAAAAATGTTATCTGCCCCAGAGAAAGAACTGATGAATTCTGTGTGCAGAGTGAAGCAGACTTTTTTTCACTTTATTCTTCTTGCCTTTTTTTTTTTTTTTTGCAACATGGCTAATTGCAACATGTATAATTGACATCATATTTCTGTCCTTCTCAATAGGTGAGGGAGGGGCTTAAAGGAAGGAGAAAATATGGAACTTAAAATTGAAAAATGAATGCTACAAGTAAAATTTTAAAATTATCTTATAATTTGTTTTGTATATATGTACAAGTCATCTTCTCTTATAGAATATAAACTCCTTGAGGTGGGGGCTGTTTGTTTTTGCCTTCATATCCCTAGTGACTACTGCAGGGCTTGGGTTCAAATTCTGACTCTATCATTTACTGTCTCTGCACAAGTCTCTCTCTCTCCCTAGGCTTCAGTTCCCTCATCTGGATTGGCTCTAAGTCATCAAATTCCATCATTGGAAGGGACCTCTGAGGTTATCTGGTCCAAGCTGTGCACAGATGGAATTTCAACACTGGGTAAAGTACAGTTTACTCCAAACAGCCAATGTCAAGCACCTCAGGAGCTTGAACCTTGGGGAATGATGTTCCCCTGTGGGGTACACCAAAGATTTGGATGGGTTTATTGTCGGACCCCTTGGGGCATTCTCTTCCTGGATACAGACTGCAGCTCTTGTGTATGGAGCTCACAGATTAATGATTAAATAGAATGCTGGGGGCCCACAGTAACCAGGTGAGGAGCACTGGTGGGGATGCCCACCATTTCTGAGCAGAGCCTTACAGGAGCAAGGGGGCTTTTCCTGTTTCACGACTAATTAAACCACCTGGCCTTGGTGTGTGGTGCCCAGTGATGCTCTGGCCTGGTGCTACTGTTTACAGTGTTGGTTCTTTGCTTTTGTTAACGAGCCTGTCATTAAATTGGCACAGCAGTCTCCCCCAGAGGAAACTCCTCCTACCAATACTGGTTGGAATCTACTCTGTAGTCACGGTTTTGGAGAAATGACAGGGGCACTCACAGGGCCCAGGACAAGTCAGAGGAGGGACATGAGCCCAGACCTTCCCGGCTTCTAAGCTGGCTCTCTATCCATCACATCATGGCATTTCTTATATTGTGTGCTATTAGCAAGATATTAGATGGTCTAATATTATACAAAAGCTACAAATGGGCATATTTGGAAGCAGCTAGGTGACTTCAGTGAATACAGCACTGGACCTGGAGGCAGGAGGACCCCAGTTCAAATCCAGCCTCAGTCACTTAACCCTGTAGGCCTCAGTTTTCTCATCTGTAAAATGAGCTGAAGGAAAACCACTTCAGTATTTCAGCCAAGAAAACCCCAAAAGGGGTCATGGAGAGTTGGACATGACTGAACAACAATTGATTATTACTGGTATGTTAATTTGTAAACTTTAATACCAATTTTTTTTAACACAACAAGTAGGTATAAAATGGGCATAAGAAACAGTAGACACTATGATTAGATGAAAAAAACCACTTTATTTTTCCTTCTGAGAGCACTATCATAGTAACTGACAGGAAATGAGAAAAAGGGAAATAAAGGACCAGAGGTCTGGAAGGTGACTCTGAGACTCTGCTGGGTGGGAGGGTGGCTTTGCTGCTCCTCTGAAGGGTTCTGCCTGGGCCAGTGGTCAACAAGGAAATAGTCTTGAGTAGGAAGGACCCGTTGCCATTCAATGACCTCCCTAGAGACATGAAAGCTGTGGCTCAGGGGAATGATGGATCCCAGGTCCTCTCTGGAAAGGCCAATTGTTGTTGTTGGAGTTGGTTTTAACCCATGTCTAAGGACAACAAGGCACATTACGTTGTTTGGTTATTTAACTTTTGTCCAGCAGTCAACAAGCATGTATTAAGTGTTTACTGTGTGCCAAGGGAATTCATGTAGCCTGTGGATACAGCAAAGGAAGTACTGGGCATAAGGAGCTCTCCAGGATGGCAGTTTAGCAGGGATTGGGAGAGGAAGAAAGAGAGGAGGGAGGGAGAGAGAGAGCGGTGGGAGGAGGGGGAGGGAGGGGGAGAGAGAGAGAGAGAGAGAGAGAGAGAGAGAGAGAGAGAGAGAGAGAGACAGGGAGGGGGAGAGAGGAGAGAGACAGAGAGGGAGGGAGAGAGAGAAAGAGGGAGAGGGAGAGAGATGGAAGGAGAGAGAAGGAGAGAGAGAGGGAGAGAGATGGAGGGAAAGAGAGAGAAAGAGGGAGGGAGAGAGACAGAGACAGAGACAAGCCTGATAAAGGGCTTTCTTTCTCTGTGGCTGCTGAAATGTTAACTCGGGCTGGATTTTGAAGACCTTTAAATGACAGAGGAGTTAATACTTGATCTTAGAAGTAATAGAGACTGGAATTTATTTAGTAGGAAATGAAGACAATGACAAGCATTTACTAAGTGCTCATTACGTGGTAAGGGCCTTACAAATATTACCTCATTTGGTCCTCACAGGTAGGTGGTGATATTATCCCATTTTATGGATGAGGAAACTGAGGCAGAGAATGAGTGACTTGCCCAGTAGCACATAGCTAGTAAAGTATCTGAGGCTGGATTCGAACCCAGGGTTCTAGCCACTTAACTGCCCCTAGTAAGGGAATGGCATGGTCAGATTTCAGTTTCCTGTCCGTGTCCCTAGTTTAGCACCTAGTAGCATCTGGCTTGTTGGTTGGCAGATTTCCCTCTTTACTTCTTCAGAGAGCCCTGCCTCCCCCCCCACCCCTTCAGCTGACACCAGTTCAGCACCATGTTGGAAGTCCCGCATCACCCCGCTGACCCAGCTTATTAATGTTGCTTTGCCTTAACCTTTTCTAAAATAGGGTGTCCAGGCCTAAGCATAGGAAAGCAATCAATCAATATGCATTTATTTATTCATTGTCTAGGGGCAGGCACTGAGGGACGTTCCCAAAGTCCTAGGAGAAAAGTCTCAAACACCCACAATTATGGTTTTAAGGGTCAGACATGTGTCCTCTTTTTTCAGACTAGGAAACTGAGGTTCAGTGGGGTTAAATGGTTTGTCGGGTGTCACACAACGTTTCTGCGACCGTGCGTGTCAGTTTCTCCCGCCTCCAAGCCTAATATCCGGCTCCCTAAGGGAATCTGATACAGCAGAAGTAGATACAAAGTGTCCATCTAAGAAAGCCGAACAGAGAGGGAGGTCTCCGACGGCAGCCAGGACAGCGAAGCTTTGGCTGCCCCTCCCTAGGGAGAGGGCTCTTATAGTGGGGTTCACACAGTATAACGAGGCTGCATCAGGGGACTGGCCCGGATGACCTCCACGGCCATAGCTCCAGGCGGGCGGGAAATCCGGACTTGGGCCATCCCTACCCTTGGGCCACAGCCAAAGATTTAGAAAGATGGAATTAAACCGAAGACCCGGCCAGCCCAGCCACACTGGGCGGAGCCAGCGCTCAGCCTTCGGGCGCACGCGCGGAGAGGCGAGCCCTGGCGGCGCAGCCGCAAAGCTAACCTCCCGGCCGCGCGAGGAGCCACGTGACCGCGCCAGCGCCCGGGCGCTGGGGCACACCCCCTCCCAGCGCGCACGCGCAGCTCCGGGCGCTGAAATTCAAATTCGAACGGCAGCCGGGGCCGCGGCGCAGGGGTGGGTGCCCACTATCCGGAGCTGAGCGAGTCGAGCACGGCCGCGGCGCCCCGTCCTTCCGACCTCGCCCCCAGCCCGGCCTGCCCCGCCGGACCCTAGGCCTGCACTGACCCTTCTCGGCGGCTCCGGAGCCGACTGCGGCGCGGGGCGCGATGGACCCGTTCACCGAGGTGAGCTCGGGCCGCGGCCTCAGGGCCCTTCCTCACTCCTGCTCCCGCCCCGCCCCGTCCCTTCGCCTCGGGGGTCCGGGCACAGGCGCTGGGGGGCCCTTCGGGGTTCGCGGGGGGGGGGGGGGTGGCTTCCCGTGCGCACGCGCGATGGGGGAGCGACTCGCCTTGGTAGCGCGGGGAGGCGGTCAGTGCGCACGCGCGAGGGGTCCGGCTCCGCCGGGCGCTCTGGGTGCTGTCTGTGCGCACGGGTCGGGGGTCTGGCTCCCTAGGGCTCTGGGGGCTGTCAAGTGCGCACGCGCGGGGAAGTACGCCAGGATGGGAGAAGTTTTGCGCCACGGGGGAGGAGGGGGAATTGGGGGAGAGGTCTGGGACCCTGGACCACTTTGACTCGATGACATGGAAGAGGGAACCCGGTCAGTTTCGGTTATTTGAGCCCTGTGGTTGAACTTGTCGAGAGCAGGATGGCGGGAGCGGGGGGGGGCATCTGGTCATTAGGGTCACGACGAGTCTGGCTTTACAGACGGGGAAACTGAGGCCAGGGTCGGCAGGAGGTGTTAGAGTGAGCCTCTCTGGGGTAATTGTTCGGCCGTGCTCTGACTGCCATCCCCGAGGCGGAGAATTGTGGAAAATGTCCTGATGAAGGTGGAGATTTCCCAGTATGCCCTAGGCTGCCCGGGAGAATGCCTGTGGTTTGTTTTGGGGGGCCTCTTCTGCCCCTTTCACTGACCGTGTGACCTCCTCTCAGAAGGCCCCTCCCTTCGCTGAAAGACCATCTGGACCCCGGGTCTGAGTTCCAAGGAGTCCGGGCTTGAAGGCAAACCCGCGGGTGGGTGGAGTCCGGGTAACTGACTTTGGAACCTGAGGGAGCCTGTGGGCCTCCCGGGGAAGGGCGCTCGCTTTCATCCTACTGCAACATTTGTAGCAAGTAGTGATTGGATAGAGTGAAGACAGACCGGGCTAAGAAGACGAGATTGTCCACGATGCTCCTGATTTCGTTCGTTTCTGTATCTGCTGTCCCAGCGCTTGTGGCCGAGGCGGGAGGACTGCAGGCTAAATCCCATTTCAGATACTTATCTGCAGAGCAGTGCTGGCTGTTATCAGCGTGATTATGGCTTGGGAGACCGTGAAGTCTGGGCCGATTGCCCCCCAGCCTGTCGGAGGAACTTTGTGGGCCAGCACATTTTTGCAGGAGGAGAGGAGCAGGGGCTGGTAGGACTGTTGAGCTGTCACTTCGCTTCAACAGATATTTCCAAGTACCTACTGTTTACAAGATAGTAGGGATGCCTCTCCATAGATCCTGCAGTCTAACAGGTGATGTTATACACCAAGAAGTGCGGTGTAGGATGGAGGAGAGATAGATCCCTTTGGACCTATTGAGGAAGAGAAAGATTTCTGCAGGGAGACATTGTACCTTGGAAAGAGCCTGGTAATTTGAAGTCCAAGGGCCAAGTGTGATTTATGGCTCTGCCTTTAAACCTGTGTGACTTTGAATAGGTGGCATTACCTCTTTGTGCCTCAGTTTTCTCTTCTGTAAAAGGGAGGAAGAGTTGGATTAGATGACTTCATACTGCCTCTTCCAGCTCCAAATCTGTGACTCTGAGTGGACTGAGAAGTAGAAAAGAAGAATTTCTCTGGCCCAGGGAAGGATGGAGGGGGAGGGTGTTCTGGTATTAGGAGTCTTGTGGTTGTCAGAAGAAGCTGGATTTCATCCAATCCTGAGCAGAGTATAAGCTCTTCTGGGCAGGGACTGTTGCTTGAAACTTCTTTGTGTATCCCTCAGCCTAGGTATGGTGCTGGCTCATAAGGGTCCTTTCCACTGCACGCCCCTTTTTCTTGGATCTGAGTCTCCTTAGCCAGCTTGGAAGTGCTGGAGCCACCTCCAGATCCAGCCCTCAAAGAAGCTCTGGCTCCTTCCTTTACCAATTTTGGGCAGGCCCCCTTAGGTGCCGCCCCCACCTTATTGGTGTTGAATAAGCCTGGCCAACCAGTGCACACAGTTGGCCCTGAAGGAGTTTTTTGAACTGAGTGAAAGGACCAGACATTTGGATTTTAGCCTTTAGGCAATAAGGAATTAGTGAGAGGCCATGGGTGGTGGTCTTTGGCTTCACTTAAACCTCTGTGCTTCAAGAAGGTTTTTGACTTGTGCCAGGAAAGGATTGGAGGCAGGAGAGATTCATTAGGGGTTTCATTCTTGAAGAGATAATGAGGCTTTTAGTTAAGCAGAGAGAAAAGAGGCAGAGTTGGCAACTGATTGGCTATGGAGAGGAAATCAAGACCGCTGTGACTGAGGTCAAAGACCCCAGTCACCAAGCTTTAAGTGCCTGTTCCCTACTGGGGGAGACTGTTTGAACCAGTAGGCATAAACAAGGAGAATTGAGGAGGATCTCAGGGGAAGGCCCAAAAATTGAAGCAGCTGGGAAAGACTTCACCAGGATGGTGGGGGCTTTAATCTGAGACCAGAGGGAATCCAGGAGAAGCCAGAGGAGGAAGCCCAGGGGCAGAGACTGAAGGATGTGGTTTCCCTGGCTTGTGGAGTACATGGAGAGGCTGGGCTTTAAAAGCCAAGTGGGATTTTATATTTGATCTTGGAGGAAATGGGGGCCACTGGAGTTTATTGAACAAGCTGTGACAGGCCCCTTTGACAGTGGGACTAAGGATTTACGGGAGCAGGGAGATGCCTGAGGTGGGGGATCTGCCTCTGAGGCTATGCTAATAGACCTGCAGCTGGGCAGGGCTAGGCTCAGTAAAGTTAGGGTGACTGGGAGGATGGGGAGGGAGAGGAGGGGTGCCAGCCAGCCTGCTGGTGATGGGGATGTTGGACTAGCACTGAGAGGAAAGAAAAGGCCGTGGAAGGGGCGAGCACCACACCCAAAAGAAGGCTCCGGAGGCTCATTCACTAGGGTTGCTCCACAAGAGGCACTGGTCCCTCTCTATCCCATGCGGACTGATGGTAATGGGGCTTTATGAAAGCCGCTAATTCTACCTTCTGAGCAGATTAAGTTTGTGTCTCCACATTCTCAGTTAGCGGGACTTAGGAGCCCTTTTTCTGTTCACATAAACAGCCCTGAGGGATTTTCCTTAGTAGGTAAGGAATGATCTCACCCACTCTTTGGGTCCTTGCTGAGGCAGCTAACGGCTAGATTCAAATCATTTTTGTGTACTGACTCTTGAGATCTCCCAGCCCTTCCCTCCTGCCTAGGCTCGTCCTGCCCACCCACCCCACCCCACCCTTTCATGATGTGGGTGGGGCAGGGCAGGGCAGATCTAGTCCTCAGTTCTCCCTTCTCAGTTCTTCTTCCCCTAGGTTTTGACAAAATAGATGAATCAGAAACCTGGGGAGCTGGGCAAGGCCTGGGCAAGGCTTCCTTGGGCCTCCACTGTGGTTGTGGGACAAAGTCACATTCTTTTGGTATGACACATTGCACACAGTAGCTGGAAACTGCTAGACATTTTCCAACTGAAAAGACTGGAATGTGGACCCATCCCCCAGAAGGGGAAAGGACTAAACATTGATGAAGTGCCTACTGTGTGTGTTAGGCATTGTGCTAGTGGATGCCGCTGTGGCTCCTGTCTGGGCCAGCATTGGGTAGGGGTGGGGGGTCAAAAATAAGCATCACTTGAAAACTGGAATGTTCAGCTTCTGCATTTTCCCCCATGCTTCCGTAAAGGCACTTTACATGACAAAGTTCATGAATTCAGCGACTTGGATTGTTAATTGTCTGCTGCATTGAGCCTTTTGAAAGCCTGCAGTCAGCCGTTATTCCCTGTCACTTCTGGAATAGCTTATTGGTGGACTTCCTTCTCTCTTCAAGAAACAGCTGCCTGTGTTGGGCTTTGCTCAGAGAGAGCCTGGCACTTCTTAGTGCTGCCCCCTGGCATTTCCCCTTCTTTCTCAAGGTCTGGTGTGCCAGTTCCCAGCGGCCAAGGCTCTTCCAGTTCAGTCCTTGGATCTTCACTAATTATGGAGACAAGCAGGGCTGATAGAAGTGCTTGGAAGGGGAGTCAGAGCAATTATGTGCCTGCCTTCCTTGTGAGCACAGGTGAGGTCTGACCTGCAGGGTCACCGGAAAAGCCAGGACTCCGTTCTGCTGTGGCCAACTCAAAGGAAGCGGTCTGAGCCCTTTGGGCCAGGATTGGGCAGAAGGAAGGCAAAGCTGGCCCAGCTCCTGTCTTCAGAGGAACTTCCTTAGTTGGACAGTTTAGCGAAACTCAGATAAAAAATGTCCGTAGATTCTGGCTCCGCCCTGGGATTCTGTTGGTTTGGGGAATTCTCAGCTTCAACTCAGATGACTAATTCTGCTGGCTCTCTCCCCCATTCCCAGAATCCTCAGTCCCCAGAGCTGAGCCATTGCCATGGCCTATCCCTTTCACCTTTGGAGGCCCCCATCCCCTTTGGCTTGGCCTAGTGCAGTAGCTGCTGGGGGGTGGGGTTCTGCCTGACTTTCGTCTCTTCTCCACCTCCCCTCCCCCCACTCCTCCACTGCCCCATCCTCCATTCAGCTCAGATCTGACCTCAAGGAGCAAATACCAAATGCTTGGGCTCACACCCTGACCCATCCTACTTTTGTAGCTTTCTTATGCTTCACTCCCTAACATTTCCTCTTTACTCCAGGGACCCCAGCCTCCCCGCCTTCTCTGCTCTAACCACTGACCTCTCTAGCCCCATCTTCTGCAGGAAGCCTTCCCCAGCTTCACTGAGTGCCAGGGCCTTTCCTCCATCAATTATCTCCTCTTGAACCTTGTTTGCTATGGTTGCTTTGAATGCTCTCCTCCATTAGACTTGAGCTCCTCGAGGACAGGGACCCCCAGCACTCAGTGCTGTACCAGGCATACAGACTGACGTTTCATGGTTTGAGACAGTTGCCTGGGGCCCTGGGAGCTGAGGTGACTTTCCCAGAGCCCCACTCCAGTCACACTGCCCTTCAGTTCTCATGGTAACCTAAAACGTGAGATGATCCTGGGGCTTTTCCTTTATAAACGTTGTTTGTCTTGTGTTTTAGTACAATAACTTTGCACGTTTTGTTCTCATTCTCACAACTGGGGTTCTCTGTGTGGGGTCTCAGAATGTATTTGGGCATCAGGGTTCTCTGTGTGGGGTCTCAGAATGTATTTGGGCATCAGGTCACAGTGTGTTTCAGTTCGTGGCATGGGACCTCTGGAGACTGCAGGAAATTTTTTGACCTTGTCCTTTGCTGACCATTTATCACATCAATTCCTCAGAAACTCCTCGAACGAACTCGTGCCAGACGAGAGAACCTTCAGAAAAAAATGGCAGAGCGACCTAAGGCAGCAGGCAGGATGGTGGCCCAGACCAAGAGACCTCGGGAGCCACTCACAGAAACCAACAACCAACTGGCCCCAAGAGAAGGGGAAGGTAAAGTACTGGGTGTGTGAGGCAATCTACTTCTCCTTTTATCAGAACAGTGTCAACTACAGAAATCTCAAGCAAATACTTGCCCTGGGCATTTATTAAGCTTCTGCCATGCACATGGATGAGTTTAAAATGCCTTCCCATGTCCTGTGGAGCTTGTGAGCACCTTGGAGCCCCATGGTGGGGCTAGGAGGGGCGGGGCATGTAATGAATGTAATTCAGAGGTTAGGGGCTGATGGGAGAAGACGGGGAGCTGCAGGGATGATGTCATGAAAGAGGTTGTTTCTGCAGCTGAACCATGAACTGAAGGATTCTTAGAGTCAGAGTTGAGAAGGCACTGACCTGAATAAAGGCCTGGGGGCTGGAGGTGACCGAAGTGTCAGCTTTGGAGAGTGGCTGATGAGTCTTGGGAAATAAGGCTGCCTTGGTGGATTGGAAATAGATTGAGGGAAGGGGCTTAGCCTCCAGAATAGGGAATTTGCATTTTGTCTTCATCCTGGGTCTGAAGGCACAATCATTGGAAGTTTTTTGGTCTGGAGGTGGAAGGAGGTGGGACCTGTGGTTTAGTGACATGATTTTGTCAGCTTTCCCCAGGCCTAGACTGCATAGTAGTCCCACAAGGCATGGTAGGGTGGGTACCAGCTCGGGATGGTACAGGAGGGAGGGGTGTGAAGGGACAGACATGGTGGCGGGGCTGTGACCTATGGTCCCAGACCTGAGTTAGCACTGGCTGTGAGCCACTGAGTCCATAAACACTTATGAAGCTCCTCTGATGTGCCAGACCCCATGCTGAGGGAGAGCGAGGGGGACAGAAGGAAGCAAAGGGGAAAGAGAGCAGCGACCACAGTGACTGACCTGGGAGGCAGGGCTGCCGCTGGGCAGACACCGGGGGAGGGGGGCCGCCCCCTGCACATTCATTTGGGATCCCTCGGTATAGAAGTAGTTCACGGAGATGAGGAGCCACCCAAAGGGAAGGGAAGAGCACATGGAGGCTTCCAAAGTGAGGCCCCTTTGGCAGGCTCTAGGAGGGGAATCTGGGAGACAGAGCTTCTTGGAGGAGGCCTAGAGTAGGACCTCAGGTATGGGGAAAGACTGAAGAGGGTATCAGGGTGGGGACCGGAGGGGACGGTTGGAAGCTGGAGCATGGGAGGAGAGTCTGCAGGGGAAGCAGAGGCAGGATGATGATGGGGGATGGAGGGGAGCTCACCATGGAGGGGCTTGGGCTTAGGCTAGAATAGAGAGGGAAGTCTTTAGTGGGCAGGGGAATTGGGGAGGGAGGTGTCTGGGACAACCTCTTCCACACCTTCCCTTGTCCTTAGTTTGAGCAGCTTGATAACAGAGGAGGCAGCCAGGGTGGGCCAGAGTTGAGGCTTCTAAGCAGGCTGGCATCCCAGGACAAAGGGCCTTCATGGGCAAAGGGGAGGAAGAATCAGGCTGTTTGTGAAAGGATTTCCTCAGAGTCCTTGGAGGGAGAGGGATGAGGACATCCCCCTTGATGGAGAAAGAGATGGAAGGATTCACGGCCAGGCCTTGTTCCTTGTGAAGAACTGACTCCCCTCCTGCCTGTGTCAGCCCCAACTGATGTGGGCTTACACACTCTCCTGAGGCTCCCAGGTGACCTCGGGCCCACAGGCAGCAGGTTCAGGGTTTAAATTCCACTGCAGAAAATCTTGCCAAGTGAAGAGAATGAAGCAATAGGGAATGTGCTTCTGAGACAGGAAAATGGACTCAGGAAATGTGCTGCGTGTGGCCCAGTCAGGACCGGTAGGGCTGACCTAGAGAATCAGTGGTCTGGTTGAAGTCATGACTTCCGGCAGGCGTTACAGTTCTTCTCTTTCTTAAAAATAAGTTGTTGATATCTTTTGGTTCTTCATGTATCTCACCATAATTTCCTCTGATATCTCTCCCCGCCCAGAGAGCTGTCCCATGTGACAAATAATTTTAAAAAGAAGAAAAAGTCAGCAGAGCCTGCAGATACATGTCCCACCTGATGCCCGTGGGCTCCCGAAGTGGGGTGGGTTTAGGACAGTGGCTCTCATGCCTTGGAAATCCGATTGGAAGTTTGTCTTATTCACCCATTTAAAGTAAATGAATATATTTGGATTGTCTCTCTTAGCACATGCCCCTAACTCCTTCAAAGAATTTAAGATTGATTTATTTCCTGGGGCATTTCTATAACATCTTTCATAACATTTTTGTCAGAGAAAGGGACTCATTTTAAGAGTGACTAATGATTCCTTGCAGCCTTAGTTTTCCCACCTGTAAAATGGGGCTGTGAATAGGACCTATTTCACAGGGTTGTCCTAAGGATCAGAGGAGAGTATCTATAAAGCATTTGGCCAATTCCAAAGCTCACAGGAAAGCTAGTTACGTTTATAGAAGAATATTCAAGAAAATGAACAATTGCAGAAGTTTGATTTTAAAAAATAAATTGAGACTCCCTAACAATATTGTTACCCCACTACTTAACATCTAGAAAGAGCTTGTACAAAACCATCTCCCTCGAAACGATCCTGTTCGGACACTAACGTCCCAGCTTCTAACCTGGAGAACAAACAGCCGCAGGCTTCGCCTCCTTCAAATCTTCTTTCTCCGGAGCAGCTTCCTTCTGACACCTCAGCCCAGGCCCAGCCTCTGAAACCGCCTTCGGCCAGCGCATCCCTGGCTAAGCCTGGGTCATTGCTGGGGGAGGCAGAAATGCTGACTGCCAAAACTCCCGTGCCCTCCTCTGTTAGAACTCGTATGCAGAAGCTGGCGCAGCAACGTCGCCACTGGGATAGTGACGGTAGGTGTGCCTGAGCCCACAGCCCAACCCCTCGGCCCCCACTCTCTTCTCCCAGCCCAGCCTTTCTCTTCAGATCAGATCGGCCCTGTCACCCTACCTGATCCTGCCTTAAAACCTCCATGGCTGGCATCACCATGGTCCTCCCGCTGAGCCTATGTTGCACCACACCAGGAAGACTCAACCCAAGATTTCTGGGCTGAGGAGGCTGGGCTGAAAGCAGCCAGCCTCATGTCTGGCTGGGAGAGATGGGAGACCAGCAGCAGAGTGTCCTGCAGGCTCCAGGAAACCCCCACAGGGTTGTCAGAGGAAAGGGCCAGGAAACCTAGCAGGTTGGGGATGGCACTCACTCCTTTAGGGGCCCTGGTGGCCCCAGGGATTCAGGTCATGAGCCTCCCACTGTCCTACTTGGGGCCAATCTGGTCAGTCCACAAGAAGTGATTTACCCAGCTGGTGCTTTGAAAGCCTAGTTTATCCCCACACTCAGATGCCAGGGACAACCATGTACATGTATATGCACATGTGTGCACATGTATACATATAGATAGAATGTATGGGTAGTTGGGGGAGATCAGGAAGTGGTTTGCTCTAGAAAATGGTGCTAAAAGCTTGAAGGAAATAAAGGGTTTTCTGAGGCAGAGATGAGGAGGCACAGCATCCCTGGCTTGGGGCCCCACCAAGACAAAAGCCCTGAGGCAAGAGAGGGATGGGATGGAAGCACATTGAGCAGAGACAGAAAGGAGACTGGAAGGTGGGCTGGGCCCAAAGGACCAGCCAGGAGCTTGTGTTGGGGCCATGGGGGTGCTACCAGGTATTCTCGGTGGCCTCCAGCTGGCTTTGGTGGAGGCCCATGCCTGTTTGTGTTGCCAGGCCTAGTGGCCTGAGGGGATGCTGCAGCCACGGGCGGGCACCGCAGCCCTCCTCTGGATCACTCTCTCCTTTCAGATGATGTCCTCGAGCCCCTGTGTCCTGGCCTGGCCCTAAACCCCAGCCCAGCCCCAACCCCTGGTGCAGATGCACTCACAACTACTCCAATTGGGAGAAGGGGCCGCCTGGCCAACCTTGCTGCCACCATTTGTTCCTGGGAAGATGACCTCAGCCATCCATCTGCAAAGCCTAGCCGTGGCCAAGAGCAGCCTGGTACAGCTTGTTTGTCCCCAATTTCCTCCTCCACGGGAGCATCTGCTCACATCAATAGCAGCACTGTTGGCCAGAGAGCTCCCGGCTGCTCCCGCCTGGAGTCAGGGGCCGTGGCGGCTGGCTCGGCGTCCAGCTCAGGGGAGGCCTCTCAGGTTTGTGTGGCAGCAGCAGCTTACAGCAGCCCTCGGGTAAGTGTGTCTTTGTGGGTGGGGGGGCCCATCAGTGACTCAGTGATCTGTAGGCATCTTTTCCTCTAGTCGTTAGGTATAAATCAGAAGGACAGTGACAGTGAAGGACTTTATTTATCCAGAATGCCAAGGACAGAAAAGAGAGCTTAGCCAAAGAGAACTGGATCTGCAGAGTTTGACCTTCCCAGGGCAACTCTGGGTATTGAGAGAGTAGATGGGGAACTTCATGGGACCCCAAGAACACCAAGCAAGGAAAGGCATTTAGCATGCTCTCTATTAGACTGAGGAGGGCCCCAGGATGGCTGTTAGCCAAGATGGCATCCCAAGAATGGAGAGGGATGCCCGTGGCAGGTGTGGGACCTCTAAGCAGCAGCTCACCCAGGGATAGTAAAGAGATCTTGACTAGGGCTGGGGAAGACCTGGGGTCAGCCTCACTTGGCTTTGTTTTTTCAGAAAGCTGCTCCCTCCCCAGTGAAATCCTGCCTATCTCCCCTGAGGAACCCTGCACAAGGAAAGGGGCAGGATCCAGAGCCGCTTCCCCAAACATGCACTAGCCCAACTCTACCAAGCGAGATTGTGAAACCTGGCCCCAGTCCCACTCTGTCCCAGCTTGGGCAGTCCCGAGGAGCCTGGGGGCCTCTCCCAAAAGACCAGGCTGCGACTCCAGGTGATGCCTCATGGTTGGAGGAGCCGGACCAGCACACAGCTTGGGTGGGGTCAGGGGTTGGGGCCAGGGTTCTCATGCCCCATCTGGACCCAAGGAGGTCACAGAGCGAAAAGTCCTTATCAGTGCTTAGTTTGCAAATGAGGAAACAGAAGCCTACAACTTGAACCCCTTGCTGAGACCCTGGTGTGACTTGAGCCAGTTCTTGTCAGAGGCTCAGCCTGGGAGCTAGAAGACCTGGGTTGAAGACATGCTTCTGGTACAGAATGTAGCTTCACAAGCAGTCACTGGTGCATGGTACAGAGTGGGTACTTGATGAACATTTGATTTTTTTCCTGACCCCTAAGTGCCCCAGGACGGAGGGTGCTCAGGAGGTGCCAGGCTGCAGCAGGCCCTCCTCCTGTTCACGTAGCTCTCCACCTGCCTCTGTGTGTGTGTGTTGTTCATGTGTGTGCATTTGCGTGTGCTACATGTCTGTGCAGCTGCGTGCTTGTGTGTATGCGCACATACGGACAGGTTGTGTGTGCACGGGTGTGCCTGCAGGCTGCCATATGTGGCTTTTTGCATGTGTGTGAGGACTGGGTTCTCCCTAATGAGGAACACAGGCAGAGAAAGGGTAGCAGACTCGGATGGGGCCCGGTGGGGCACGTGTCGGGGGTTGCCCAGACCAAAACAGTCACCGAAATGAAAATCGTGGGCACGATAACTTGCATTTATTTAGTGGTTTAAGGACTGCAAAATTCCTTACAGATCATTTCACTTGGTCCTCACAGCTAGGCTGGGAGGGAGCTCCCGTTATCCCCATTTTGTAGTTGAGGAAGCTGAGGCAGACAGTTTGGTGTCTGAGGTTATGTTTGAGCTCGGCTCTTCCTGACTCCCGGCTCAGTGCTCTGGGCACCATGATCCCTCCTCCTCTCTCGAGACCTGCCGCTTGCCCAGGGTTCTCCAGTGGGGCTGTGGGAATGGCAGGTGATTGACCAGTAGGTGCTGCTCTTTATCTTTCACTGACAGTGGGAAGGGACTTGGAGGGGCAACTCTCCTGATCACTTTAGACTTGTTGGCTGTAACCAGTAGCTCCCGGTGGTGTGGGCGCTAGCCCATGAGCTTCTGAGGAATTGAAAGAATTCTCCTAGGCCTTCTTTGGGGTGCGGGGGTTCTCAGCAGCCTCTTGCCTTATGGGGGAACAGGACCCTTCCTTCCCAGGTCCCCCCACTGATGGCTTGCGGGGAGCCACTGCCCAGCCTCTTCTGTCCTCACCTGCTGATTTGCGGTGGCACCTTGTTTCCCTGTTGTGTGTATGTAGGGGGAGGTGGCATTAAGCCTTTCCTGGAGCGTTTTGGAGAGCGTTGCCAGGAGCACGGCAGGGCAAGTCCCGCGGCGCCAACCCCACCTCGTGCTCCCCTTGTCACTCCCAATACAAAGGCCCTCCAGGAGAGGCTGTTGAAGCAGAAAGCAGCACCCTCCTCCGCCACCTTCAGCCAGCAGCTCAAGCAGGTGGGTTGGAGGACAGTTGGGGCTGAGGGAGCCCAGTTGGGCTCAGGGACTGGACCAGAAGCAGCACTCAAGCCGTCAGGGTCACTATGTTTTATGTGAATTCAGGAACGAGAGAAAGAGCTTGCTTGTCTTCGTGGCCGTCTGGACAAGGGCAATTTGTGGACTGCGGAGCGTGGAGAGAACTCTCGGAATAAACGGGCAGAAGCCAAAGAGGTGAGGGAAGAGGGAGGCATCTGAGAAGGGTGCATTGCATGGGGATTAAGGAAGGGTACAAGGCTGGCGGTGGTGACCTGTGTGGCCCAAAACCAGAGGAGCACGTTACTGTGTACATGAGGGACAGCTGCAGGGACCCTGTGAGGTTGGCCCTGGCAACATGTGCCTCCATGCCCTCGCACCCTTCTCGATGGGCATCCTCTGCCTACCTCCTTGCACCCACCACACCTCAGGGCAAGTCCCCTGCTTTTCTTCCTGTATTTGGACCTCAGATATAACCCCTGCCTCTTTCCCCTTGTGCTTCTCAATGGATGTCCCCTCCGTCTTTTCTCACTTCCTCATTTTTATGCTCCTTCTGTGATCTGTTCCCATAGCATCCCTCTTGATCTGGGCCTTCCTGGTGACTGGGTGGCCCTGGTCACACTGCCCTGCCTGTCCATCTCCATGGCACCAGGAACAGTGTGTGCTGCCTGCGCAGTGTATGCCTGCTTCCCAGAGGGGCCGCAGTAGGTGGGGCAGCCTACCTCTGAAACAAGCCTTTCTTTCTCAGCCAGCCTCCCATGTCAGGGAGCAGCTCCAGGAAGTGAGCAGGACTTGCCAGAGTCTCACCAGCTACAGATTCTAGTTAGCTAAGGGCTGCATAGGCCTCATGATCACATGAGAAAAGCCTGCTTTTTCTCCACAAGTTACAGAGGAGTCCCAGTTTGTGTCAGTATAGGGAATTTCTCCAATGGGACGGGGCTGAGACCAGCATGGATGGGAAGGAGGAGTGGCATGAAGGAGACCCAGCTGTGTGCCAGTGACATAGGTCAGAGGGCATTGGGGCCTCAGTGATTGTGGAGTCAGAAAGGAGAGCAGGTTTGGAGACCTGGAGCGGGGTGGAAACTTCTCCTAGAGGAGATGGCAGCCAGGAGACATCCGAGGAGATCTTGGACAGGATTCCGATTTCACATGTGAGCTGCCTGTGTCCGTCCACATCTGGCTTCCCCTAGATCCCACATCTAGGCCCTTCCACCTGGACACAGAGCAGGAGGACCGCTACAGGCACCCACAGCAGGGTGAGGGGCAGGGGAAGAAGGTGGATCTTGAACATGTCGAATCTTGAGTAGCTACTTTGAAATGTTTCCCTTGTGAGGACATAAGTTTCATGACTAGTGGAGGCTGGGGTGAAGGGCTACAGAAATTAGCTCACTGTAGGCTCTGGCTTTCTATCTAGACTCAGTGCTATCTTGCCTCCTTATTTCCCAAAAGGTGTTGAGTATACTGATGTTCTGTGTACACATGGTAGAAGGAAGGTCAGCCTAAGTTTGGTGTTGAAATGGTGAATGAAGAAGGGGTGTGTGTATGTGTTGTTTTTTTTGTGTGTGCGTATGTGTGCGCGCGCGCGTGTGTGTGTGTGTGTGTGAGATCGGGGATTCTCTTCACCTTGTTTGGGTCTTGGACGCCTTGGCAGACTGGACAGTCAGTCTGTTGGAGCCTCTGGTGGTCCCTTCTTAGGATCAAGTTTTTAAATAATTGAAGGAAATGCTAAATTTCAATTTGAAATGAGTAAAAATAAAGATCTCATCCTTTTCCCAACAAAGTTCAGGGACCCTCTGAAATCAATCCCTGGACTCCTCAGAGGTCTGCGAACTCTACAGAACATGACTGTCAAACGTACAGCTTAATATTTATGGGATGGTGCCGGCCAAAGAGTTGACCTGTGCCAAATTCTTGAAGCAGGAGAGCTTACTTGTTTCTCTTCTATCTTGTCCATAGGAAGCCCCATGTCAGAATGATTTACCAGGAAAAGACCAGGCTGACTCCAGGAAGGAACAGACCACAGGATCTCAGACACTCATAAAGTCTCCCAGCATCAAGCCTGTGGGTGAGTTTGTCTTTCTCAAAATGTGGATCCCTTTTTGCTTAAAAATGAAAATGACAGTGCCTTGAGGGGAAAGTGAGCTATGCTGAGCTTTTGAGCCTTCCCTAAGCGTGCTCCCTGGAGGCCAAGCATGATGGCAGATGTGGCCATGCTCATATGTAGGCCAGCAATATCACTGACCTTGTTGTTTTCTCACTGTTAGCATGTCCTTATGTGACTACACCAAGGGAAAGATAACCCATTTACCTTTCTCTTCTCACTTTTGCTGGGGGATGGGGGGGGTGGTCCTAAAAAAGTCTCCTTTGCCCTTTTATGGTTTGAGGTGATGCTGACTTTCTGAAGCCTTGCCACTCAGTGCACATCTTGAAGAAGGACCTGTGACATTCTAAAGGCTTTGGATATAGTTCTATAGATTGGACAGATTGACTCCAGGGCCACGTAGCCCTGTTTTTCACATGGTAGAAGTCGGGGGTGGGCACGATGTATGACTCGTGACCCTTAGGATGCATTTAATCTACTGGGGGGACTTGGAAAAGCACATCAAGCCATATCAGTAGTCTTATTCTTCAAGTGAGTGGAACTAGAGTGTGGAAGAGCAGCTGCCTCAGTGTCCCCTCAGAGGGCCCCCCTCTGATCATCCCCTGTGTATCGCTGATTGGCATAAAGGAAGAGAATGGCTACTTTTCTGCCAGCATCAGTGTGGATGAGTGAGTGCCCTCATTGTACAAGACTCTAAGAAATCAGCCCAGATCACTTCGTGCATATGCCCAGAGATACCATGTGTAATGGCAGGCATCCAGAGTGAAGATGGAGAAGACAGGGCTCAGCCTTAAGAGACAAAAGGATTGGAAAGTGCATGTGATGTGTTTTATCTCAATTTGCAGGCCCCTCCTCTCATCTCATGGATGGGTTTCCCCGGAGGAGTGAAGGCCTTGACCCTATGAGGGCACACCTGGGCACAGAGCAGAGAGGCCAGCCTCACGTTGGCAGAGCCAATGCTCAACGAATGCTTTGTCCCTCCCTTGTGAAACGCTTGCTCCGTGTAGAACCAAGTGGTCACGTTTCTTCCTTTATTCTCTTTGTCCATGGACTCTTGGGGGAGGAGGTGTTTGCCTTTCCAGGTTATCACACGTTCATCCCTGTGAATTCATCCCTTCTCCTAGTGGCTGACTTGCTGTGCATCATTCACAGATTGTCTGCTCTCTCTACACGTTTGCCTAGGCTGTGCTCCCAGGCCACTTGATGGCCCCAGCTCTGCTCAAGTCCAGCTCAGACCCCCCACACCCCACCAGCCCACGTGGAAGCATTCCTGTCTCTTCCCTTCCCTTTGGCTCCTGGGGCTCTCTTTTGCCTTGACCACCTCCCTGGGGTTTATAAACTCCTTGATGGCAGGGATCCTCTTTGTGTTTCCAACACAGGAAACATTAGCAGGTGCTTACTACATTTGTTGTTTGTGGTTCTCTGACCCACCCTGGAAACCAGCTTGATGAAAGCGTGGCATCCTTGGAGGAGGGAACCCCCATTGCTGCTCCTTTTACTGTGTAGGATAGGATGATCCCTGCCCACCTGGGGCCCTGCCTGCCTCAGTCCTTGCCAGGGCCCCCCTTGCATCGAGGATTCAAAAGCTTCCCCGGTTGTTACACTAGGGCATTCATATTGGGTGTTCCTTATGCCTGGATATGTGGAGGACAGATTTTTAAAAACTGTGTCTTCAAGTGACCTTAAAGTTCATGTTTCCATTAAGTGGCAGATATTTTATTTAATAAACTAAGAGAGATTAAAAATTGGGAGAGGCTCATTCATTCTCCCTTCTCAATTCTGGATGTGAGGAGGACTGAGCTTGTTCACTAGGTGTCCCTGGGCCAGGTCTGCATGCATGGGCCTCCATACCCTAATCATAGCTATACACCCCTCCCATCCCCCCCAACACCCTCCCCACTACACACACACACATGTGCACACACATGTAAGCATACATACATAGACAGGTGCACCACGTCACTGGTAAGGCTCAAAGGGGAGAGTGCCTGTAAAGTGCTTTGCAAACCTTCAAGGTTATCCAAGTGTCTGTTGTTGTAGAATATTTTTTTTTTGCATTTATTTTTTATTTATTTTTAGATTTCCACATTCATTTCCACAAAATTTTGAGTTCCAATTTTTTGCCCTATCTCTCCCCTCCCCCCACCCCATCATACCTTACATTCTGATTACCCCTTCCCCCAGTGTACCCTCCCTTCTATCACACCCCACCCTTCCCCTATCCCTATCTTCTCTCTTTTCTTGTAGGGCAAAATGAATTTCTATACCCCATTACCTGTGTTTCTTATTTCCCAGTTATATGCAATAATAATTCTCAACATTCATTTCTGATACTTTGAATTCCAACTTCTCTCTCTGCCTCCCTCCCTACCCATCCCTACTGAAAAGGCAAGCAATTCCATACAGGCTATATATGTGTCGTTTTGCAAAAGACGTCCATAATAATCAGGTTGTGTAATCCTAACTACATTGCCCTCCATCCTACCCTAAACTGCCCCCCCTTTTTTATTCTCTCATTTGACCTTGTCCCTTCCCAAAAGTGTTTACTTCTAGTAACTCCCTTCTCTCATTTTCCCTCCCTTCTATCATCCCCCTCACCCCACTTGTCCTCTCCTCCCCTACTTTCCTGTTGCGTAAGAAAGATTTTCATACCAAATTTAGTGAGTATGTTATTTCCTCCTTAAGCCATATGTAAAGAGAGTAAGCTTCACTTTTCTGCTCTTACTTTCTCCCTTTTCTCCTCCATTGAATAAGACCTTTCTTATCTCTTTTATGAGTTATAGCCTGCCCCATTCCATTTCTCCCTTTCTCCTCCCAGTGTTTTCCTCTCTTACCCCTTAATTTTTATTTTATTTTTTTATGGATATCATCTCCTCTGATTCAACTCAACTTGTACTGTGTATGTATGTGTGTGTGTGTGTGTGTGTGTGTGTGTGTGTATAATCCCTTCACCTACCCAGATAATGAGAAAAGTCTTCAAGAGTTATAAGTATTATCTTTCCATGTAGGAATGTAAACAGTTCAGCTTTAGAAAGTCTTTTATGATTTCTCTTTGCTGTTTACCTATTCATGCTTCTTCTCATTCTTGTGTATGAAAGTCAGATTTTCTATTCAGTTCTGGTCTTTTCATCATGAATGCTTGAAAAGTCCTCTATAGCATTGCTAGGTTGGTGATTCTTGGTTTTAATCCCAGTTCCTTTGACTTCTGGAATACCCTATTCCAAGCCCTTCGATCCCTTAATGTTGAAGCTGTCAGATCCTGTGTTATCCTGATTGTATTTCCACAATGCTCGAGTTGTTTCTAACTGCTTGCAGTATTTTATCCTTGATCTGGGAAATCTGAAATTTGGCTGTAATTTTCCTAGGAGTTTCTCTTTTCGGGTCTCTTTCAGGAGGTGATTGGTGGATTCTTTCAATATTTATTTTGTTCTCTTGTTCTAGAATATCAGGGCAGTTTTCCTCGATAATTTCGTGGAAGATAATGTTTAGGCCCTTTTTTTGATCATGGCATTTGGGTAGTTCCATAATTTTTAAATTGTCTCTCCTGGATCTATTTTCCAGGTCAGTTGTTTTTTCCATTGAGATGTTTCACATTATCTTCTATTTTTTCATACTTTTGGTTTTGTTTTCTAACTTCTTAGTTTATCTCATAGTCATTAGCTTCCCTGAACTCGATTCTTTTAAAGAACTATTGTTCAGTGAACTTTTGAACCTTGTTTTCCATGTGGCTAATTCTGCTTTTTAAAGCCTCCTCCTCATTGGCTTTTTGGACCTCTTTTTCCAATTGAGTTAGCTAACTCTTTTTAAAGCCGTTATTTTCCACAGCATTTTTTTGGTTCTCCTTTAGCAGGCTGTTGACATGCTTTTCAAGATCTTCTATGGCCTGAGCCCATTTCATATTCATTTTGGAGGTACTGGAGGCAGAGGCCTTGACAATATGCCTTGTTCTTCCTCATCTTACAGGATGGGAGGAGATACTTGTTCCCCAAGAAAGTAACCTTCTATGATCTTATTTTTTTTCTCTTTTTTTGGGCATTTTCCCAGCCAGTTACTTGATTTCTGAGTCCTTTGTCAAGACGAGGGTCCTAGTGCTCCTCTTCCTCCCAGTACTGTGCTCAGGGCTGGAATTTAGATCACCTGCTCAATTTCCCCAGGGGTTTTGGGTGGGGGCGGGGCCGCCACTGAGGCCTGAGGTTCAGAAGCTTCTCAGTTCTGCCAGAGGCTTTAAGCTGAGCTGCCTGGACAATGACCCAAGTAGCTGCCTGCTGCTGCCGCTGCAGGGGGCCGGTGCTGGGGGAACCTCATTCCCCTCCCTCCCAGCTGGGAAAGCCCTCCCACACTGACCTTTGGTGCTTTCTTTGTTGCTTGTGAGTTGAGGGATCTGGGACCCTCTCTACTGGGAATTCTGCCCCAGAGGTCTGTTCAGGTCCTGTTCCTCCCAGTGCTGTGCGGCAGGGCTGGGCTCTGCTCCACTCAGCATCCCATGAGATAGACCTTTCCTGTCGGCCTTCCAGGTTACCTTTGGCCGGAAAACTCTTTCTCTCTTGTTCTGTGGCTTCTGCCACTCTAGAATTTGTTGAGAGTCATTTTTTACAGGTATTTTGTGGGCTGTGGGGGAAGCACTAGATTATATACATCTTTTTACTCTGCCATCTTGGCTCCACCTCCTTTTTTAAAGATTTAGGATGATGAAATTGGTGATTTCAGGTGTTAAGTGGCTGATGAAGTTTAAATCAGATCTTTAGGCCTTGGAATTCTTTTCTGTTTGAAAACTTAAGTGCTTGTGGAGATGAGCTTGAAAGCTGTTTTCTCATATTTTCTAGGTGTTCCTGAAAGCAAAATGACCACATCTAGTCCTTTGAAAATAACTCTGTTCTTAGAGGAAAAATCCCCAAAAGTCACTTTGGTCCCTGAGGTGGAGAAGCAGACAGGTTTGTGGGTCCCCATTTCCTTTAAGTGCCTGTGGCCCCACTGTAGGTATTGGTGGTTGACTTGTGGATTCCCAAGTGAGGGCACCTAGGGAAAGGGTCACTGGGCCTTGTGTAGAGAGCCGAGAATGCTGGTGCTGTTGGGATGTTTGAGAACAGCCCAGACTTAGGGTTGGCCTTGTGCAGAGGTGGTGGCAGCAGCAGCAGTGGGGTTGGAGATGGTTGATGGAGTGAGCCCAGTGTGGAGGCTGTCCTGGAAGTGGGCAGCAACAGCCTTACTTGGCTGCCTGTCCTACTCTGGCTGCTTCGCATGTCCAGCTTGGTGTGTCAGACTCTTTTCTTTTTAGAAGAGGTACATGATGGGGAGAAGAATGTTGGTGATGATGAGGTCCTCAACAGCTCCAGAGTCATCAGTGACATCTTTAGTGACGTCTTGGAGGAGAATGGGCTAGGCCTGGAGTCCCAGGAGAGCAGTGAGGATGCAGATAGCCTCAATGAGCCAGAGGAGGCCCTGAACATCTCGTCCATGTCCTTACTGGCCCCACTAGTAGAAACAGTGAATGTGAGAAGTCCGGAGGTGAGGAAACAATAGGAGAGGGATGGCTGGCTGGCCAGGGTGAGTGAATCCTCCCTACGGCAGGACTTTTCCCTTATTCATTCCCCCAAAGCACACTTGACCTTAGGCTCTCTCCAACTCTGAATACTTCCTGAAATAGAGTATTATTTAGAAAGTCTATTATAGTAAGGATTGTGCTTATTCCAGGACTGTTGGGTTTGCCTTTGTTGGGGATAGAGCTGATGACGTTACCATGAGATGCATGGCTTCTTCATCACCATCTGATGTGCTTTTCCTCAGGTATTTGCTTCCTCTCCTAGTCTGGAAATGAAAGATAGTGCAAGTGATGAAAGCCCAAAGCCTGGAAAATTCCAGAGGACTCGTGTCCCCAGAGCCGAGTCTGGGGATAGCATCAGCTCTGGAGACCGTGACCTTCCCTATAGGTGAAGGGGAAGGAAGACCAATCTTTATGGGAAATGATTCCTGTTGGCTAATGTAGGGAGGAAGCAGTCGACCCAGGGGAGGGAGGGCTGGGCCTGGCAGTGTGGACCTGAATTGGAGTCCTGCTGCCTCAGACCTTTCCCTGTAGGGCCCTGGGACATCCTGGGAGTTTCAGAAGGGGAGGCGGAGAGCCCTGGCTCCCTGCCAGCTGGGAGCGTTCAGTGAGACGATGGCTGTCTAGCCCTTTATGAGCCTTGCCAACTTTCTCCTGCCTTAGTAGTTTCCCCTTTGAGGGGGGATGCCGCCCTCAGTTTCTACGGAAGATGGGGCTGGTGGTGGCTGCTGGTGAGACATTGCCCCTTCTCCACAGCATTGATGCCTACCGCTCTCAGAGGTTCAGAGAGACCGAACGCCCTTCGATAAAGCAGGTGATTGTTCGCAGAGAAGACGTCTCCTCCAAACTAGAAGAGAGGATGCCCATTACCCCCCACCCTGTAAACATCAAGCAGAAAATCCAGGTTGGTTATTTTCCATGAGGCTGATTTTATCTGAATCAGGAACTATCCCATGCTGGCCCTAAGTTGGACAGGAGCTGCTTGGCTCTCAAAAGTGTCCTGATGGCTAGAAGTTTAACAGAATGTGTACTCCTTCCACAAAGTTTCCGAAGCTCCTGCTGTGTGTGCGTGGCACTGGGCTTGGAGCAGAGGACACAAAGAACCAGTAGAAGTCCCAGGCATCCTGGGAAGGTTACAGAAGACCTCTGGGGGATCTGGTGCTTGTCACAGCCAGGGGCTCTCTTGACGATGAGTCTCTGATGTTTTTGGGAGGCTGGGGAAGGCAGCCCTCAGGCAGCTGCCCAGGTGTGGTACTTACCATGCATGTAAGCATCACTTGACCACACCATCCTGCTTTACTTTTCATCAATTCTGGCTCAACTGAACTCCACCCACCCTCTTTTCCCCCCAAACTTGGATTTGACAGGAACTGAACAATGAGATCAACCTGCAGCAGACGGTGATCTATCAGGCCAGCCAGGCTCTGAATTGTTGTATTGATGGCGAGCACGGGAAGGGCTCCTTGGAAGAGGCTGAAGCCGAGAGGCTCCTCCTGATCGCAAGTACGTCGAACGTGGTGGGCACGCGCTGGGCATGGTGGGCACAGAGCAGGCCCTGAGAGGCCACCAGTGGCAAAAGTCCCTTTTCTCCCTCGCTGGCTCCAATCTGAATTTGTCTGAACCACAGCCATGAAGTTCTTGACCTTTCCCCTCTAGAGGATTTGTTCCGCCTTCCTGAAGCAAAGCTGGGGAGTGGCAGCAGAATTAAGAGAAAAGCTCTGACCCGTGTCCCCTGGGCCAGAGCGAGGGATGTGGGGTGGGGGTGAAGGGGCTGACTGAGATAGAACTGCCCCTTTTTGCACTGCCCCCTCATGGGACACGAGTTAGTCTGACACAGAGCGGGGACTTTGCAGTTTGGAACGTTGCCTGTTTTTCCACAGCTGAGAAAAGAGCAGCTTTGATCGAAGAGCTAAGTAAGCTGAAGGCAGAGGGGCCTCAGCGCCAGCCCCGAGCCAGCCCCACGTCTGACGAACTGGCTCCATCGCAGGGCTCCATCACCCTCTCAGAGTTCCGGCTGCCTCTGAAAGCTGACTTCGTCTGTGACCCAGCTCAGCGAGCAGGTAGGATGCTGATGCTGGCAGCCCTCCTTCTGGGGCCGTCTCCCGGAATTCATTGCCTGAACATGTTTCTGTCCTGGAGTCACCATCCAAGTCATGTGTATGCTGCATGACCTAGAGATGAGGGCACTGAGGGGCTTGGACAATCAGATTCTTAGTCTTCTGATCCTAGGGCAGGGGAGCAGTTTGTCATTGAGCATATGGATAGAAAGGCTCTTGGGTCAGTTGGGTTCTTGGATTGTGTGATGTTCTGGACCTTACCTTCACCTCACAAACAAAGGAGTAGGGGCCCGCTGCCTTGGCAGAATACTTGGTTATTTAATGAGTTGGATGACTGTGGAGAAGGTCGTTATTTTGTGGGGGAGGGGGCATTGCTGTCTTCATGAAAAATCAGCCATTTTTCATACATGTGGAACCACACCGCAGACTGTTTAAGGTGTTGGCCCATCCCCCTCTGCTCTGGTCACCTTTGGGTCCAGTTCCCTTTTGGCACCTTGGCACAACTTCAGAGCCTGAGGGTCCTTGCCCCCTAACACAAACCTGTGGGAACTTGAGACATCTGGAAAGCCTGGCCAGAATGATCCCTAGGCATTGTGGCCTCCTTTCAGGGGTGCTGAACAGTTCTGAAATAGAGGTTTTGTTTTCTGCAGAAGCCACAAATTACTACTTAGTTATGCTGAAGGCAGGCGCCGAGAATATGGTAGCAACACCTTTGGCGAGCACGGCAGATTCTCTCGCTGGAGATGCCCTGACATTCACCACCACGTTTACTCTGTAAGTGAAAGGGTTTGGTTTTCAGGAGCCATACCTCCCTGACCCCATGAAGGAGTAAAAGATTTTAGGGTCGGGCGGCACCTCGAATCCAGAATGCCCTTTCCTAGAGCTCTGAAACCAGAGTTCCTTTGTTGAGCCTTCATGAGAGAGGGTGTGGGGTGAGTGGCCCAATGCTGACCTGCTTCGATGGATGGAGCTTCTGGGCCCTAATGTGTAGGATTCCCTGATGAAATCAGCCTGAGGTTGATGTCTGGTATGTCCACCTTCCTCAAGCCAGAGCATTTTGAAAGACCAGGTCTGGCCATGTCACTTATCCTACTCAGTAAACTCCAGCAGTGACTGAGGGGTGTCAAACCCATCAGTGAGTTAGGGGGCTATCTACCCCAAGCATGTGAAGATGTCCCTCTGGAAGAATGGGCAGAGGAGAACATGGCCATTCCAATGGCCATTAGGTGACTGACGTGGGCACTGTGGCCAGACATGGAGGACACCAAGGTCACCCTGCATCCCATGCCCTCACCAGTGTCCTGCCATTGGACTCCAATGACTCAGGAGGAGGGAGTGAGGCTGGTGACTGCACAATCCTGCCTTCTTCAGGCCAGTTCACTTGCAAGTCAGGGCATCGCCTGTGATGCCCTTTGACCCCTTTGAGAATGTGACTCCCTGTTAACTCTAGCCCTAGACAGAAAGGCCTCTGCTCCTTAAAGCCTTTTTCTGGCTGACTCTCATCTGTGAAATATCCCTTTATGCATTCTGGGGCTCACCCCTCTGGCCTTCTGTTCCCTGTCTCCCTCTTCTTTCCACAGCCTAAATTTCCTGGGGCAGTGGTGGTTTCATTTTTTCTTATTCCCCTGGCTTCTGGCACATAGGTGGTGATGTGCAGTTACCATTTTGTCTGTTCCCTTTCAGGGCAAGTATTTTTTTTTTGGTTAGATGCCTCCTGTCTGTGGGATTAAAACCCCTTCTAGGCAGGAGGCCTGGCTCCATGTGTGGGCTTGTGCACTTTTGGGGGATGGAGTGGCCTTCTACTTTAGGTGAGAGCAGGTGTGGCTGTCAGCCAGAGGGAACCAGGCTGCAACTTCTGCTGCCCCCTTTTCCTCCCCTCCCCTGTTCCTTGTGCTGCCTGAAGCTCGGTGACCAGCAGGCGCTGGGTACCACCATTGCTGCTTGGAGGTACTGTGCACTGATGCTTCCTTTATCTTCTAGGCAAGACGTGTCCAATGACTTTGAAATCAGTGTTGAAGTTTACAGTTTGGTGAGTGTTCTGTGCTTTCTGTAGTGACTCCAAGAGTTGGACGTCATTAGACTCAGGTTTTTATTTTCTCTCTGTATGATGGGGCCTCCCTACCTTGCCCACTCTAGAAGTTGAGGGCTTCCCCTAGTTGGCGTGGGGCTTCAACCTGGGCTATTTTCTCTTTCCTTTGTGAGCGTGAGGGTCCTCTTCTCCCAGAGCTCACCAGCCCGGTGCCCGAATCCCTGGGAGATGCCAGCCTCAACCTCCTCCCCCAGAACGGAGATCACGGGAGCATCCTCCAAGACTAGGAAAAGGTCCAGGGCTTACGTTAACATTGGTGCTTTTGTGCAGGTCCAAAAGAAAGCTTCCTCAGGCCCTGACAAGAAGAGAAAGACGTCCAAGGCCAAGGTAAGGAACCTGTGCTGTAAAGGTATCTGTGGAGAAAATGAAGATAGATGGTCTAGGGCCATTAGTGTGGTCTTTTCTAAGAATATCATCTCGAATGGTTTTCTATGAAACACCCCCTCACCCCCTGCCCCCAGCAACACACTCACCTTAACGCTACCCTAATACCCTTTCCGACATGCACACCCAACCCCTCACACCCACTCTCAACACAGATCCCAGGCCCACCCTACAACACATCCTCACGTACACTCCAGTGCAGATACGTACACTCATTCCCTTACACCCCCACATGCATATTCCAGCTCATATATGCACATATACTCATGTGCGCGCGTGTGCACACACACACACATACAGAGCTGGAGTGGGATGATGTAAGAGGGAGTGCTGTGGCTGGATCCCTTTGTCTAGGACTACAGACAGCTCCAGGAGACAGTGGGCCCAGAAATAGAGGGGCAAGCTGTGAATTTGGCATTAGTGGGTGGTGACTTCTTTGGAAAGAGAAACATGGGGCTGATGTAGGGAAGGTGTGGCCATGCTGCCCTGTTGTGTTGGGGGCTTGCCTGAGGGCCTTGCTTCTCTATTTTGTTCTTCTGGTGACATGCTCATCCCGCCACCCCCAGCCATGAGTCCTGGGTCATCCCCCATTGGATTACAGGCTCCTTGGGGAAGGTGCTTCTGGTTTTGCATTTGTTGTCTCTGCTTGGTACACAGAGAGCATTTAATAAATGCTTTTCATTCATTAATAACCTTAAGAAAGACTGCTTCATTTGACTGGTGCAGAGGCCAGATCACAAGGGCGGGGGAGCGAAGGCATATAGCTTTCTCTAGTAGTTTGGTCCCTACTAGAGGTGGAGATAAGGAGGGACTGCTCTACCTGGGGAGGTCCAGGCTCTGAGGGGTGGGAGGGCCTGGCCTCTTTTCTCAGGGCAGGGTTCTGTGCTGACACCCGTGGGGCTAGTGTCTTGAGGAGAAGCATAGAGGTCTTGAAAGACTTCTGAGAACTCCTGGAGGCTCTTTCCCTTCCCGTATTCAGAGGGGCCTCCGCCCTCACCTCAAGCTCCCTTCCCTCCTAGGCCATCACTCCCAAGCGACTCCTGACGTCCATCACTGCTGTGAGTAGCTCTGACTTATTCCTTTGTGGGAACTGGGGGAGGGCTCTCGACCTGAAGACAGATAATATAGATTTGGGGAGTCTCAAACTTGGAATTAAAATGAGTTTTTACTGTGCCAGTGCCTGAACTAACCTTTAAAAGTATTGTCATCTTGCATCCTGATAACCTGCTGTTTATGGTCCATCAAAGAAAGAAAATAATCTTGTGTTCCCTTTTTTTCTTTTCTAGAAAAGCAGCCTCCATTCTTCAGGTGAGTAAGCCTCCAGTCTTGAAAAGTCAGGTGGGACTGAGAGGTGTAGGCCAGACCTCAGGAGAACCTTGACTACAGAACAGAGCACAGGCCCAGGGTGGGCATGGTCCCTCCTGGCTCCTCCCATGGTCCCTTCCAATGTAAACTTCTATTTCTTCTCCTTAGTGATGGCAAGCCCAGGGGGCCTCCACGCCGTGCGCACCAGCAACTTTGTGCTCGTTGGGTCTCACACCCTCTCGCTTGCTTCCATAGGAAGTACCAGATTTGCTTTGGACAAGGTAATCTGATGTTTTTAATAAAAGTTTGTCTGAGGTCATTTTTGTTTTCCCCTGAAACCCAATCAAAAAAACTTAAAGGACTTCCCAGATAGTAATTTCACCATTTAAAAACAGTTGAGGCTGTTTTAAAAATCTCACATGCAAAGCATAGGGTATTGAGCCTGGTTTCCTTTTGATTCGCTATGGGTCATTCTCATGCTTAGCAATATTTGACCAATGATTGTGATAAACCCCCTGTGCCCCTGAGCAGGCTCTTTGAACTCCTTGTCCGCCTCTGATGGAGGGAAGGGACCCCCTCTTCCCAAACTTATGCACTGGGTTCTAGGCACGTTTTGGGCTTGTTCCCCTCTGAGCTTTGGCAATGAAAGAGAAACCATCCCAAGGTCAGTTTTGGCCCCTTCGTGGGGAACATGGAGCTAATGTTTGAGATGAAATCATTGGGATTTTAATGCCATGACATTTTCTCGCCGTGAATTAATTGATGTGTTAAAATGAAACTTTAGCTCTTGAGCTTTTTAGGGTCACTGGCTTACTTGCTGAGGCCTGAGCACAAGCAGTGAGCTCTTGCATTGAGTGGGCTCATGCAGTCATCAAGCTGTTTAATCTCACCACAGTAGTGTGGTGGGAGGGGCATGGGGAGAAAACGTTGCGCTTATCACAGCCTTGGCTTGTTGTCCTGAAACAAAGCGTAGAAGAAATTTCCATTTTCAAGCTGTTAAAGGTTTTCCCTAATGTTGAAAACTTTAAAGATAAAACCTTTTTAAAATTCGATTAACTTCAGCTCGTTTAACAAATAGCAGTGATGCTGGTTCTTTTCTTTTTTTATTTTCACATTTTAGATAAATTATGATGTAAAAGAGCGGGAGCTACTGGGTTATATGTTCCACGACAAGGTTGCTATATTTAATTTGCTTAAAACTAATAAGTGTAAAGAAAGGACCCAACCTAACTCTTGGCTGCATGCTCTGTTTACCCCACTAACCTCTTCCTCTTAAGACATTGAGAAGAAACCTGATTCCTAACCTGATGTCAGTGATCCTTCCTGTGGACCCTTGGCAAGCGCTTTGTTTTTGTTGGGAGTTGGCTGTCCTTCACACTGACTCTTCCAACGAGGGAGAAAGGGCTCTTTCTCTGCATGTGCGTGGGCCTCGGGATTTCTTTCGTCTTGTTACTTCAGTACAATCCTGGGCTCTCTGACAAATCACAGAAATGCTAAAAAGAGTCTTGTTGAATTTAAAGTTTTTGAGTGAGAGTAGAATTTACTTTTTGTTGCTGTTCAAGTCCTTATACAAGAGCCTATAAAACCCCTCCCCTCTTTGGCTCACTTACAGCAAATGCACCAAAAAGGCCTTTGGTATCTGGGCCTGGTGAAAATGCTGTTTGCCTGGGGGCCTTGGGGTTTTGGGTATTTGGGGGTGACTCTGGGATACATGGAGATTGCCAATGTTCAAATACCTGACTTGCAGTTGTTCAGTGATTTCAGTCCCATCTGACTCTCTGTGACCCTACTGGGGGTTTTCTTGGCAAAGACACAGAAAGATTTGCCCTTTCCTTCTGCAGCTCATTTTACTGATAAGGAAACTGAGGCCGACAGGATGAAGTGATTTGCCCAGGGTCACACAGTAAATAACTGTCTGAGGCTGGACTGGAACTCAGAGAAGATGAATCTTCCTGACTTCAGGCCTGGAGCTCTGTGCCCTGCAGCACCACTTAGCAGCCCAACGTGCATTCAGTACTTAACGGGACAGGGGTCAAGCGCTGGGGAGGGAAATGGTGGCTGCTCTAGGACATCTGCCAATAACACCCCAGGGGGATCATGGAGAGTCAGATATGACTGAGAAGTGACTGAACAGTAGCAACCTGCAGCTAATCCCCGCTTTCCAGTGAGTGCTGGGGGTCATTGTCAGCATGGATGTTAGTCTGTCTCTCTGGTTAGGTGCCAGCAAGAAACTGATTGTGTTTGCTTTGCGTTAAAAAGGTTTTTTCTAACAAATGAGAGAGGAGGGAGAGAAAGAAAGGAGAGAGAGAACTCCGAGGAATCTTAGTTCAGGGCTTGGTCAGTGCAAACCCAAATTCCTCTTTTGTACCCATAAAACCGATGTTGCTGACAACTTGAAGGTTTGAGGGGTTAGATATTCTGCAGGCACCCCCTGCCCAAGTTCTTGGAATGTTTTGTCTAACAGGTAGCTGTGACATTCCAGGTCACTGAGTTTTAATGCACCAATGCCCCCACCAGTGATGGAATTTTTTTACGGGTATGTCATTGCTTCTTGGTGCCTCCTTAGTCTGAGGCCCTGGGATTTCACTCTTGGAGGTCCCTTCTGATGAGATTGACCCAGTGGCCAACTTGCTCCCTGCTCACCTCTCTGAAGCTATGGGCACGGCTCATTGATCACCAGTTTTACAAGTGTCCTGCCAGGCAGGATAAAACTCAAGCCTGTTACCTGGGGGCCACCATGTCATGTTCTTGGAGCATTTTCAGTGACTTCAGAGTTCAGCCTGTTCCCCCTTCCCATTTTGGGCTATGTCTGGAACCCCTGTGTCCTTCCTCAGGTGGAGGGGGCCGCCTAACAGTCACCAGAGGGACCTCCTGCTTCCCAGCCCCGCACGTGGGCCATTTGTTTCCCCAAGTGCTGCCTGGCCTGCGTTTTCGGAGCTCCAGTGTGCTTTGGTTAGGAGCTTCACACCCAAATGCCATAAATCTAGCTTATTTGAGGGTTGCCCCCTAGGAGGGGAGAGGGATGTAACTAGTCCCTGATAAAACCAAGTGAGTAAAAGTCTCTGTGATGAGGCAGACAAGCATTGGGCAGTCAGTGTGTGACTGAGCAGGAGGAGGAAACTCTGTGTACGCCCAGAGTGGTGTATGGTTCAACCTGCAGGCTTCTCATCCCATCCTCAGAAGAATTAGAAAGAAAGAGCCAACCAAGAGGGGACCTGGAGCTGGGGTGGGGAAGGCAGGACGGGGAGGCCAGGAAGGGCCACTTGTCCAGACTCTGCTGTGCTTGTATTTCTGAGGTCAGTTTGAGTATGGGAATGAGGTGTTCCCGTGGAGGGACAGATGATGGCAGATGCGATGCCTGGTGCCACCTCTGACATTGTGGGATATGTCACCACAGACCTTGTCAGAGCATTTGAGTTTCAGCCTTTAGTCATCTGACTTGGAGAACTCGAGGCCAAAGAATGGTCTTCCTCCACATTTGGAGGTCTTGGGCTCCCTCCCTATCAACCTGCCCCATTCTCAGGGGCTGTGCTTGGTGGTAGAAAGCTCTGTGGCTGCCCCAAGTGTTAAAAGGGGAACAGTGTCTTGAGTGATTTTTTTCCAAGATGACCCAGCAGATGTGTTTACTGCTGCTTTGGCAGGCTTTCTTCGGAGGCCTCTCCTCACTTGGACTCTTTCAGTTCTGCTGCTTGTTGCTGAGGGCAGATCCTGGAAATTGATGTGCAGCTGCCCCCCCACGCCTCCACCCCAGACCATCTTGTCTCCTGCCCTCCCCTCCCAGGCCGTCCTGTCCCCTGCTCTCTCTCCCCCCACTTACTGGGGGCAGCTCCCTACAGTGGCCTTTCTTTCCACAGGTGCCTTTCCTGTGTCCTCTGGAAGGTCATATTTATTTAAAAATAAAGTGCCAGGTGAACTCATTTGTGGAAGAAAAAGGCTTTCTGGTAAGTGAAACTGGATTTTATTCTCCCTCCTTTAAAAGTCTAAAATACTGTGATTTGTTTGACTGTGTTAATGAAAGCTGCCAAAGACGGGGTGGGGTGGAGCCTGGGCCTGGGGCATCTTCCTGACCCACTGTAGCATGCTTAACTTAGGAAACCAAGCTGGCCCTTAGCAATACAGATCCAAGGGAGGAGGTGAGGCCAGGACCTGGATGTGGAGGGGACCCGGGTTCCAGAGCTTCAGTGTAAAGAGTCGGGAAGGGGTATCCCTACTTTTGAGGAACTTAGTCTTTCTGTAAGATGCTGACGTGGAACTGTAAGGAGTACCAGGCGGTCTGTGGGGTCTGGAGCATGAGGAAGGGTTCACCAAAGACCCTTCTGTTTGCTAATATTTGTAGTTACAAATGGGTCCAGCAGGTGGCAGTAGATGTGATTTGAAATCCCATTTTCAGAAACATGTACCCAGTTTTGAGAGTTTTAAATTCTGAATTTAAAGCAGTGTTTTTCAGTTGATTTGGGGAGGGGGAGATCTGCTTTTCTAAGAAAACTATTTCACTGCAGCATGTTCAGCACCTGTGTTAGGTGCTGCTGAGGGCAGATCCTGGAAATTGATGTGCAGCTGCCCCCCCACGCCCCCACCCCAGACCATCTTGTCTCCTGCCCTCCCTTCCCAGGCCGTCCTGTCCCCTGCGCTCTCTCCCCCCACTTACTGGGGGCAGCTCCCCACAGTGGCCTGTGTTAGGGTTTCTTAAGCAGTTAGTTGATTTGGGAACTCAGAACAATGAAATCCATAGACTGGTGTGCCCCAGGTGTTTACATGGGTGCGCTGCCCACTGTGCTTTGGAGTCAGGGCCTGAGTTGCTCAGCCCTGCCCTTCCCCACCTCCCATTTTTGATGGGAGGCCCTTCTGAAGGGCAAGCTTGGGGTTCCCGAGGGAGGACGACATCTGAGAGGAACTCGACCTGGAGGATCTGGTGGTCTGTCCTGTCACCTCCCCATGAGGCAGCAGACTGAGTGACTCGGTTATTGTCCCTGATTACGGCAGCCCTCGGCAGTTTGTCTGAGGCTGATGGGTTTTGTAGTGTTTTAGGCTTCCCCAGAAACAGAATGAATTTATCCTGAGAGAAAACAAGTGCAGGTGTGTGTACGGGGCAGGGAAGGACCAGAAACCTCCAAGTCACACCAAGCCTGTGATATTTAGATTAAACTTGTCTCATCTTAAGAAATCACAGCACCAATGAAATTTGAGCCAGGAACTGGTGTAGGAGAAAAATTCACTATTTCTTAGCCAAAGCATCTGGTGGTGCACATGATGTCTGCCGGCACTCTGGGAACCAATTTCAAGTAAGGGTGCAGGGGTTTGGGGGTAGAGCTCTCTGACCAGAGCCATTCTGAAGTCTGAGGTAGGACTTGTAAAGCCTACTTTAAAAATAGATCTTGTGATAGAGATGCTTAAAGAAAATTGGATCACTGGCAAAGGGAGTTTTCAATGGCCATCTGGTTTTGTACTTAGATTGACCTTTGAGTCTTTGGTTTTCCCATAATTATGCCAAAGAAAAGGTGCACTCAGGAACACCTGTGTGTATGTCTGCATGTGTGCATGTGTGTGCACGAGCATGCGTGTATGTGTGCATGTGTGTGTGTCCTCAGGTGTCCCTCATTGTGATTCGGGCTGATTCCTAGAACTCCATGCATGTCCCAGACCTCTCAGTGACAAGTTGCTAAACATACCCATTTCACTCCAAGTTGAGGCTAAGATTCAGCATCTCCTGGTACTGTCCTGGTACTCTAAAAAAAAGGCTCTGGTCTGTTGTTGCCCTTTGTTTTTTCCAGACCATCTTTGAGGATGTCAGTGGCTTTGGAGCCTGGCATAGGCGTTGGTGTGTTCTTTCTGGGAACTGCATCTCCTACTGGACCTACCCAGACGATGAGAAAAAAAAGGTAGTCTTGGCTTTGGTGTGTTAGTGTGGGAGATATACAGGCTGGAGGTGGTTACTGTGTAGACAGGCTGTGAAATGAAGAAAATGAAGACTGAGTGTGTGCTTAGGCTAGCCGCTTTCCCCTGACCCCCATTCATTTCTTTTGGAAAATGCTCAAAGTCTCTTGAGAGCTCAGTGTCCTGTGGAGCTTTATCTGGAGCCCTCTTCCTCCCAGAGTGTTTCTTGGGGAAGATCTCCCTCCTGGCTCTGGGGTTTAGTCATTCACATGCAAAAGAGGGCATGAGGTGACTACTGGAAAAGCACCCTGTGCCTGGCTGTGAAGCCCTGAAGTTGGGGTGTCTTTGGATGAGTTGTGGGGCCAAGGCAGGATCCCCAAGGTCCCAGCCTCATTTTGACCCCTGCCCTCTTAGAGTGGCCCTCCCTGCTCTGCCTCTTCAGCAATGGTGGCCATCTGATTCCCCTTGAAGCCCCAGGACGAGGAGGAAGCTGAACTGGACACTCTTACAGGGGCACTTTCTATTCAGAAAATGTTCATGGATGAGGGTGATTTTTGTGTTTTTAAGAACTTTGTATCAATAGCTTAATATTTCAGCACAATTCTTGTTGATTTAAAATGTGATCTAGGATATGGACATTTCACTTCATTTTGTTTCTGTTTTTAAAGACCCCCCTAGGAAGGATCAACTTGGCCAATTGTACCAGTCGTCAGATAGAGCCGGCCAACCGAGAGTACTGTGCCCGACGCAATACATTTGAATTGGTTACTGTCCGACCACAGAGAGAAGATGACAGAGAGACTCTGGTCAGTCAGTGCAGAGACACACTCTGTGTCACCAAGTGAGTACTGCCTTAACATGTTCATGCCTGGCAGTTAGCATGCTACTGTGCGTGCTGTGCAATGGGAATGGCTTTGGCTTCGAGGGCCACTGGTCAGGGACGCAGTGAGAAAGCAGAATTGGGGGCCGCCAAGAACACGTGGGGAGAGCCTCTCCACTCCAGGATGTGCAGGAAGGCTTTAGGGAGAACTTGAGCTTGGTAGGGCTTGTCACTACAGGCAGCCTATTTGAGGCAGGATCTTGAGCTGGGTCTTTGTGATTCCTCCCCTGCCCCAGTCCCAGCCTTTAAGTTGTGTGAGTCAGCTGGTCATGGTCACCAGAGAACGGCTACAGGAGGGGCCCCCAGGACTAGCTCAGGGAGGCTCCATCCTCCACATCTGACATATCCCTCTCCCATCCTGGGGACCCAAACTCAGGACCATCCCTGGTCGTCTGGAGAGCATTTGGAGGCCACAAGTGCGGGGTTAAGGGCTGCCCGTTCTTGGGGGTGTTTGGCCTGGAGAAAGAAAGGGCTATTAATAGGGCAGTGGGAGGGAGGAGGGAGCTGATCTTGGAACAAAGGGCAGATATGGGGAGGCCTTTCCTTATGAGCCCCTGGGTCCTTCCATGGAGCTCTTCAGAGGCTTCAGGAGCCCTGGAAAAGAACCCCATTGGGAAGCCAACGCTCCATTATAAGCCAAAGGGAATGGAGCTGGGAAAATCTGTGGAGAGATATTGATAGTCTCTTTGGGTGGAAATGTGAGCATCTGGGTGCTTAGGGCTTGGTGATTATCCCTGGACATGCACACAATGCTCCCCCTTGGGGAGCTAAGGAAAGGAAGCTGGCAGCAGCAGCAGAAGGCATGGGTCTTGGGCTACTGATAGAGCTCAAACGTGCCTCTCTCCGTGAGAACAGCCCTGACACTTTGTCCCATTGCTCTGGGGGTGATGGCATTTTTGGGGCTGTCTCCCCCTTGAACTGTGACAACAATCCCCCTGATCCCTTCCCATCCTGTGTGACCCTGGCCTGTCACATTGCTTTGGAGCAGTATTCATGAGCCCAGGTGTCCTCTTGTCCCTCCAGAGGACAGGACGTTTTCTTTCTCTATCCTACATCTCTGACAACCTTAGATGCTTCTCATGAAATGCTTGGTGGGTAGGGTCTGCTGTCCTCAGGCACTATGTCTCCTTCAGCCTCTGAGTGACTCCATCTTGTGGTTCTTTGTACACTATGCCTGGCTACCATGTGGCAGGAAAATCTGCCAGTAAGTATTTATGAATTGCTTGTGTGCCAGGCATTGGGGGTACAGATAAAGGCAAGACAGTCTGCTCTAAAGGAGCATCCCATCTAATGGGAGGGCCCGAGGTACACACAGCCAAGCTGCCTACAGGATAAGGGGAAGGCACTGGACTTCAGAGGATTGGGAAGGGAGAGGCCAAGGAGATCGCCAGGAGGGAGCATTCTGTGCAGTGCTATAGCTAGAGAAGATGTCTGGAGTTAGGTCACAGTGTCCTATTAAAGGAGCAGCCAATGGCCCAGTGTCACTGCTCTGAAGGCTGGACAGCAGGGCAGGGCAAGTTATGAATGGCTTCGTATTCCAAAGATTATTTTAGATTTGATCTAGAGGCGATAGGGGAGAAATGTGAGATGGTCAGACCTTCACATGACTGGCTGGAGAATGGGCTGGAGGCAGGCAAACCCCCCATACCCACCCCCAGCATCTACTGCAATAGTACAGACTTGAGGCTGGGGGCAGGGCCAGAGGAAAGGAGGGGCCAGTATTTGTAGAAAGGACAGCTGAGGCAGTATGGGAGTTGGGATGACACCAGGCTTTTGGGCCAGGGGAGGGGACGGACATTGATGTCTTTGATAGTAATAAGAAGTTAGGAAGAGAAGAGAGTTTTTGGGGAAAGGTAACAAGGTCATGTTTGGACGCTTCTGGGACATGGATGTTGAAAAGCCCAGGAGGCATCTATTCCTACAAGACCAGAAGTCAGGCAAGAGGCTAAAGCTGGATAAATAAACAAGAATGGTCTGCATAGAGCTGATCTGAGTCTGGGGGAGCTGGGCAGGAATGGAGGGAGAAGAGGAGGGGGACCCCATGGTTAGTGGATGTGGCCTGGAAGACCCTGCAAAGGGGGCGTCAAAGGGAGTGAGGCCCAAGGAAGAGTCAGGACTTTGGAAGACACAGTTGGGTTCAATGAAGAGGCCAGAAGCCAGAGGAGAAATAGAGGGCACTGGCTAGTGGGGAAGGATGGGGGACAGTCAGAAAAGGGGAACCTTTGTTTTAAGAAGGAACTTGGCCTGCACAAACAAGGGCACAGAGTCCCTGGGAGTCCAGCTCACTGCAGGTTTCTGCAGCAGAGCCTGTGCTCTTTGTCTGTGCTGGCCGCCAGCAAAGTTGGACCACTTGTAATGCAGAAGGCCAGGGAGCTTCCTATGGAGCATCAGCCCTTGGGGGGCCCGGCCTGGGAGAGGGCTACTGATGTGGTCTCGGTTCTCCCCACAGGAATTGGTTGTCTGCTGATACTAAAGAAGAACGGGACCTTTGGATGCAGAAGCTGAACCAGGTCCTTATGGACATTCGCCTGTGGCAGCCAGACGCCTGCTACAAGCCTGTGGGGAAGGCCTGAGCCTCTGTGGGCGAGTGGGGCTAGCTCTGACTGCCATCCGAGAGTATTCACTTGGGTGTTGGGCTTCAGCCCCCAAAGTGCACAGGGGTCTCAACTTTACTATTGCTGTTCTCTGGGTGTGCAGATCTTTCACTACTAACCCCTCCTCAGGCGCTCACGGCTTTCTGAACTTTCCCCTCTTTGTCAGTCCTTGTGGTTTTCCCAAGTCCTGTTTGCAAGTGAATATGTTGGATTCTCCTCCTTACAACTGCAGGATAGGGAAGACGAGCCCGAGGGCCTTAGGGAACCTCTACTCAGCCTCCTTGCTGTGCCTGGAGCTTGTGGGCACCAGCCGGAGAGCAAGGAATGCTGTTTCAGCAAGGCTTGGTTTGCATCAAGATTTTACTAAGGGATTTTGGAAGTTTTTCCCAAATCACCCTCTTCTAGCACCCTCTGTTTACCTGCCAGAGGGATAGCGCAGAAGGATTCAGATGAAGCATTTAGACAGCACCGGGGCTGAGTGCATGTTTACAGTCACTGGTCTCTCGCAGGCAGGTGGCCCACTTTATGGGAGGCCCTGCTTGTGTCCTAAGTAGCTCATAGACTTTGCACATGCTGGGATGAGACATTGCAGGAATTGGTGTGGAATTCTGGTAGAAAGTAAATAATTTACACAGCTGCTATGAACTAGTGCTTTCCTTGCCAAAGGTTTCTTTTTGTATCCTGAAATGGCAGCATCTCTGTGCATCTTAATATGATTTGTCAGAGAAACTTCAGGCATTGTTGTGAAGCGGGGCCGTTCGGCTGGGCCCCATTTTAAATAGACTTGGAGTATTTTCTCTGTATCTTAAAGCTGTTGGTTCTCGCTTAAAAACACTAATTTCAGTCATTGTTTTCTTGTTATATGATATTATTTCTTTGGAAATCTAGTTTTTCTCAAATATATATACTTAAAATATATTTTATGTATTTACCCAAATAAATGCTTGTAAATATCTTATTGAATTGGTTATTTTTTGCAGCACATGTTGAGGGAGGCCATGTGGCCTGCTGGAGCCTCTGGAGCCTCTCTGAGCCCGGATCCTCATCCTGAGGAGATAATGTGTTTTGTAGGCCTCAGAGCATCATAGACATAGGATCAGATGAACTGGCCTTCCCTCTGTCTGCTTAAGTCACCTGTCTAAACATTTGTGTGATTGCACATCTATTAGCTAATGTGTGTGTGTGTGGGGGTGGGATTAGAAGGCTTGGGCTCGAGTCCTGTCTGCTACTTCAGACCTGTGTGATCCCATAGCATCATTTAGGTTCTTAGGGAGAGCTTGCACTTGGGAGTTCTCTTGGGTAGGGGTTTATTATCTGATTTTTGTCAGGGGCTCAGTAGCATGAGCCAGGTCCTGATCCTCTCCTGGCCAGTATCCTGTGGCCTCTGTCTTTGCCTTGGGGACTTCCTGGTGTTCCAGATTAAGCCCCCTGCTTGTGCCCTCTGCCTCTGTCCTTGGATCAGCTCACAGGCCTGTGGCCTCCTGGATCATCCCTGCCTCATCCCAGAGCCTTCTCCAGGGTGCTGAAGGCTGGAGGCCAGTCCTGGACGATGGGGCTTCCCATCCAGACCTCTTTAGGCTGTGTTTTCTGCTCCAGTCTGCTTTTTGCTGGATCTCACAAGACTGCCCTCGCCTTGCTATGAGGTGGAGCATTGAGGGAGAGCCCTGAACAGTGTGTTCACCTCTCTGCTCTCTGCTGAATCTGCTTGAATGCCTACTCAAGGGTTGACATTCTCCCCACATCATACCCACTGTGCCTCCCCTAGCTCCACCCAGTGGCCCACCTGCCTACCCTTCCCAGTGTCTTCTAATTCCCTTTCCATGGTTGTGAAACTCACTTTCATCTTTAGACCTTTAACTTCCTCCATCTATCTTGTGCTCCCTGACACTTGGCTCTTTCCTGATAAAGCAGCCCCCTCGGGTCCCTCTCTATTCAGGGCAAGGTTTCCTTGTTCCCCCGTTATCACTTCCAAGCTTTTTGTCTTCTACCACTGCCCAGCCTCATCTCTTCCTCCAAAGTTGGTTCAGTCTATGCTCACCCAATTGAGATCCTGGCAGCTGTTGGGTGCCAAGCTCCAGTACATACTGCTTCCATCCTCAGTGGGTGCCCTCACACTAAGGGCCCTCAATATGCATATTGGTTGTCTCTCAAACACAAAAACCTCCGAGTTCCTCAATCTGCCCCCTTCTTGAGACTCCCTCCTTCCCAGCCCAGCTACACAGACACGGCTATCAACTATAAGTGTGTTCCACTAAAGGGTCATGAACTGTGGAATTCCTTTATTTGGTCATGTCTTTTTCCAATAAAAAAAAAAATTTAAGTTAAATTTTATTTTCACATCAGTGTCTTCTTTCCTAATCTTCCCTTACCTCCCACTATCAACTGAGAAACAAAACCCCTGGTACAAATATGTATGAAACAGATTCCCACTTTGGTCACATCCAGAAGAAATCTCCTGATCTGTGCTCCAGGTGGGTGGTGTAAGGAGGCAGAATCGTTCTGCCTTAGTCATGTTAATTATAGGGTGGCATACCCTCCAAAAGAGTGCTGAGATGCCCAAGAAAGGGGCTCACACCTGCTCAGTTGTGAACAGGGTTTATCAGGCATAACTGGGGGAGTTTGCTCACAAGAGACCAGGACAAAGTATCATTGTGACACCAACCTCAGGCTTGGTCAGATGTTCCTGTGGGATAGTTGGCGTTTCTTCCCCTCAGCATTAACTGAAAGTGGAGTCTGAGGTCTTGTTCCCCATCCTGCTTCTCATTTCTACTCGAGTCCCCTAGGACATTCTTCTCTGCCCTTCCCTCGGCCTTACAACCCTGACCCTGTTCTGCACTTTGACCCTGACACTTCCACTCTACCCTACCCTCTTCTCTGTCCTTTCCACATTCATCCCATTGAAGTTCTTGCCCTGCTGAGTCTCAGCCCTGATCCACACCATGTTGACGGTAGGTAATCTCAGTCAGGCCCTCACCCCAGCAGGGCGATCTGGCTGAGAAGGAAATGGCCAACTTCTCCAGGGACTTTGTCGAGAAAACCCCAGATGGGGTCATGGAGAGGCAGGCACAGCTGAGTATTACTGACCGACAAGAACAAAATGAACTTGCTGTCCCAGATTCCACCAAGACTCTTCTAGACCTTTTCTTCCCCAAAAAGTGCTCTTCTCTTCCTTTCTCTGCCCTCTCAGTAAGAACCCTGAGGCCATTTTCTGAGAGTTCCCTCCCATGTTTTCTGCCCCTGTCTTCTTCACCTGGCTTCACCTACAGAGGTGGCCCTTCCTACCAAGGTGTGCCCTTTGGCATGCTCAAATGATCCCATCCCACCCCATCTTCTACCGCGGATTGCCCCCTTTATCATCCCTTGGTTATTCAGACATTTCCAGTCATGTCTGATTTTCATTTTCGGTACCTTATTTGGGTTTTTGTGGGCAGATACTGGGGTAGTTTGCCATTTCTTTAGCTCATTTTACAGGTGACAAAACTGAGGCAAACAGGGTCTCACAGCTTATCGTCTGGTCAGATTTGAAGTCAGATCCTTCTGACTCCAGGTCCAGTGCTCTGTCATTTGTGGTGCCACCTAGTTGCCCTTTATCACCCCTGTGCTCTCACTCATCTCCCCAACTCCTGCCTACAAACATGCCCCCATCTGTCCCTGAGAGCCGTCTTCCTGGGCTTCAACTTCTGTTTTCTTTGCTGAACTTGAGGAAGCCATCCACGCAGGCACTTCTGTTTCCTTTCCATAAGCAGTCTGTCTTCTGACTCCCTTGTGCAGCTGAAACTGCTCTCTCCAAAGCACCGAAGCTAATGGCCTTTTCTCAGGCCTCAACCTTTTTTTTTCTTATAATTTATTTATTTAACTTTTAACATTCATTTTCACAAAATTTTGGGTTCCAAATTTTCTCCCTATTTGTGCCCTCCCCTCACCCCAATACACCGAGCATTCTAATTTCCCCTATCACCAATCTGCCTTCTCTTCTATCATCC